>OY735230.1:885000-887500 GCA_963457665.1 Thysanoteuthis rhombus
TAAAATTGTTTCTTTTATTGTAGTTATTGATAGTGCAAACATTACTATTGATGTGCATTGGTATTTTGCTACAAATTGTTATCTGAGAGAAACAACGACACGTATTACATATATCTGTGAAAACGTTTTCAAATTCAAAATTTTACTTAAAATTTAAAATTGACAGAGACACTTTTCATATGAATCGTACAGCAGAATTATTCTATTGCTCAGGCATCTATATACGGTGAGCATCTACTGTTCTTAATTTATTTTCGACGAAATCTGAAACCACATTTTGAACCCCCGCTTTCGATGGCCTTTTTGCACTTAAAGGTCAGGATCATTACAGTGCATCCCCTCGAGAAATTGAGTATAGAATCTGTACAATACTCAAAGTATTGTAGATTCAGAGGTAATTATTCGCAAATGATTACATTGGAAAAAGAAGAAAGGAAAGTCATTATGACTACAGTTAATACTTCATATGTTTCGAAATGTCAAATCGTAATTACTCTCCGTTTCGTGTTACGATTAGCTTCCTCGACCTTCTCTTCCGAAGGGTGTCAAATTTCAACCGGGGATGCGAATAAAGAGTAACTTCTCCGCAGGAGAAAATTCCCGAGTGATATTTCTAAATGGCTATGGCCTTCCGGGACTAAATAGATTCTTATATTAGTCACCAAATAAAAAGCAAAGCTATTTATACGGAAAATTTTGAAGTGTCCAAGGCAGTTGTTCTAAGACTTTCACGAATCAAGACACTTTTAGTGTATAGACTTTTTATGGTGCCTTAAATCATGAAATGTAAAACTATTCCATTTTTATTTATATGGTTAGGTAAGGGAAAAAACAATGAATCCTATGATTTAAATTCGTAGAAAGTTATATTTGTTTCCTCTTCCAATAATCATAATTGATATCCATACAACTCATATATGAATCACTGTATCTAAAATTATCACAAAATAACGAACACAAGTTTTGAGCATTGTTGGTCCAAAATGGCCACAGAGACCCCAAAAGATTTTATTAGCTGGTGCCGAGTGGTGTACTCATGCACATTTCTAAGTCTGTTGTTAAAAAATGTGACCAGGAATGTAATACTGTCAAATGAGACACACGCGCACACACGCACATACACTCATACACACACACACACACACACACACGTGCACACATACAGACGAGCAAAATGAGAAGAATCTGTTGCCCACTTGACTGATTGGACAGGAGGGCCATTTGTGGGGCTACGGTGATTTGATAGCTGGAAGGGTGAGCCTATGGTTCACTGCACATTTTCACAAATCTTGAAATCAAACTGTAGACCAAGTGTCAACTGGATTTGGAACGGTGAAGTTAAAATCTAGATCGACTGAGTGATTTGTGATGTATCTGTGAGATGTCGCTTCCTATCATTATGACCATGCATCAAAGCATAGAATTACAATCATTTGGGAATTTTCGAATCGGAGCAAAGTGTGATAAGATTCGTAGATATGTCAGACCTTTCAATTTGGCTCAGTAGGTAAGAGATCCGGCTACAAATCAGTTGGTTTTGATTTCGAATTGTGGTAGAAAATGTGACAGACGTCTTTTGGCTGCATGCTGTGTTGAGGACGAACAATTTGAATATCGGAAAAAAGAGGTGATCAATAAATAAGTTACTAGTCTCACGTTTTGCTGGGCTGTGGTCACTGATTCACATAATAAGGAGTAAATGTTTCATTGGTGCAGCCTGTGAGATATATATATATATATACACACACACACACACATATATACATATATATATATATATATATATATATATATATATATATATATATATATATATATATATATATATATATATATATATATACGTATAGTCAGCCAGCTGGGCCAGCTTAGAAAATTGAAGAAACTTATGTTGACCGATTTGATTGACGGTTTATAATAATGATTAGAAAATATTATCAAAAACATACTGAAACTTTGAGTTTCATAAAATCATTTATATATAATACATTATACCCAGGCATAGAAAACATTATGATGTTCAGGGTTTGAATTGCTCATAATCAACGTATCGCAGGATTTGATCCATTAATATCGACTCTGAACTTCATGAGTTGAGCGCATACATGAAGGAAGTAAGGATCATTATCTCATGAAGTATTCATATAGGAAAAGAAAAAAAAGCTACGGATACCTTGTTCAGTTGATTTTAATTCGCTTTTACGAACGAAGGCAAGAAGCGTGAATAGCATTCAGCGTTTGTTTTGCAACTGTCTGCACCTATCACCATTCCAACCTTCGGTGCCTTAGCTTAAGATGACATTGTAAACATTTTTGGGTTTCTGGGGAAGTTCAGATTTTCCTCCAGATAAATTGATGAGAATCGCTCCTTTGCTTTACATCGTTTTAGTCTTATAAAAAGGTTTCCAAAAGGTTTCGGATTGTTAGGGTAACCCTAGATACGTTCATTCGTCCAACATCAACACGGCTGATAATTCTATAAAAAATATGTAATGTAAAA
>OY735230.1:890000-922500 GCA_963457665.1 Thysanoteuthis rhombus
GTATATCAGTTCCGATCCCTGTTACACGCTCACCTATAATCTAATATTCTCAAACTCCTGAACAAACTTGATAGGCTGTCTATCGCAACAAGAATAATCCTCACCAAATTTAGGGGAGTGAAATGTATGATTTCCCTATCGTGATTTGAAATAACAATCAACTGAGTGGTAGACCTATCTCTTACCGACTGAGCTAAATTGACAAATCTTACATATGTATAACAAATTATGTTGGAAAAACGCAAGAAAAAATAAATAAATTTGACTGAAAAATTATGATTTCTTATTTATCATACATAAGATACAAAAATTGCATTAATCATCTTCAGTCGGGAAAAAGTAGGAATAAAGTTGGAGAAGATTGAGAAAATGAGAAACATCGGGTACAGTGGGCGATCTGGCCTTCTTAGTATTATCTGAAATTCAGCGATGAAGTGTTGCCATTATTACATGAGTTATTTGGACGAGTATATGGTGCAGATGACCTAACGGTTAACAGCATGGGAAATGGAATCAATGAAGCGTGAGTGAGGCAGACATCCCTTCCTTCTCCACCTACCTAAGGGTAAGATAAGTGCGCAGACAAAACTCTTTCATTATGGTTGGCTTGGAGATGCACAACCCAGATTCCAAACCAGGGAGTGGAAACTTTGGACTTCTTTCCGGCAGCTCCTGCAGCCCAGCTGATGCCAGACGTATCAGGCCCCGCTTTCTTTTGGATATTCGGGACATTTTGATCGGTGCATTCATTGGCCTTTTTTCAATTGTATGATATCTCAAAGATATTTCATTTATTTCTCAGTCTGCATTTCGGTTTCAATTGACTAATTGACAGAATCCTGTAGCAATTGAGAAAATAACATGGGTAGAGAGAATCACTCCTCTATTCAGGGTTGAGCACTCTTTAAATGAGGTAACTCATCCATTGCAAGCTTATGCAAAGCTCTTCCATCGGAATAGAGCACTCTGGTGGACGGGGAATTTATCTGTGAACAAATATATCACTTAAATTCAGCCGTCCAGTTCCGTAGCTCAGAGGTAGGATATCGGCCTCCAAAATCGAAGGTTTTAATCCTGCCTCGTGGTACTGGATGGGAAAGTCTGCACCCACACTAAAGAGATGCAATACAGCTGTTTGTGGATGACACAATATATATATATATATATATATATATATATATATATATATATATATATAGAGAGAGAGAGAGAGAGAGAGAGAGAGAGAGAGAGAGAGATCACGAAAGGAAAACCAATGATTTTTGTCTTCTTTCCAATCGTAATTTTGATTGGCTGATTGGAAGGGAATATTCTATTGGTGAATGCAATTTAAAGTTTTGATTGGCTGATTGAGATGAGGGTTTCGATTAGCTGATTGTAAGACAAGTTTTGATTGGCATATATGCTAGATGATAGGTGAAGGAGAGACAGAAGCAAACAGAGAGAGAGAGAGAGAGAGGAGAGAGAGAGAGGGGGAGAGAGAGAGAGGGGGGGAGAGAGAGATTAACGATGAAGAGAAAGGGGTATTCTGACTGTTAAGTAGAATGTGACCTGTTGAGCCACACCCTCAGGTGACAACGACGGAAATGAAGGGAAAACAATCCCGTGTCGATGAATAGTCAACAGTCATCTTCCCATTGAAGTTCGGCTTGTTTACCTTGAGATTCGTTGCTCATTTCTTTTTGTTGACAAACAAAATAATCGTTATCGTCATAGGAGGTCGACTGGTTACATAAGATCGAAGTAGCGTCATATTTACCCTTTTGTTTTCGTACTTTTAGGCTTTTCAACTAAAAATATTGGGCGTGCAAAAAATGTTGCAATGCTCTGGGGTTCTTTTGCAGCAACGAAATTATTGTTGATCTCGTCAGACCTAAATGAAACCAACCCATCCAATAAACAAACAAACAAACAAACAAACAAACAAACAAACAAACAAAGAAGCTCAAATATTGCAAAAAAAAAAAAAAAGAAAAGAATCGTAACGGGGTGAACAGGGACTTTATCTACTGCTTTCCGTTTGTTATCGTCGAAATGCTGCGCTAATTTACGTCCAATAATCAACAGACGCTTAGTCTTGGAAAAAATAAACGCAATAAGAAATTTCTTCGACATTAGATCTACAAAAGTACAAACCATCCATTGCCCTCTCCGAATTAGTTGCTCACGTAGATTACGATTTGTGAATGTGTAAAGAGAAGTTTTGAGACAAGTAACTTCATTTTTTCAGTTGGCTTCTCTTAAATTTTGCAATTATTACAGTCTTCGAACTTCCAAATAAGATTACCAGAATTTTCAAATGGTGGTTATTGGAAATAAAGAGTTAGAGACAGATAGAGACGAGGATGTTTAGGATTATAAAGATTTTGTCTTGGTGGCTTATCTAACCTTGATAGGGTAATTGTTTGGAGTAGGTTTGCAAAAGCAAGGGAGGTAACAAGTATAGACATGATAGCGTAAATCATGCAGACAATTAGGAAAGAACAGGAAACTGTTTATTTCTTATTTACTTGAGAATCTGTTGGTAAGCACCGTTAGAAACGACAAGAAAATGTATTCAATCATTTTTCATGTCAAGTGTTAATTTTACTGTTACAAATATTTCATTTGCAGTTGAAGAATCAAAGAAAACAGACATAATGTTTGGAGCTCCAAGTCAACTGCGTTTGCTTAACAGATGTGATCAAAATGCAATTATTTGTTTATTTATGTGTCATTCATTTTGAATCGATTGTGTAAGACAATCTTCAAAATCAGAGATCTCTTTTGAAGTTCTAAATGAACAATAGTCTTTCGATGGATGCATTGAAAAGCTTACGGGCAATGAAGGTATCTATGACTGGACCAAGGCCCGAGTCGACCTGCCATCTTTCAGAGATCTTGTGCCAAGTTTTTCTCGAAATCGAAATCATTATAATTATCAATCATACAGCAACTTCGATTAGTACCGGAGAGTGATAGTTAAGAAAAACGATTTTCCAACTATTTCTCCTGAGTTCTCACTGCATTGGCAGCACCATTCTTGTGCCAGACTAAGTCGAACTAAATTATATCTTTATCAAAATATACTAAACAACCGCTACGTGATTTTTTCCCTTGATGCGAGTGCTGACCACAGAAGCCAACTATTTCAACCTTGAGGCAATCCACGCATTCTTTGACTTAGTTAAATTAGGCACAAGATCACAATGATAGAGTGCTCAAAGAGGATAAAACTTTCTACACAAGTAAATTGGTCCGTGAGATGTTCTTGTCAACAACTCCAATATATCAGTAATATCATCTTGGATTCATTAATCTACTGGATGAAACATCGTTCACCATTATTGATAATTACTAGCTTTTTTTCATCTTACTTCTTGTTGCTTTTCTTCGCAACTGCTCTGACTGTGAAGGTTAGAGACTGACCGTCTTGGTGGTTGCAATGAATAATAACAAAAATTAAGATGAAAGAAATGCTATTAAAAGCTTAATAACAAGTAAATGTATTAAATATCATTTAAGAGACATTATAGCAAAAGACGAATAATTGGTGCTTATTATCCAGTCTTAATACATATTTAAGGTTGTCCCGGAAAAAATGGCCGATCTTAAATAATAACTTTTGATAGAGTCCTGCCACATTGCAATAGCATATTGTACCAATATATATGATTTGTTTTGATAATTGGTATGTATTATTCTCACTAATATTTGCCGTTTATTTTCAGAGTTATCTATACACAATGTAGACTGAAAAAAGTGAAAAGGTTCGATAAGTGGGTTCCACACGAACTCAGCAAAATCCATTAATAACAAAAAAAGGTCATTATTTCACAAACAACTAACTAATATTTTGAGGTGTTCATTAATTCTTCTTACTCTTCGAAAGAATTAGTCTGGCAATTGATAAAGTTTGGAAGCTTTTCCGTTAAATCGCTCCAAAAGCGAACGTCAATAATTTGAAAGTAAGGAAGTAAAAAACAAAAACAAAATTCAATCGCATTTCTTTTATCCCACCAATTCAATCTCTTAGTTTGGGGTCAATTTTTAACAGCACTTCGATCTTGGAGAATCCTAACATTTAAACCTTTCCCCCAACGGTCAGTATCTCTTTGTGGCTTGATTCCAGATCAGCCAAGTTTTCAGATTTTTGCAGCCCAGTCCGAAAGAGGAGCAAATTCGGTCAAAAGTATAATATAAGGAAAAATAGCAGTGTACAGCGTAGCATTCGGGAGATTTCTCGTATATCTCCACTGGACCAAAATTTTCGTAAGCAGTGATAATTGATCCAGTAAATAATTAGTCTACCCCAGGGTGAGGGTATAGGGTTAGGGCCGATATTTTCCTTTTTATAGTGACAACAAACAAAGTAGATCCAACCTTTTTTGGTCTTTTTCGGTGGAACTGGAAAATGTAGATTTTCTATTGCCTTTTTAGATTTCTGTACTTTTAAATTACGAACACTAGCTTTTGATCAGGACGAATGATACAGACCCAAAAAGGTTGAGGAAAAACGTCATGGGGGTTGAGGAAAAACGTACTTTCGGTAGGGATATCGAGGCGTTTTAAAGCTGCAAAGGAAAAGATTTTCCTAAAAGTGTAATTCTTAAAATCGAACTATTTATGAGAGAAAATCTATTGACAAACTTTGCTTGGGCTGTTTGTTGCATAAAATCAAATCACCTTAGACAAATGAAAAGATTGAAGAAATGTCTGTTTACGCTTGTAGCAAAAAAGAAAATAAAACCGCCAATAAATACGCAGTGAGCAAAAGTTAGTTTCTTTCGCGTTGAACTTTTTTCACAGGCATCCAATTACGTCAACGAATTCCGCTGTAGTTATTTCTTCGTCATGACAGAATCGCAGAACAAATTGTTTTGTTGATTTTCGAAACGTGCCAACCCTTTGTTCACTCATTGACGCACATTCTCCAAGTGTTGAATATTTGTTTCACTCAGAAATTGTCTGCAAAATTTCATGACCCTTCTCCGCAATGCTATCTGCTCTAATCGAGTTCGTTGTTTGTTGGGGGTCAATTTTGGTCCAATGAAAGCACATTTAAGTGGATAAACAAGCTGAAACAAACGCGTATAACAATTAAAAAGCAACAGAAAATACAAAAAAAAAACAAACTAGAAAGCAAGCCTGGGATGATAGAGTAATAGCTCGTGTAAAACCGGAAAAAAAACAGCATCCTATTTTCAAGGCTGATAAATATTTACGTCTGCATTTCAAATTGACATGTGTACTCGTAAATATGCAAAAGTAAAAATAATATTTACGAAAACGACTCTCATAAGGAATTGAGATGACCTTGACCAACACAAACAACAGTGGTAAATATCAAAACGTCTATTAGAGGTGCAAGAATCTGTTTAAGCTATTTTGAAAATTAAGGTATGTTTACTACGACATGTGCTGGTGACGTAATGGTTAACTATAGATAATGGATTTTGCGACACGAGTTCAAACTCTGGCTGGTTCAGTTTGCACTCATTTTGAACAGATGATCATAGGGAAAGTGCGAATCCAGTCCTCCCTTGAACTATTGGTGAATAGCAAGACATTTGGAGCTCTTTAAACCCTGTAAGGCTGCCCATATTATATCCTGGGCACCCGTTTGCCTGTGTCAAGCAAAGGTATTCATCCAAAGGTCAAGACCTTTATGAACATCTTGTCAAGTGTCCAGAGAATTATATAAGATGGATGCTTTCACTTGATGTACTCTCTTCCACCTTTATCTATCTATCTATCTATCTATCTATCTATCTATCTAAATCTGTCCATATCTATCTATCTATCTATCTATCTATCTATCTATCTATCTATCTATCTATCTATCTATCTAGATAGATAGATAGATAGATAGATAGATAGATAGATAGATAGATAGATAGATAGATAGATAGATGGATTTGAACAGACTTAGATAGAAAGATATAAACAGACTGAGAAAGATAAATTGATAGACATGAACAGACTGAGATAGATAACATAACCCAGTATCTTGTGTAAAATGACAGCAATTGGATTTTAAAGAGTTTCCTTTGCAATCAATATCAATAGATCTGTCACTTTTCATAACATTCCTTCACACATATTGCACTTATTACTCATATGTATTTAATTGAAAAAAGGCAGAGTTGGAGATCACTAGAATTCAAGCTGTTCGGATATGTCTATTTGGATATAAACGCATCTATAAAGATAGGCCGATCCATTGGAATATGCTATGACGTAGAAATATTGACAGAGATATACTATGCCATAAAGATATCCATGGACAGAGATGTACAAATGCATATAGATACGCACTGCAATAGATATATACATGTCTTTAGAGATATACTTATTCATCGACATCGTCATAAGGTTGCTTGTGACCATAGTCCTATGGTTAAACACAGGTCTCTATTTACATCGATATGAAAAAAAGTTTCAAAATATTTCAAGAAATCCAGGTAAAAATTGAAATGATTTATGTTAAATCTATCGAAATTATCGATCTATACATACATACATTCACACATACAAACATAAATACTGTTATGCTGTGAGCATCGGTACCTGTCAGAACACCGAAGCAGTGATGACTCTGTTCAGTACTTGGATGGGTGACCATTTAGGAAAAGGATGGTAAATATCGTACGCAGCCTAGACGAATAGATACGTTGAGAGAGAGAGAGAGAGAGGGATAAAAAGAGAGAGGGTAGGGAATGGAAACTGCACTCTTATACAATGGACTGGACACTTAACAAGATATTTGTAAAGGTTCTGACCTTTCGGAAAAGAAAAAACAAACGCTTGACAAAGGGGAACAGGTGCCCAGAAAACAAAATTATAAATCGTGAAGCAAATTAATTCCGTCTGGCCAAGATAGATAGACGCAAAAACAGGATTCTTGTCCCTCATTCTTTCTGTTATTGCCAAACACAAATACGAATTCACTCAGGTACACAGATGACAATAGTTCTTGGTTAGGTGATATGTTAGGAGCTCACATTATCAGTCTCGAAAAACAAGCTAATAAACATTATATGAATATCTCTAGGGGAAGAGAGATCGAGGGAGAGGGGAGAGATGGAGAGAAATGGGAAGAAGGGGAAAAGAAAAAAGAAAAGAAAAGAAGGAGAGTCAAAGAAATAACGGACGTCAGGTGTAAAAAGGTAAGAACCTGAGAGAAGAAGAAATGCGTGCACAAAACCTTGATTATAAAAATAGCGTCTCCTTGAAACATATAAAAGGTGGTAAACACACACCCAAAATAAAAATAACGAAGTAAACATTGGTTGTAGAACGGGTAGAAAGCAAAATGCAAGGAGCCCCACCAACTAACAACCGTCAAAAGTCTCCTGTACTCCAATATTTTGATATCTCCTATTTGTTGACTCTCAATATGATACTCGTGAAATAGATCCACTTATATATATATATATATATATATATATATATATATATATATATATATATATATATATATATATATATATATATATATATATATGCTAATGGGAACAAACAGATGTAGAAATGAGGGATATTCATTTGAAAACGAGATAATTTCGATTGTTTTTGGGGGCAATGTCTTCGATGTTTTTGTTTGTGAGAAATTTGCCATTTCCTTAATCGCAAACCAACCAACTGCATTTCAGAGAAATAGATCTTGAATAGAGAAAAGGTTAAAAACGGGGACCACGATATAAACATAATGCATGACACGAATGCATCAAAACAAGAAAATAAAGGAATCCACAAATGAGTGAGGAAAACAGCATTTTTCCTCTATATTTTTGCAGATTAAGTGATGTCATTACAGAGATTTGTAATGGTAAATATCTTTTGTTGTCAGACGTATTAATATTTTGTTTGCAGTAAACAAAACGCACGAAATAAATAGATCTATTAATATATATACACAAAGGTGTTATTTTGATTAACCTATCAGAAAAAAAATATCTGAATAGCGTAAAAATTTCGGTAGAAAAATATCAGTAATTTTTTTTAAAAACTTTGAAAATATTTACAGAGTTTCATTGTTTCATTTTATTAGAAAAATATATTTTGTAGTTCAATTGGAATTTTTCAAAAATGATAAAGAAAATTAAATCGGTTTAATTTTTATTTTGAAAATCACTTTTTGATTATATCACTTAGAATAACAATACTCTTGCAAACATATATTTTTACACTGAAATCATCCACACATATCTAAAAATCATCCACGTAAATCTATCATGCTCTCGTTTGATAACGAATAACTAACTACTAGGGGTATATGTTTTATATATCAAGAATACTGAAAATGAATGAAAACGTTTTGTTTATGTAACAACACGCTTCTTAAGAAGTGCGCGTTTTTTTTCAACTAGATTCAGGGGGGATAACTCACTTGTCTTGGCACATCCGACCAATCAGGGCTCAGCTTTTGCTTGTTGTTGGGTTGGCAACATTTAGTGATTTTTATGTATTTTTCTTCGCTGTTCTGACTGCGAAAATGTTTTGCTTAGGGTTACGAAGCAGTCTGCCTTGTCTCCCTTCGTTGAGGCATAAGTGTGCCGTTCAGTGCTTTTGTTTGTATCAGCGACGGAAAAGGAGAGAGAGAAACAACGAAGTAGGAGGAGAGCATGAACGAGTAAGAGGATGAGAGAGAGATCCAGAGAAAGGAAGGGAGAAGATAGCCCTCATGCAATCAAAAACGGCTTACAACTACCGAGTGCTTATTTGTGTCAACCCAGAAACGCATAAAGCGAAAAAAAAAATAAAAAAATAACAAAACAAAAAAAGCAAAAGAAAAAAAACAAAACAAACAAAACAAAACAAAACAAACAACAAACGAACAAACAAAAAAAAAGTAACACAGGGTTTTCAATTGTTCGGTGATAAACGCAGTCATATTGAAGTTTACGGGCGCTACATTTTTAATCAACGATAAATGAAATTCCTACCCTCCTCACGTAATAATTGTTACATCTTAATAATAGAAAAACACACTATCAAATATATCATGGAACAGAGGGGGGGGGGTACAAAATATACATATCATTAAGCAGAGCCTTCCAAACTTTTTACATCAACGACGTATTTTGGAAAGAAAACTTTTATTGTGACACATTACATTACAAGTTTTGTTTGCCGAATATATCATGTCATTCTAACAATTTAACTGACACAGAAAAAGGATCTTTTGAAAGAAATAAGAGATCATTCTCAATTTTGCGACCCATCTAGAGATAGTTTAGAAAGTTAAAGTTCTGTCTTAAACATTTTCAAAAGCTTATATATATATATATATATATATATATATATATATATATATATATATATATATATATATATATACATATATTTATGTATGCATCCGCATGCACACGTGACCGTTTTCGTAAGTGTCACTTATCACGTATAATGTTGCTTTTTAAAGTATATTGCGTGACCATCGACAGTCGCTGGGTCGGGGGATGGAAGTTAGTGGGTGGTGCCTACCTGAACAGGAGGGTGCAGTGAGGAAAGAGTGCGTCACTGTGTCAGTTGGCTCAGAAGATACGGACATCAAAATGAGGTATTCTGCACGCACACATACACACATACACACACATGCACACTTGCACACACATATATTTACTTGCTGAATACTTATACCACATGGTTTTATTCGGCTGGTACATTATGCTCTTCCAATTTTCGAATTGAGCACTCTGGTGGATGGGGAATATATGCGTGAATGGATATATCGCTTAAATTCAACCTTACCAACCGTCCAGTTCTGCGTGATGCAGTGTAAAAATTCCAGCCTCTGGGTCTGGAGCAAAGACTTCGATCCTACCTCGTGGTACTGGATGGGATAATTGATAGTCAATAGCCACACTGGAGAGTTGTAATACAACGAAACAGATGTCTGTGCATGACGCAATATATATATATATATATATATATATATATATATATATATATATATATATATATATATATATATATATATATATATGTGTGTGTGGGTGTGTGTGTGTGTGTCAATATTAACTTATAATGTAAGAAAATATGTACAGGGGCGGAAATTAAGTTACTCTTTGGCATTATAGTTACATTATAAATACTAAAAGCCCCGGAGAGTATTTTTTCTCAAAATATTTTGTTTTTAAAACCTTCCCCGGGGTCCATTGAGTAAGCATGTTAAGTTTGATGTGGTTGCATCAAAGTTTAGGTACTTTTTATTGCGTAGCGAACAAACACACAAGCATTTCTCACTTATATATTCTAGATGAATGTCAGCAGAAATTCTTCACTGGGCTAAACGTATTAACCAGTTGTTAAACAGATTTTAAATACTAGTTCCCAACCTGAAAAAAATATATTCAAAAACGCAAACATCGTTTCTCTTATACCTGAACAAAATATTTTTTTAAAAGTCTTGTTGATGGAGACCGTTACGTAACCAACATCTAATGAAAGCATATCACTTTAGGGTGATCAATAAAAAACGGGGGTAATCATTAGATAAGTTACTTCTTTTGTCTTTTTTTTATTCCAAAAAAGTCCAAGTTTTACAAAAAATGAGCATGAACGCCGGAGACAAATTAGGGGCCAATTTAGCATAAACTTACCTTTCAAATCAAATGAGTACGTTCGTTTGTAAATAAGCATGCACATACACATACATATATGCATATATATATATATATATATATATATATATATATATATATATATATATATATATATATATATATTAACACACACACACATATATGCATTAATGTAATGCGATACTTGTATTTTTATAAGACGTTATATATTTGTGTAAATTAAGTGTGCTTGTGTCAGTGAGGTTATTATTGCGTTGATATTCTCTGGTCAAAGGGAGATAATCCCTTCACAATGACAAAAACTTAGACGTAAAAATTCGTCCAGTTACTCTAAACAGACCAGCCGTGATAACAGTGATTAAAAGCTTCTTTTCGAATCGGAATTCGGAATATGAATGAAAGATACGTTAATTGTTTATAACTAATATAGTGAACGTGGAAATGTTGCTGCAAAAATCAGGTTTGCCAGAAGAAATTTCAGTTTCCGTTCAGAGAATCAAATCTTATATTTAACTAACTATGATTGAAGAAATCTCGGTCTGTCTGAGTGTGAATGTGTATACACCACACTTTGTCGATAAATGGTCATTGCAAAATCGGACAGATGAATTCTTCAGCACATCAGATGTCGAGTTTGAAGTTGTTTCGATCTGTGGTTCTCGAGAAATCTAGAAAAAATATATAAAATAATTACAGAATATAGATCTTTTGTTCAAAAATATACATCTAGATTTAGATATAAAATATCTGAATTGACATCAAGGAAGAGAAGTAACCAATATACTTCGAGGCTGTAGTTACGTACAACAGACTGAAAATCATTTTGCAAAGCAATTATGGTAGGCTGCTCCACACCTCCAAAAGTCAAGACCTTTCCATATATACATCTACACGTACCTGCCCTAGTTGTCTATAATACTGAGAAAAGTTATGAAAATTTCAAGAAGTTTTAAGACAAATAAACCCATTGTTCTTGATATTTTTTATAGTTCAACAACGTTTCAGCCGACTCATTCTACAGCCTTCTCTGATTTTACTATCCATATGTAAAGAGGGAAATTCGTTCACTGTAAATGCCAAGTTTTTAAAAAATTCTCTTGCAGCATTATTTTACTTAATCTTAAAGGGGAAAATTGCTTTCCTTACAAACGGATGATAAATCTGGGAAAAGGCTGAAGAATGGATCCGCCGAACTGCTGCAGGAACAAAAATAACGAGAAGAAGTTGTTCAATTATGATTCCAAATAAAATCCCAGTTTCATCACAGTGATTTATTAATTTTGACTAAAGTCAATATTTCTCTGAATGGGTTAACAGCAATTGTAAGGTATTAAGTGATCCGATATATATATATATATATACATATATATATATATATATATATATATATATATATATATATATATATATAGAGAGAGAGAGAGAGAGAGAGAGAGAGAGAGAAAGAGAGAGAGATTTTTTAAAAAGGAAGGGAGCTGACAATACGATGTCAATATTTGTTTATACACACACACACACACATATATATATATATATATACATATATATATATATATATATATATATATATATATATATACATATATATATATATATATATATATATTGCATTTTGGACGCTTTTTTAATTTTCATTTCTGATGCCATCATTATTTTCTCTCATGTCGAATGTTTTAACGGGGATTTGCTTGAAAACTCTATCAAATTTTATACAATATATACGAATTAAAAATTGTGACATATCATTTAGAAACTTATTTGAAATGATCTTCCGTCACTGAACGGTTATTAAATCACTCAATTTAAACAGCGAAAATAGAATAAATAATTGAAGAAAATTTAGCCCAACGATAAGGGTATCGCTACGTTTAAGCGGCTACCCTATCAGTGGCAGGTTTTATTCCTGCAGCAGCCCTATTTTCTTCAACTGTTTATTCCATTTACGTTGTATAAATTGAATGGTATATTATCCATGTGATGACGGGTGATCATTTCAAATAAGTTTCTATGTGATTTAATACAATTTATAATTCATTCGGTCGGACCAAATATGTCCATCTCTTAATACATAATGTCGCTGTTTCTGAACATCAGAAATATCGTTGTTTTTTTTTTTTGCACAAATCTAGATTGTTGTTAATTGAAATTGAATAAGTAAGACTTGAACACAAATTTACAAAAAAAAAAAAAAGAAAGAAAAAAAGAGACTGGTCTGGTTGGTCATTCAGTAAAAACTGTCACATGACCAACGTCTTCTCGTAGCATGCTGTGTTTAGGGTGGTCAATTAAATGATTGGAAAAAAACATCTGAATTTTCAGAAAAACAATTGGACACAAATTAATGGATGAATTTTGCATAAACACCAATTGTAAATTGAACCCCCTTCGAAAAGTTATCTTAATGTAGGAAAAAAGTTTTTTTTCTAGACATGATAAGGAGCTTATATTTGAATATTCAATCCCTGTAGCTCAATCGGCAGCCAGCCAGCCACACAGATAGACAGACAGACAGACTCACTTGGCAACTGAAGAAACACGGTTTGTGTTGACAGTTTTGCTTGACGGTTTCTGATAATTTCGGACATTTTTAAAGTTAATTTTTCTCTTACTAATGAAATTTTCAAGAAAGATTCAGGCGTCCTCGCCTCTTTTTGAGAGGCTAAGTCTCTCGGCCTGTCCCCATGTATCAAGTCAGATTTATTTGAAACTTTGGTAGGAAGACATCACTGGATAAAGAACTTCTTACCCAGAAAGATCTTCCATACAGGGCCACGTGATCTAGCAAAAATGGTATTTGAAAATTATGTTTTGAAATTGTTTCTCTCAGCTGTTTTGGGTTAGATTTACTTGAAACTTGATGGAAAGGTGCTCCTGGATTGGATGTTTCTTACATAATATCATCTTCTACTTCAGAGTTGAGTGATCTGGCAATAATTACGTTCAAACTTTACTGTGGATGCCTCATCGAACATTCAATTCTTGTTGTTTTATTTGTTGGTGAAACTTTGAGAAACTCACAAAAATTGAACCAACAAAAAATGTCGATATATATATATATATATATATATATATATATATATATATATATATATATATGTATATATATTTATATATATATATATATATATATATATATATATCATAAAGTACCAAAGTATGTGAAAGTACTGTAAGATGTCGTAACTACGTATCATTGAATAGAAACAAAGGCATCTTCTGAATCAGTACGTCACAATTTACCTACAGCACACATTTTCAGTTGAATTTTGCAAAAAAAAAGTTTCTCTATCTCAATGGGGTCCCTGTTTGCACTCACATGGGAGAATATTGCTGAGATATCAGTGAGAGCATTAATAAACCAGTGTTCAGAAACCAGGTAAACACAATCGCGCTCTGTGTTCAAAATCCAATGATTTTCATTTTTTATATAATTTTTCCTCCTAATATCATGTGCTTTGAATTCATTAGACCATCAAACCATCTGAAAATTTGAGAAAGAGAATATTTGAGGGTTTTATAAGAGTGAGCTCTATTTATAATGTAGCTATAATGCTAATCTATAATTAATAGTAATGAAATGATATTTTTGATAAAATAAAAAGTATTTTAGTTAATATATTTAAAAAAAAGTTACTCTTGTTCGCAAAATCGAATCGTGAGCCAGATTTCTTTTAAAAACTTGTAACGTAACAAATGAGCAAACGCCTTTGTCGTCTGCTTTATTTAAATTTCTGGATCCTAAGAATTTCTTTCGTGTAGTTTGTCAGTTTTTTTACGAATTGACCAATGAGAGTGTACCTGACGCAAATTGTGACAAGTGCATCAATGGTATGATAATGATTATACAAATGTGGCCGATAGTTGATTTTGATGTTCCAGCAAACCACAGGGTGAAACAGAAATGGTGAAAAACGAGATATTTATCAGGTCATTGCCAGAGAGCTGAATAAACTATGGAACATGACAGTGGTACCAGTAGTGAATGGAGTTCATGGAACAGTTCCAAAGAACTTCGCAAAGAGGTTTGAATAACTGCAAATACACTGGAGAACTGTAACCATCCAGACAACAGCATTACTATAATTAGCAGAAATACTGAGGTGAGTCCTGGAATATCGAGGAATCTTGAAGACCACTAGTCACTATTTAGAAAGGGAAATTGCAGTAGCAACGGTAATAACAGTAGCAGCAATAACAATGCAACAACCTTCGTCGTGATTGTGTCAGGATGAAAACAGATCTTGGCAGTAACAATAAAATGCAACATTTTGCATACGAAGACAAAAGAAGGAAAAACAAACTGTATTAGCGGTCACACGGAAAACCAAGGGTCGCGACTCCCAGGGAGGAAGCAACCTGGGAAAATCTCCCACGGAAACAAAATCCTCCCGCAGATCTCAGAGAGTTTCCCTAGAACAGAGACGACTCCAATCCTGGTCCATCTGATTCACTACGCAGCAAGTGTTACAAAGAAACACGCACAAAATGGTCACGCAAGGAGATAACTACATTCTAGAAAACATTAAATAACCCAACTGAGAATTATGTCCACAGAGACACTTCGAGAAGCAACCGAATGCCAACAGCAGAAATCGATGAAATAAAGAACCCCGCTGAGAATATCGAACCGTCTGAGTTGAACCAACAGGAACAAATAAATGAAACAATGACAAGAGAACCGGCTGTACATATCCGAGACCTGACATTGGAAGAAATAAGATCAAATGTCAATGACGTAAGAGCTTGAAGAGAAGTATCACCAATAATAACCAGCAAAGAAATGATGAAATATAAATACATTTTAGATACGATAAACTCAGCAAAAGAAAACAAGAAAAGAAGAAAGTCTAAATCCCCACGATAGACAATCAACTCCTCAAATAAAATTTAAAAAAAAACACAATAGCAATCTTCTTACGATAAGAATATACAATAGAGCGCTCGAAATCCGATTAGAGGAAACGAATTTCACGAATGCAGCTGTTCTAAATAATATGATATACGCTACTGCATATACAGCATCAAATTTTATCGGGTATAAAACAAAGAATTTAAAAAAATTGGTGTATATAACCAAAATGAAAAAGAAGGATCCTGAAAGATATGTTGGCCCTAAGAGGAAAGTTATATTTAGTTGATGAGCTCTATAAAGGAGTGAAAAAAAGATTCACCTCCAGTTAAAGAAAACTATCAGACTGGAGATTCATGTTGAAGATCAAAGGGTAAGACGGTTCGAGAAAAGGACTAAATTTTACCACCAAAACCTGTTATTCAGTACAGACGCCAAAACAATTTACAGAGAGATGGGCAGACAGCCAGTGTAGATTAAAGAACCACCTTTAATAGAAGATGAAGAAAGATTCTGGGCAAATGTTTGGAGCAAGGGTTAAACGTTCAACGCAAATACAAAGTGGCTTAGGAGAGAAGATGAAAGAATGGAAGGTAAACCCTTAAAAAAATGGAGAGATATAACAGTGGAGGGAGCTAATGACGCCCTGTGGAAGGCATACAAATGGAAATCGCTTAGAATAGATAAAATTCCAAATCTTTAGCTTAACACACTTTCATTCCCCATGTAAATCCAACAAAATCTCTGTCCAACATAATGAACGTCCCACATGAAGTATCTGCGTAGTTAAGCAATGGTACCATTTGCTTCCTTTCCGAAAGCTATGAAACAAAAGAACCAAAAAATGACATACCAATTACCAATTACCTGCCTCACAACAACCTCTAAACCAATCAAGTCAATTCTATCAAAGAGAATATACTTCCATCTTGTAAACAACAATATCTTTCCCCAGAGAACAAGATGGCTATAAAATAAGTTGTTATGGGTGCAAAGACCAACTTCTGATTAATGAAATGATAATCAAAGACTGCCAAGCCAAACACCGTAATCTAAGTTCAGCCTGGATAGATCACCAAAAGGCGTTTGACAGTGAACCACGTACCTGGGTACTAAAAGCCTTCGGAATTCATAAGAGTAATGAAATTCTTTTTCTGTTTAGCTCTCATTTCTCTTTCTAGTGAATATAACACCACCACCGATGGATATAAAACCGTTTACAAGAGAATAAACCACGTATTCTTCGTAGATGATCTTAAACTCTATGCAAACGACAACTCTGGGCTAAAGGGGTTGCTAAAAACTTGTAAGAAGTTCACTGATAATATATGAATGGAATTTGGCCTTGATAAGTGTGCAAAAGCAACTTTCAGGCGAGAAAAACAGACGACAATAAAAGATATCCTCTTTGACCTGGACACAACCATTCAAAAACTTGAACAGGAAAGTACTTATGAATAAGTCGGAATGAATGAAGACAATGGAATCAAATATGTATTCAAGAAATGATAAAAGACTAAGTACTACTGAAGCATTCGAGCTATCCTTAAAACTGAGCTTAACTCCAACAACTGCAACCAAGCCATAAATACCTAGGTAGTATCTGTAGCACGGTACAGCTTAAACATCACAAACTGGAAACTCCTCACCTACAACAGAATGCATCTCCCAAAGGCGGACGTAGATCGATTGCTTATCCAGGAAGCGTAGTTGAGATACGATCCAGTCAGAACTGTCATACGAAATTGCATCCATTGGCAAGCACGCCTACCTGCAATGACGACTGGATTTTGACTCTGATGAAAAACCACGAGACAGAAAATAGGCTCCAATCAGCTGTAAGGGAATTCGAGGCATTTCAAGATGAACTAAACATGGCCGACATAATCCAACTAGCCCCTATACAGACAGAAACCAAGGTTGCAAAAATGTAAAAACTACCACCAAATGATAAGGCCTATCAACATTGAAAGATCACTGGGAACAAAAAAACCCTGCATGGCCAATACCCACTTTGAACCCAATATGCAGACGTGGATAATACCAGAACCCATCAGTGGCAACGAAGTTCAGGGTTAAAAGCCGAAACAGAGGGCTTAATCTTTTCTGCCATAGATCAGAACCCTCCTACCAGGAACTATCTCGCACAATTACCCAAAAACAGAGCTAGCCCAAACTGCATATTCTGTAACAGCTGAGACTATCGACCACATCATATCTAAACGTTCTGTTATGGCCCCCAAAGAATACAGACTTAAACACAATAAAGTGGACCAGTACATTCACTGGATGGTCTTCTCGCTCAATGACGCACACTAAATTGGTATGAACACAACCCAGAACCTTTTACTGAAACACAAGATTTGATAGTATTATGGGATTTCCCAGTCCACACGGATCGAATCCGCAAAGCCAATCGCCCAGAAATGATTAAGAACAAGAATTGAAAGGGATGCCTATTATTCTAATAGATATGAATATTCTATCAGACAAAATATCCGTAGAAGAGCTTGAAAATTTTTTTAAGTACAAAGACCTGGAAATTAAGATAACAAAAATGTGGCAACTTAAGACTGTATCAATACCCATTGTTATAGGATCCCTAGGGGTCGGCAAATATCTTAGTAGCATGTATGAGATACAAAAATTGTCCTCGCAGGCACCGCCCATATCCTTTGCAAAGCACTGTCCATGTAGACATTTCCTGTTATAAGTCTATGTACTGTCTTTTGTGTAGCCTACTGTATTGACCTCCACTTTTGTGTGAATGAAATAAATACCAGTACCTGCTCAGCCTAAACATCGTTGCCTGACATAAGTTTCAAGCTGAAACTAGGTCTAAAACGAATACTAAGGGAGATCGAAACGGTGTGAAACTGTAAACTACAGTATTACTGTGGCCTATGAGAACTAGGAGAGAAGGGCTGGAGACTTGAGGAGACTTGCTGTCACTCAAACTGCAGCAGTAACTACCAGGCAACTGGTGTGAGATTGCAAATAGTAATGATAATAATAATAATAACAACAACAACAACAACAATAGTAATAATAACAATAATAATAATAATAATAATAATAATAATAATAATAATAATAATAATAATAATAATAAGAATAATAATAATGATAATAATAATAATGATAATAATAATAATGTTGATGTGTTTTTCTGTTTTTCATGTGATTGAAATTGCATATTTACAGGAGGGGTTTATCGATTTTTTTTTATCAAATTAGATGATCCAAGTCTCGCAGACGTGACTGTCACAAACAGGTGACTAAAACGTAACGAGAATTGCATCAATGAACGATGTTTTAATGATAGCATAAATGAGTTTTTTTTTCTTTCGTTCCTACATTTTTTTCTCTTTGTTCCTTGTGATGGTCTCGAGAATGATAATGTGACCAAATGGAGGAGGCAGGGTGGGGGAGAGACGAAATCTTATTAGTGATTAGAGATAGATGTGATTTATACATGTAATACAGAGTGAATTCGTTTCCTAGATGTGGAGAAGTTGAAATAAGTGGAAACTTGTATTTTAATTATTGGTTGACAGTAAACTCATTAGTGTGTTTGTAAATTCTGGGCAAAACGACCTTATGTCACACGCAGATGGCACATAAAGGTTATCTATCTATCTATCTATCTATCTATCTATCTATCTATCTATCTACAATATGCATGCATGCGCTCACACACAAATACACACATATATATATATGTATGTATAATTATAAATTCGTTATATCATTTTGAAACTCTGTCTGATATGACCCCTCGTTAATAGATTACTTGGGACTTTGCTTTACCGCTAGGCTATTCAGCTCAATGGGAAGAGCTACCAAACGTTCACAGGTTCTAATCCCACAGCAGCCCATTTTCTGTAAGAGTTTATACTATTTACATTGTCAAGGCCAAAAGATGCACCCACCGTGTATTAATGGGAGATCATTTCAAATACAGTTTCAAAGTAATATAACGCATTTATAATTATTTCCGTAGGATTATAAATCCATTTTTTGATAATGCACACTCACATATACAAACACACACATACACACATACATGTATATATTCCTATACATGCATGAGTATTTATGTATATAAACAATTATGTCTATTGAATTCTTCCGTTAGGATTCTTTGTTTGCACACAAGCTGTAACAAAACAAGGTTGGACCTGTGTGAAAAGTACTCAAAAAATTTCAGAAGTTCTAGATTCAAGAAATTTCGACCATCATTGGTCATTTTCAAAGATGATTGTTTTTGCATGAAAAATTATGAAAACATTAAATAGACAAAATACGTCAGAAAGAAAGAGAAATTGCAACATCGAAATACACATACTCTTGCATCTCTCCCCCTCTCCCTCTCTCTTTCTTTCTTACTCTCTCTCTCTCTCTCTCTCTCTCTCTCTCTCTCTCTATATATATATATATATATATATATATATATAGATAGATAGATAGATAGATATAGATATGTATATAGTAAACCATCGCTTTAACGAACTAATTGGGGTAAGGGAGTATTGTTGAAATCGAAAGTACGTTATACCCGATGGTTGTCCCTTGTAAAGTGAATTAGAAGCATGTTCAATAGTTTACTGCACGTAACAAACATCGTCTGGTAAATCCAAACGCAGTTCAATTGCATCTAGTACTATTTTTAACCTCAGCCTAAAACGCTCGCTAAATAATGATAAGAAAAAAAGGTCAAGGCTTTTGCAGCATTTAGTTCAGATCAAAGTTAATTGAGCTTTTCACGTCAACGAAGAGTAACAATAACATCAACTTCCTGTTCTTAATTTTGAATGTTATCGTTGTTTCTAATTGTTTTGATCGTGAATTTTAATCTGATTTAATTTGAATTTATTCCAACTGACAAAAAATCCCAAAAGTTCAAAGTTGTATTATTGTTGTATTCATTGTTCAATGCTTTTTAGAGAAATTAATTTTTATAATTGTTTAGTAGTTCTTTTGTAAAATAATAATTTTCATACGAAAACAATAATTCAATTGCAGAATAAAAGAAAAATTGATTCTAATACACAATGAAATATTGATTAATGATTTTAAAAAAAGAGGTATGAAGAGGTGGGATAAGTTATAATGATTTAGTTAAAATATATTCACTTGATTTTTCTCATGGTGCAAAATACGAATTGAGTAAACTCCAAAATTTAAAACGGGAAAGGTAACTCACATGGTTTTTAGTGACGTCAATAAATGATAAATAAATAAATAACATTCATAACAACTTTTGTTCTTGTGAATTGAAAAAAATACAAAAATTAAAATTCATGGAAAGAACAATTAAAATACGACCAACGTTTAGAATTAATGCTGCTCCGTTGGAAAGAAACATACAAGACACTTGACCCAAAGGTTGCAAATGGCTGAACCACGAAATTAAGATTATGTCAATTTTGTTATTGCCACGTGTTTAACTCATTTATCAAACTTTGGTTAATAAGAAGAAAGTTTGTCATGGTTTTAGTTTAAGCTAAAATACTCTATATCAAGGTTCGTTGCAGCGAGGATTTACAGAAAAGAGTAAAGTCAGTAATGATTCTTAGAGATATAAAAGATGAACATGAATCAGGTGGAAGACTAGAGTGAAGGATATTGCACAAATAACCAGGCAACAAAAATGGAGATGGGCTGGACATTTAGCATGACAATATGACAATAGGTTGAGCAAAAGACTAACCGGTCGGTGCCCATGGGTCAGTTAACGCAGTAGGAAAAGACCAGACATGAGACGGAGGGATGGGATCAAAAGGTTAACTAGTACGTCTTGACTGACGTTTGCGCCATCACGGTCACCATGGAAGGAAATGCGAAAGGCCTTTGTTTAACAGTTGATTTATAATGACTGATATGGATATATGCTGAGGAAAAAAAACCGAAGCATCATCAGTTATCCGTATTAAATATGCAAGAATGATTGATAAAGAATCTTTTTCACCACAATTATGTTCGAAGTTTATCGACCTCCCTAGCTTATCACATTACTCGTCACGTGTATCACGAAATGTTATTGTCAGTGGCATAATTCATGAAATTACTTTTTTCGCCTGCAATGAATTTATATAATTTATAGTTTTTGTCTGACACGGGGTCACAAATTTAGTCCATCCAGTAAAGATCGAACTCATTCGTGTAATAAAGGGTCGCACTTGCAGAACACTGTTTCACCACGAAGAAAATCATTCAAAGTTTTCGATTATTGAACAATTTCCTGTTGATGCTTTCTTTGTCCCAACCGTATATTTAGAAACCGCCAACGTTCACTGTCACCATAACTGCCGACATAGGTTTCTTCAGTTTTAAAGTTGGTCCGGCTGGTTGTCTGGCTGGCTGGCTATGTATACAAGTATCACGTGAACAGGTCTCATCAATAGAGCTAGAGAGCTGAAAATTATAAAAAAAATACTCCTTATTATGTCTAGACAAGAACGTTTTATTTTTTTAAATTCCCCAAACCTAAACTGATTTTAGTAGAGGTTCACTTTGAAATGTACACTGAAGTGATTCTTTGGTTCGTGTCCGGCAATATCCACTCTTATCTTTTTAAAATTCAGACTTTTTAGTGAAAAAAAAGCGAGAGAAGTTATTCATTCATTAATCAACCCTCTTTTTAATCTTTTAATTGATCACCCTAAACATGGTAAGCTGCTTCATATGAAGCTTTTTTTTATTGAATGGCTAATCATACCTGTTTTTTCCCCATTGATTTCGTTAATTTGATTAAAATTTGCCTGATTCCGGATCTCTTAATTCCTCGGGATATCTCTTCCAGACCCTATTTCCTAATAAATTCTCCAAGATGTTTTCAACAACCATAAACAAATTCTCGAAACGACTGGACAATGAACCCAGGTGTTTGCTCTTCAGTTAAATGTTTGGGAAAAATGATAAAAGTTATAATGGCTGAACGGAAAGAAATAAATGTCTTCAGCAAATACTTATTATTTTTTTATTAGGTTGTTGCACACGAAATATCTCTTTTGGTTAATAAAATGAAAGAATACATAAACAATAAATAAACTGTAGAGAGGTCCGATTCGTCTCTCAATAGAAATTGTCATCTGACAGCATACTGTGTTTGGGATGATCAATTAAACAATTGGAAAAGAGAGTAGTCAATGGATAAGTTACTTATCTCTCTAAAAAAAATCTCACTTTTCAAAGAGCAGTCGTGAACGTAGCTAGGCACAAAAACGGGCCAATTTAGCATAACTTTACATCACAAATCGATCCCCTATTCAGGGTCAATCAAAAAAACTAAAAAACAAAAAAGTGAATGTTTGAATTATCAGTCTCCTAGCTTAAATGGTACATACATAGCCAGCCAGCCAGCCAGACCACCTTCAGATCTGAAGAAACCTATGCTGATAGTTTTTGTGGCAGTTCTTGTTGACAGTTTCAAATAATAAATTAAAATATGACCCATTTGAAGCAATGAATAGGGCTTCCAAGATGTCTACGAAGCAATTAAAGGTCAGCACTGAATTAAGGGCATTGAAAACCTCTGGCGTTGAAGAGCCTTTTCTTGATGTTTATTGAACTAAGCAAGAGTCTAGGCAATGCCATATCCAAAGAGCATCCAGAAATCATCGAACTCTCTATATCACTGAACCTGACTGCACGACTAGTATTTAGTACGGCAAATTTTTCCCTCAGCGCAAAGTCAAACAAGGAAAGAATCTTCTGCTTTCTGTGACGTGCGTGGCATTGCGTCCCGATAACTGTTCCATTCGAACTAGACAATACACGCAAAGCATAATTGAGGCTGTCAAAAAAAAAAAGGAGGAAAAAAAGACGCCCAAAATTATTGATGGTTGACTTCTGCCATAAGCTGAGCTTCCAAAATGTCTACGATGTCAAAACGTCACTATAAATATTCTTCAACTTACAAACGAATTTATGATTTCCCTTTTCGTAGGAATAAAGTGATTACCAATGTAGCTAATCAGGTTTAGATAATTGTTCTGAATTTTTCTTTCGAGAAACAATAAAAATTATTGCATGCACGTTCAATTTACATAAATGAATGAATGAATGGCTTGGCTCCGCAGACAAAGAGTTTGGGAGGGTTTTTTTCAAGATTATGCGATCCTTAGATGACAGGGTCATATATGCAGGATAACCCTCCAGCCTGTGCATCGAAATTTTAAGGTGAAGTACAACGTGCACCGGGTCTACTCCAGTCTTTAAATCAGGGGATTGTATCCGAGTAGGCACGAATAGGACCAAGGCCTCAAGCTCGTAGGTTTAACTGGAATTTCCTTCTCAAGGCAGTTTCTTCTTGAAATGAGAATCACGAGAGTACAGCTGCATGTGTGACTTTGAACTCAGAGTCAAGACACCCAGACATAGGCAGATGGCCGAGCTAGCTGTCACCTCAAGCAAGTAACCCGACATGATAGCAGCCTGCGCAGAATGTAGCCCAGGTCTGAGTCACACTCCAGTTAAGATCGGGAGAGAGAAAGGAGAAAAGAAAAGAGGCTATAATTCTTGCAACTGAGACTGTATTTGTTATGTGGGGAGTAGAACTATAGGTTTAAGTATAAGTATATCTATCCACCTTTATCTGCCTGCTCAACTATCTGTCATGAATTGTTTTATCCTAGCCTTTAACACCACTTGCACTTCTGTGTTTTCCAATTAGACGATTATGGAACAAAGAAAAAGTAGCATTTGAAAGTATATATTCAAGTCCAAAGAGTGATTTAGATATAAACTAATTGGACAATATGAATAAACTAATGTGACAATGTATATTGCTCTTGCTTATATATATATATATATATATATATATATATATATATATATATATATATATATGTGTGTGTGTGTGTGTGTGTGTTTGTGTGTGTGTGTGTGTTCTATTTATTCTGTACAGGAATTTTCACCTGAATAGCTTGCTTAGGTTTTAGAAGAGTATTTATTTGTATGTTTTAAGCTCTATTTCACGCACACACGCGATTACATATAGCTTAAATTAGATTACAATTTTCAGTGTGACTTTTGAAGGTACTGAGCCTGTGTCGTCGCCTCTCTGCTTTTACCCTGATTCTTGGTTTAGATTAAGTTAATTTTGTGCCATGTTTGCCTATCCGTGGCTTCTTTTGCCCAATTTTGTTAGTTGATTCAGCAGGAGATGAAGGTTGGCTTTGGGGAATTCTTGAATCTCTTTATTGGCGCTCACCTGTTTATATATCTATCTATCTATCTATCTATCTATCTATCTATCTATCTATCTATCTATATATATATATATATATATATATATATATATATATATATATATGTATATATATGTATATATATATATATATGTATATATATATATATATATATATAGTTTCCAAAGCAAAACATCTGATACTGATTTTTTTTTCGATAAACCTTTAACCGCTGAAAGGTACACACATACTACTGAGGAAGGGAACCCCTCCCGAAACATGTTTAGCACGTTGGTTTAATTTTTCCCGTTTTTTTTCCCTTGTTTTCTCACAACGGAACATATTTTGGGGATTAAACTGATTTAATGATTGACCAAACATTATTTTTGATCGAACGCTTTTGACTGATCCTATATTATCAAGATCTTTCACGTTCACATTTTTATGATCCACTTATTGCAAGTTGGCGAAAGTGAGATGGTACATGTTTTTACTCGTGAATTTTATCGTAGTGAGCAATCTTATATATATATATATATATATATATATATATATATATATATATATATATATATATATATACATATATATATATATTTCTTCGTATGGAAAGGGCTTCTAGTTATTAAATACTAGAGGCATTATTTGTCAATGTCCATAGGAGATCCTATAGAGATTTTTTTTTAATTTTTAAAAAATCAAAATGTCTTCAAGTACGGCGAGCCTTTTTCTCTTAGTGGATTTTTTGAGTATTTGTACGTTATTGACTAAAATTTGGCGTATAGGTGTTTCAGATGGTGTATGCTTATTTGAATGGGCTCTCATCGCACTCTGGTCAGAAAGATGGCCAGTGAGACATCTAGATAATGTAGCATTGGTATGACCTGAATAGGTATTCAGAGATTGTGAAAGGGAGAAACATTCTTTTAAAGGTCTTAAAGAATTCATATACGACATTAGTTTGGTTTATATTTGTCTGTTCTCCTCGGCAAGTGTTGTTATTTATTACGACGTTAGACGTTTTTAATACTTTTTGTAGATTACTATTTATATGATTGGAACGTTTAACAGTGGAGTTCTCTTGGCGTATTATATTATTTTTTTTATTTTCATTTTTACAATTTTCAATTGATTTACTCTTTGCATACAGCATTTTAAGTAGAACTTCCTAAAATCAAATGCTCATGAACAATGGTAGCTTTAACTAAGGACCTTTAATCTCAACTTGATTGAACATTTTCTCATCGCTACTCTTTATTTTCTAACACGAAAGTCAACAAATGAATGGAATGAAATAAATAAAAATAGCCTTGAAAATCTCCATAATAATAAGACTAATAATAAAGATTATAAAAACAAAACAATGAACTCATAATATTGCAATCGGATACACAGAAATTACAAACAAGATGAAACTATAAGGAAACGTATAACACATGAATGGACCTCCCCTGTTGAACCTTCTAATCATATAATGATATAGTAATTTGCAACAAAATATTCAAAACGTATAACCTTATTATTAATAACAAGCCATTTGGGCTGGTGGGATTTTAATCAGGCGGGACCACACATATTTCTTTCCTGGTGTTGCTTCACGAATCTTTACCCCCAGCCTGATTCTGCAGTTTTGTTTTATCTCTACTCTTTATTTCTCACTTTTCTCTCCGATCAGCTGAAGCAGAAACCACCCAAAAGCGAGCGTCTGGCAGAGGATCAAAATAACCTGAATGACTTTCCACGAAAAAAAAAAAATAGGGAAACAAAAAAGGCCCCTAATGTATTACAGTGGAGAAAGATGAAGATGGCACGTGGGAAACAAAAGGCGAGGACTGGCGGCGGTCAGGGATGGGAGAAATGTTTGCAGGACATTTGCACTCGTCTAGACAGTAGATGGGAAAAACATGCCTTTACGACACATTTATCAGACTTAAATAGAAAAAAAGAATCCTACAAGGAATAGAAAGTATATTTCTAGATTGCGTTACTTCAGAGATCTTTAATCTCAGTCTGATCCTGTCTCTCCTTATCGCTACTCTCTATTTTCCCTTATGAAAGAGCAAATAAATAATATAAGACAAAATAAGAAGATACAAGAATTATTTAAAATGGACCCCTATGTCTTGCTAAATTAACTACCTTCAATGGCACGTAAATGGGGGCGACAGTGAGACCCAATGACAGGGGGACACGGCAACACAAGGTCTTGTTGACAATCTCACTCGCAGGAGCAAGCATCAAGGTGAGAAGAAGAATATCGTCGTTCGTGAAACCAAGCCATGATATGACTCTTCATTTTCAACGTTTCACCGATCATTCAGAGATGAAACTAGCAAAAAAGCGAGAACCTGGCAGATTAACAAAATAACTTGAATGTCTTTCTTCGCAAAAAAAACCAAAAAAAAACAAAAAGAAAACCAAGACAAAAAACAAAAAAAGCAAAACAAGACGGAAAAAAACGAAGCACCGATTTGCTGATATATTTTACAGAAGAAAGATGAAGATGGCACTAGAGAGAACGAGAAGACTAACAAGGGATGGGTGATGGGTGAAATAATACTGCAGGACATTTGCACTTAGGCTCGTCTAGACAGTAGACAGGGAAAACACACCTTCACGACACAAAAGTCAAAGGTAAGTAGAAAAAAATAATCCCGCAAAGAATAGCTTATATATTTCTTGCTGGCGTCACTTCACGCATCTTTAATCTCAGATTTCTTTTATCGCTACTCTCCATTTTCTACTGTAAAGAATATGAGCACGTAAATGAAACGAATTGCCTACATTCTGTCCCTAGAGACTGGTGAACGATACTGAAGTGTCCCCTCGAGGGTGTGTGCCAAGGCGAAGTGTGTAAAGATTCTGGGATGTCCAGTTGTCAGAAGCCCTTTCCCGGTTTTGCTTATGTTGTCCAGAGGAAAGCAGACAGCGATACGTCTGGCATCAGCTTGGCTACGGGAGCTGCTGGAAGGATGTCAAATTGGGCGTCAAACTGCCTTCAGGGAGCCCCATTCCCTGGTTGGGAATCCTTATCCTACAGTGGTTGCCTTTCCAATGCTAGAGATCGCAATCTGCCCTGCCTTTTACCCATTACAATGGGTAGGGGTGGAGGAGGATATACGGATTCATTCCTTTTCCAAAACCATTTGTGAGAAGTGAATATAAACAGCCCCGATCGTTTGAACTCGGGTCACAGATTCTATTGTCCTCAACGTTACCCCTACACCGATCGCACTTCCATGACCAAATACCTAAAATAAAGTGAAATAAAATTGGATACAATGACTCCTCGAAGATGACTCTCTTCTCCTAGGGATTCAGTTATAGATAGTGGAAAACAGAAACAACTGTCAGGATAAGATGGCAACAAAAGGTCTTCCAGGTAAACTCACTCGCTGATAAAAGCCAGGAGCTTCCTCCGACTGCCAAACCTTCTGCAACTGCAAAGGAAAAGTATGTCTCTCGTGCAAGTGGAAAATCCTCTTAAATCTTCGTTCGCAAAAGCCAAACCAGTTCTTGATATGACGCTTTATTTTCAATATTTCTCCGATCAGTCAGAACTGAAGCCAGCCAGCCAGCCAGTCAGCCAGCCAGCCAGTCAGCCAGCCAGCCAGCCAGCAGCAAGCATCTGGCAAACGAACAACATATCTCGAATATCTTTCCTTGCAAAAATATGAAACAAAAAGGGTACAGATTCACTGATGTATTTTGTAGGAGAAACAGAAGATGGCACTTAGGAAAAACGAAAAGACTCGCGTCAGTCTGTTTGGAGAAAGGGATATTGCAGGACATTTGCACTCGTCTAGACTGTAGACAGAAAAACAAAAAAAAAAACACTCACCACCGCGACACATTTGTCAAAGTAGGAAAAACATTCCTACAAGGTGAAGCAAGAAACGAATAACGTTGTTTTGCACGTTAAACGTTTAGGCTCAGACATTAATCAGATTGTTTTGCTCCAAAAAAGAAAAATATACATATCCACACAAGGGCGGATTCAAGATTCGGAGCAGGGGGTCTATATACGTTAAAAATGTGTGATTCCGACATTTTTCCCTCCCATTTGAGTCGTGGCTTTTTAGCACTGGAATTTTAAAAAAGTGTAAAGTAAAAAAAAAAAAAAGAAAATGACGAAAGAAATTAATCAGGGTGTTCCCCGACAAAAAAAAAGAAGTATCCCTTATTTCTCGAGAGTTCGTTTTACGCCACTTTTTTTGCTTTTATCAGATGGTGCAAAAATAATTGCAGATTTTCACCATTAACATCAAAGAAGTATATCTCAGCATAGAATAAAGTTATCAATCTAAACCGTCAGAATCTACACATGTTTGACAAACTAGAAATACGTCTATTTACTCTAGAAGCATAGAATTCTGGAGTCCTGGCAATAATGAATTCTTTGAAGGTGTTTGTGCTGCTGCTTAATCGGTGAAGACAGGGAGAGATCAAAATGCTTGAAAAAGTCGTAATCGGTCGGAGAGGTAAGTAAGTTGGTTGAGGCAGTGTTTTGTAGCCCTAGACCTTTCGATTTCTGTTGGATCTTCTGCGCGACGTATTTCGCTTTTTTACTTTTTCAATTTGGTACTCTTGTCGAACAACCACTGAATGGTCAATATTTAGTTCCTTTTTCAACCCCCTGAGTTGTTCTGCGAGGGACCGTCTCAATACTGGCCCTCAATTGAATATTGTTAACCACAGAAGGACATCCACGTCTGCGAGGCTTCCATCACAGTATCATAGAGTTTTGAACCAATGTTGAGCCGTCCATTCGATGACGATCCCCTGGCAAAACACTTGGTTGATATTGCGTGCATTTTCCGTTGCTTTTGTGCCATTTTGAAATCATATTACAGAATTGCTCAAATTTGTTTTTTTTCTTTCATTTCTGATTTGACAGTCTCAAATAAACCAGAATAAATAGAGAAGAGAAAATGTTAGGCCTGGATAAATAGAGCGTTGTAATAAATCTAACATGGAATTTCGGTTTAATGACGCTTCATTCCAAACCAAGCACCAAAGTTTAAAATAAAAACTGCGATTGGTTTTGCACCAAGCTGATAGAAAAGTGAAAAGGGTATTCAGCGATTGTTTTGCAGCGACCTGTTATGGACGCACCATCTCCCCATCTCTCTCTCTCTCTTTCTCTTGCACCACAGTTTCCGGTACCTCTCACCAGCCCAGTCTCCGACGATCCAACATAGAATCATCGCAATATTTTTTGCTAATGCTCAAAACTTCGTCCATTATGAATCAATGACAATTGCTTCTTCATTTTACTCCATTTTGTACGTACGTTTCCTCCATTGGAACTTCATACTTTCGGATAGCGCTTATTGTTGCATAACGTTTGCTCCCGTCTAGACGGTCAATAGGGAAAACATATCTTCACGAGACATTTGTCAAAGGTAAGCAGAAAAAAAAAAAGAAATTTCTGAAAAGGAGCAGTAAGAAATGAATCGTGTTGTCTTGTGCGTCTTGCTTTCAGGCTCATAAAACCGACTCCACATTAATCAGGGTGTTACCCGAAAGAAAAAAAAAGAAATAAAATACATCCACATGAGAGGGAATCTAGGATTTTTGAGCAGGGGGCCGAGATACGTGTGCTGAAAAGATGAATCTAAATTTAAAAAAAGAAAACAAACTATCACGTGACTAATGTCTTTTGGCACCATGCCGAGTTGAGAATGATCAATTAAAAAAATTAGAGAAAGAGGCGATCAGTGGATGAGTTACCTCTCTTACATTTTTCTGGGTGGTCGCCACTAGGAAAATCTGAATTAAAAAAAGCGTGAGCAATCTAAGGAATTAATTTAGCATAACATTATATTGTAAATTGAATCATCCACCTATTTAAGGGTGGAGTTCTAAAAAGGATGTTTTTTTAAAAACATAATTAGGAGTTATGTTTGCATTTTTAGCCCTTTAGCTCCATACATGCATGCATAGCCAGCCAGCCAGCCAGCCAGTCAGCAAGTCAGCCAGTCAGCCAACCAGCCAGCCAGCCAGCCCGAATGGCTGACTTGAAAACTGAAGTTACTGTTGACAGTTTTGGTTGACAGTTTCCAAGCAGGCTGGGATCCGAATAAAAAAGTATCAAAAAAAAAAAAATTAAGTACGTGAAAAAGATCGATTTCAAATATCGAAAACAGGAAAGTAATTTGTAATCAGGCGTTTCTCACTCACACTTGGAAAGCAGCTTTTTAGCATTAGAATTGACAAATAACAAGAGTAAAAAAAAAACAAACCAAAATCAAAGAAATTAATGAGGGTGTTCCCTGCCCAGAAAAAAGATGTATTAGTATTCCAACGCTTTAAAAAGTTAAAACGTCCAGTCTCTTAGGAGTATGGAGGCCTGTTACGAAGTCCCGGTATCTGTTGCATGCGTCAGCTTTTTGAAACAAGTCTCAAGTCCGGTTGAGACCAAGATTCTATTCTTAGTTTTCATGCCCATCCCCTGATATGACGCAAGCCCACCAAAGGGATACCTTCAAACCCTAATCATGCAGCTTAGTGTACTTAGAGTATCAGCAGCTGCTCAGGATAATTCGCCACAATGAAGAGACTTCCACATTCTTTACTCATACCAGGTATCAAACCCAGGATCTTTTGCTTGCAAGGCATTTTTTCTATAACCATTTCACTATCTGAGCGAACTTACAGAAAAAGGCAAAACGGAACAATAGTTTTAGAGACAGCGCATCCCTACTTCCCCTATCTCTCTCTCATCTACACCCCATTCGCGTGTGCCCACCACCATCCATCCTCAGACAATGTACCATCATCACCATTTTGGGGGTCTTTGAATGGTCATAAATCTTCCTCATGAAAATCAATAGTAATTGCTTTGCCGCTTCGTGCCCTTTCAGCATACAGAATATTTTTGTTTCTTTAGATAAGAACGCTTTGGTTTTAGATAGCAGGACATACCTGTATCCCCATTATTTGTGTTAATAGCAGCTTCGATCGGCAGGATAAAACACTTGCATAGAAAGAAAGCACTAACAGAGTGCATACACGCACCTATGACATTGTAAGGGGAGGTAATTGTTCAATGGGTAGATTGCCCACCATTTCACAAACTACATAAGACAAGACTATACTTGAATAAAAAAAATAGAAAAAAATATCTTTCAATCAAAAAAAATCCCTGGATCCACCCTAAAACTCAATCACTTTTTACATTTCCTATCCTACGGAATTTCATTGAAATGCATTGAAAACCTTTGGAGGGATCAAATGGATAGACATGAACCTTTGGCTACATCACGTGGTCTGGAAAAATAATTACGAGGGGAAGGGGAGTAATTTTGCATGGATCCACCAAAAATTATACCAACTCTCCCTTACTTTATTGCTCGTTCATCCACAATATATAATTGAGAATTTCCTTCGAGATATCTTGTGGATAGACAGATGGAAAGATAGACTGAAAGAAAGTCTGACGAGAAGATGCAACTGGATACATAAACCTCTTCAACTTGGTCGGCAGAGGTAAAGGAAAAATTTATTTTAAAAAGAAATGAAACGTTAATGATTAAATGACGCTTTATTTCAATCATTCAATTTATCCGTCTTCTGCACAAGACATAATTCCCACCGTCAAAAGACTGAGTTGCCAGAATCAATCAGAGCATATCCAAGTGGATCATTCTCAATATATATATATATATATATATATAATTATTATGTCATCAACAGACAGCTGTTTCGATGTATTACATCTCTTCAGTGTGGCTACAGACTTTCCATTATCCCATCCAGTACAGCGAGGTAGGATTGAAACCTTTACTTCAGACCCGGAGGGCCGATATCCCACCTCTGGACTACGGAACTGGGCGGTCAGTGAAGCTGAATTTAAGCGATACATTTATTTACACAGAAATTCCTCATCC
>OY735230.1:927500-930000 GCA_963457665.1 Thysanoteuthis rhombus
CAGAATCTCCCTTTTTCCCCTTTTCACATTGCATGTGAATGGATAAAAACTCTTGATTTGCTTTTCCGTTCATTCAAGCGAGCTTACTGACTGAAGATCGAATGTCCGTCTTTGTTGCTCCCCTGAGTGTGTCATCATCAGTGGAGCGATTCTTTCCTGGACGTTCAAGACCATTGAGACTCTCATATGCTCACTCTAACCTCCAAGACCAATGCAGTATCGTGCATGCAAGAGCAATTCTTGACCAAATTCCCAAGTCTTTATTCAAAAAGAAAAATCAAATGAAAGTCCCTTTAATCCACTTTGTTGTTAATGGCTGATAACTCCAACCTGTAAAGGGATTAGCAACACTAGAACGCAAAAAAAAACAAAACAAAACAATATCTGTTCTATGTAAAATGACTTGTACTCTATTTGTACCATGCGAATTATTTGGTTTGTCGACGAGTGCAAAAAAACAAAAACAAAACGCAATTACTTTCTGGACAACCAAATATAACGATACCTCTGTCCCGCTTCGTATTAGAAATAGTTGTGGATTTCAATTAGTGTAAGGGGTCAGAGTTCGAATCTTGATAAAAATCTTAATTTTGACAGCTGATTTCCTTCTGGGTAGGCAGGATCTCTCGGTTTCCCATCCATATTCCTTTCTATCTGGCCTTGTGCCTTACAAAAGTAAGTTTTGTAAATAATAGTCAAGCAATTCGAAGACTTAGTATCAATTGTATCTACACAAGAAAGAAGTAAAACCATAGTAGCACAGAACAAAAAACAAACTGGAAATCGAACGTTAGAACAGAAACATTTAGAAAATGGAAAGTCTGTCTAGAAAGTATCTAGCCATTTAACACTAACGAAAGAGATGGCCTACTCATGACAATCGCCCTTTTGTTTCTTTTAAAGTAGAGGAGACGCTTAAGAAACAGTCTACAAAGTCCTCTTTTGGGATCGCCATCAACTACCTCGTCATTGTCTCCTTAGTCTCATGTTGGGTCTGAAATCTCACGAGGAAATGCCAGAAATCACTGGGTATCAAATCCGGACAGCAGGTTTCAAGCTAATAGATGACGTGATGCTTCGTCAAACAACACTGCATGTGACGTCAAGAAAGAACAGCTTTGATCATGGTGAATGCGGCGTTCTCACAGTACAGAGCTTCATTCAATGGTGTCCCAGGTGCCAAGTGAGTAACCCAACAGGAGAGTGTCTGTTCACGCAAAAGCAGTAAAATGTCTCCTGATTGGTTGCATCACTTGTTCTCGAGATATTCAAAACAGTTAAATGTGACTTCAATTTTCCAAACAGGGAAACCTAGCGTGCCATGAAAAATATAAACAGTCTAAATCGTGATTCTCACGTGTGTTCGAAAGTCGACCTCTTGCACGGGTAGAGAATTCACAACTCTCTCTCTCTCTCTCTCTCCGACCCTTCTTTCCACTAAGATAACACAACCAAAAAGACACCAATTCACCAAAAATAGCAATCCATCATGAACCCCATCCACAAATCAGACGTCGACACACGTACAGAGAAACAAAAATTACATTAAAAAAAGTAGATGAAAAACAGGAATCCTTCACCGAAAAAGACATGAAGTAAACAGAAAAGAACAGTTGCCCGTTGATCACAATGGTTGCATAAAACTGATCAGTAGCAACACAATTTCAAATCTGTATATGGATCTACACTTTGAATCGGGGCTGAGTGCACAGATAATCTGATCTTCGGCAAGAGAGCCGACACATAGGGAATCAATCCTGAAATGTCTGACGGGTTCTACGCAGACAATGAATAATATTAACGAATATCGATAAATACTTGATCAAGAACCTTCCTTGACGTGCCATGCAAACAGCGACTCAGGAAGGGATTGATCTCCAAATCCTTTCGTACAAATAATGGGCGAAAATCCAAAAGTGAAACTTTTATCAAAAGGAAAACATTTCCGCATGCGCAAACAAACATGTTGCACTTGTGTCGCCATTCGATTTCAGTTACAAAATTCTATTAGGAACATGGGTTGATGGGTAGTATGTAAATGCTGCGCTATTCTTTGAAACTTTTGTTAAGCAATGCGAATTTGTTGAACTTGCAACATGTTTCCAAAGCCTCTTCGCTTCAGCTGATTGAACTATCCATCAATGAATTCTAAGTATAGTATGCTAACTCGCCTAACTCCACCTGTCTGTCGGTCTTGTTTGTTTTCCCTCGTATAGATATAGTTTAGAAAGCTTACAGCTTTAAATGCTACACACACTAAAAAACTTTTTCAAAGATTTTTTGTGGGTCACTTATTTTCTAATATCTGTTAATGTAATTAATATAATTTTCTTCAGACTTTCTTGTGCTTTACACATACTTTGTTATTATGGTACTATATGTAAAGTTTCTCTTTTTGGATCATCAGGTGTTTACGATGTAGCCGTTCTGGGGATTTTAAAACAAAACAGTTATATCAACATGGAACCCCAGCAGTGTTGATCAAACACCGCCTTTCTTT
>OY735230.1:935000-950000 GCA_963457665.1 Thysanoteuthis rhombus
TCAATTCGAAATTTTGCTTCTAACCTCACCAAAACCCGACAACAAGCAACACGGAGCTCAGTTCTATCATCCAACAACCGACCAACTCTCCCCTTGACAGCCACCTCTTAAACGACCCCACCCCTGTACTTGGAAGCCCCACGCCACCCACTGATTCCCCCCCATACATTCTAATGCCTGATCATTGATTTGGAAAAATGAGTCATGAATTGATTAGGACTTCGGTGAGTTTGTATTTGTAGTGATGAAAAGAATGGATGATGTTGTTGGTGTGTGATCGCGGATCGGTATCCAGAAGGATGTGTGGGACCGTGTGGAAACATAGGGTTAGAGTTAGGGTCTGAAAAATGGCTGAGAGCTAAATGTGAAAGAAACGGAGATTCAGAGACAGAGAAAGAGTCAAAGGCAAAGAGAAAAAAAAAACAAGGTGAAGCAGAAAGAAGAAAGACAATAGGGAAGAAGTAAAAGAAAGTGAAAGAAGAAAAAAAATAATAATGATGGAGAAGAAGTTGAAAAAAGTTATAGAATGTTATAAAAATAAGAAAGAGAAGGACAAAAGGAAAAGCATGAAAAAGAATTGAAAGAGGAAAAATAAGAAAGAAACAGAATTGCGAAATACAAAAGGAAGAAGGAAAAGTGTCGGAAGAAGAGTGTTGAACCGAAATATAAATAAGAAGGCAGGCGAAAGAAAACTGAAAGAAGGAGACCATGAGAAAGATAAAGGAAAGGAGAGAATGAAAAAAAGGCAAACGAATGGAGAAGAATCTTGTGAATGAGAAACGAAAGAACGAATTAAAGAAAGAAGGAGAAATAACAATCAAAAGAAAAGCAAAAAAAGAAAATAAGGAGTGAAAGGGGGTGTAGACACCGCTTCAAGCTGATGGGGACAACGGTAACGGCGTAAAGGGGACAACGCTGGCACCAGTGACGTTGGTGACGTTAGCTGGAAGGACACTGAAGCTCTGTAAACAGGAAGTTTCGAATCAAATTACCGAAGAACGCTAGAAGTTAGCGGTCGCCATTGATAAAAAAAAATGGCGGTAGAGTGCTGAGAGATGGTGCGAAGATAAAATGCGGATAGCGAGAGCGCTGATACTGTCAGAGCGTAGCATCCCTTCCCAACCCTCGTCTTGGGTAAATCAGGGTGGAGGAGATGTCCGGGAAAGTGAAAGTGAAAGTGAAAGTAGGGGCTGGTTGGAGGGATAGAGGATAAGGAGAAAACATGGTTGAATCAAGAGGATCAGAGAAAGATGTCACAACACAATGAAATAGACACATGACACATGGGGACACACAATGAGACACACAATAGCATGTGTTACAGATGTACTTTTCTTTTTCTCTAACCCCTTTGGATCATGTGGGCAATTGTCAGTGATCTGTTGACACCGTTGTTTATCATGAGTTGTTCGTTTTTTGAAGTCATGTGCGCTTCTAAACACCCAACATTTTCGGCTATTGTATATCTTTGCCGCTATGCATTAATGAGTTCTTTGGGACAAAGGAAACTTTATCTTTGGAATTCTGTCATCGGAAACTACCGATCCACCTTGTAATGAGCATTATCAATAACTGAAAGGTGAAAGAATGTTCCACCTTCCTGCAGTACGTTTGACCCTTTCGAGACTAACCTATTAAGGTGCATAATGCCTGGATTTTTGTAAAGGGTATAAAAAGTGCTGAGTAGACGAATAGTCGACAGCACGGAAAATGTAATTGGTGATCCAGGTTCAAACTCTGACTAAGACTATTTGCGTTTCACCATCATCATTGAACCAGGGTCTGTCGTTGGACATAGACCATCCTGAAGATCCGTCAGACTACTCTACATTGGGTATCACGGAGCCAAACCTTTCTGAATTTGGCTACTTCGTCACGCCATCTTTTTTTTTTTTTGCTGACCACATTCATCTGTTTGATCTTTAAGGATGAACGTTGGGAGTTGAGATATCCATGGAAGTTGTATAAGCAGCAGCATCAGAGAGAGAAAAGAGATTTTATTTCGATCAGTCAAGAACTTTTGACAGCCCCAAATGTCGTTGAGATTAGCTCTTCAACTATTAATTTCGGGTCAAAATAGATGAGAAAACTCAACTCTCACGCTTGAAATTCCAAACTGCTGTAAGTTATTTTTATTTTCAATTTTTCAATTTCCAGTCATGAATAAATTATGTAAAAGCTACGTCAGTTCGTTTAAGTACAACTGAAATTTTTACCGCTGTTGTTGTTGATATGAGTGCCTAATCTATTTTCTCCCGCTAGCTATGGGTAAATAGCAGGACATACTGATCTCTCAAACCATGGTTGGCAACCACTTCATAAGCTTCTTGGAGCTATCTCGCCCTGGACGCGTGAAATTATCTGTGGCGTCCCAACGACCATGTACTGTCTTACGTGTATTCGAAAAAAAATTTTTTTTAGAGGCTTAAAACGTTAATTTATATTCAATAAACGTAGAAAATCTTTATTAAGAAAATGAATATCTTTTTTTCGATATTTTGAAAAAATAGAATCATGACGGGATTCATATGTCCCATTACACATCTATCTCCGGGATAGATGAAAAGCATGCACTCAGTAGATGACGAACACGTCTATCCTGGTCAGTCATGTAATGTGAACTAATTTCTGCGTTCGTTTCCCAATATAATGCTATGAAAGCTGGGAAGAGCACATCTATTTGATATTTGATTTTTTGCGATAAGTACGCCCCAATAGATATTTAAAAGAGATTTATGGAACATACATATCCCAGCAGCCATAGAAACCTTGGGATATATATATATATATATATATATATATATATATATATATATATATATATATATATATATATATATATATATATATATATAGGTATATATATATATATATATATATATATATATATATAATTGCAAATTGCGTTATATTATGTAAAAACTCTATTTGAAATGATCTCCCGTTATTATACGATGAATGTATCTTTGACCAACGAGGATACAATAACGAATGAAGAAAACGGGGCTATTGCAGGAATCGAATCGCATCTACGTAGCCTTGCTCTTACCCACGAGTTAAGCAGCTGCTGGTTATGTGAAAGCCTGAATAACTATTTCATTGTTTACTTTATTTACGTTATCTTGGCCAAATGACACATTCACTGTCTAAAAGCAGGAGGTCATTTTAAATTGGAGTTTCAATATGATATAATACAATTCACAATCATTCTGTCGGAGCATATAACTATTTCTTGATAATAGCAATAATAACAACAGCAACTGCCAAATAGTAGACGTGGCTGTAACTGCAGACCATAGAGTAAAGAGAAAAGGAGAGTGAAAAATGGGAAAAATACCAGGACCTAGCGAGAGAACTGAAGAAGATGTGGAACATGAAAGCCAGGGTGGTGCCAATCATAGTGGGCGCATTGGGAACTGTCCCAAAGACACTTGGGCGAGACTGGAGGTGATCGGGATAAGGGGAAGGATTGAGACTGTACAGACCACAGCACTACTAGGAAGTGCATGGATACTGTGGGAAGCACTAGAAATATAAAGACTGCAACACTAATTGTTAACAGTGACCCAATAGAAGAAGGGAAATGAAAGCGGAAACGTAAACCACAGCACTGGCATGATAGGCGGAAAAGAGAAAAGATGTTGGCTGAAGACCTGAGGAGACTTATTGTCACTCAGCCTTCAGCAATGACCACTGGGTAACCGGTGAGAAACTGTAAACTGCATTATTACTGCGACCAATAAGAACTAGGAGAGAAGGGCTGAAGACTTGAGGAGACTTGCTGTCACTCAAATTCCAGCGGTTACCAGCAGGCAACTGGTGTGAGATTGTAAATAATAATAATAATAATAATAATAATAATAATAATAATAATAATAATAATAATAATAATAATAATAATAAATGACTGAATCATAGATATTTTTTATTTATCTTTTCAGATATAGCACATGGCAGTTAAAAGGGGGACGGGGTGCTCACCACTCAATCAAAATTTTAAGGATACTGTTAATTATAGACGTAAGTTGCTTTTTTAAAAATTCAATTTTTGTCTCCATTCAGTTATTCAAGCCTACTTTTATTTCTGATCGCGTCATGTATTCGTTGTATTGAAATAGAATAGAATATACAGAAACAAACAGACGGAATCCATAGTTGTATAAATACAACTAAAAATTAAGGTAAATAAGTTGTCAAAATTGAAGAAAGTTGGGTTCAATTTTTATACCTAAGCATTATGTCTTTTATGCATTATGATTATATGATACAGAGAACGTTGCTAAAACAATATATTTTTCTGGTAAATATGTTAAAGACATTCTGTATTATTTGGGTTCTTTATTTTATCAATAACTTCAAGAATATGAACAATTTATGCACTTAACTTGATATTGTATTCAAAGAGCTTATCTTTGGGTTCAGTGTTTCATTTAAAACTCCGGAAATCTGAAGCCATTTTTCAACATTTTACATTATATCGTATACCAGCGAGTATTTTCAACGGTTATATGACGTATACTAATGATGGATCAGCTATACCTAGCAGTAAATATTCATCAATATGAACACAATTCACACTTTGATTTGACAAGTAGCAAGTTTGTCTCCTGAATAAGGTTGCGATTGTATGGTCAACATTTGAAATAGATAGGTGTGTAACGTAGCAATTAATGGTTTATCTTGCAATAAGAAAACGACAGATATTGCGATTTCGTGAAGCAAACCAGTTGGTCACATGTCTGCGCGTGTGTATCCCCAGATTAAATGAAACCCTTCATTTTTCACGATCGACTTGTAGAACTACTACACTGTACCCGATTCACTCGAATTTCTACCCGGTTCAATAATGAAATGAACCAAAGAAAACTTCCCCAAGGAACTGGAACGACAAAGATCAATTATTGTTTCCATGAAAGAATACAAACCTAGACAGCATCCAGAGAACGCATACTCCAGACAACACCATGGTAAGGGGGTATCTGTACCTGGATCCGCCTCAAAAAGCTTTTTTCGTGGCTTATTGCACAAAATTTTATTGAGATTTATAATGAACCTTCTGAGTGGACAGTCATGAGCATAAATATAAATGAATGGAAAAACATTGGAAGAATATCTCTCAAACAAAGAAAATACTGCCATTGTCAAGAAGGTATAATTTTGCATAAATTCACCCCCAAACTCAGCTATCTCTTCCTTACCTCATTGTTGACCCTACCGCGAAATTCATTTAAAACTTTATCGTGTGGACAGACAAAACAAGTACATATACCCCGCTAACTTTGTTGGCAGAGGGAATAGACGACTGCTTCAACCAAGTTTTAAACACGTCTTGTCGTCATACCTTAGTCTCAAACACTAGACAACGCAAGTAGCAATTACCATCCAAACAGCATATAAATGTATGTATTTATAAATTGAGTACACCGATAAATCCGTTGCCTGATGACGAGAATGTATTTTTACATCTAATATTCATCGTTCAACATAATCACTTTCCTTGTCAATATATTCAATTCACTGGTCAATATAAGGTCAACATTCTTCTCATAAGTAGATGTCAGACTTATTGATCGTAGACCACCCCACACACTATTTCTCCCATTCTCCCTTTCTCTCATACAGTTAACATGTAAAAAATATTTACAATGAATGTTAACATTTCGTGCCTCTTGCACTTATCAGCAACCGGACTTCTGTTGTTTCCAACAGGCAGTCAATTGCTGACGAGTGCGACAGGGTACAAAATTTTTACATTCACCGATTGCATGTCTTTTCACACTCACACACACACACACACACTCACATATATATATATATATATATATATATATAAATTTTTTCACCGAAAATTCTCATCTCATTTATTTTAGGTATATATATATATATATATATATATATATATATATATATATATATACATATAAATTTTTCCTCTTGATCAGCGCGTGATATAAGACAGAAATTCTCAATTCATCTCATTCCAGGAAAAAAACTACCGGAAAAATTAAATTTCTTGAATCAAAAAGTAAGGCAAAATAGAACGGAAATATCATGAAAGAAAGACAAAACAACTGAGACATGATTTCCATTTGTTGTCGGAAACGTTGCATCCATCAAAGTCATGGCCTTTCTCTTTTACATAAAATTTAAAAAAAAAGAAATGTTGCCCCTCCATGACCCAAGAATCAGTAAGTTTGTCTAACCGCAATTCGATTGTGTAGTGAGTTTCATTATCACTGGGTATCCCGTTACTGTAATTAAGTCAACGATTCTCAAACACATTCCAGCTGTATGGAATTGAGGAAGAATTTCAGTCTGGAAAATGGTGGAAAAAAGTTACTGGGTGATAAGTCAGAATGGGCGAAGAATTGAGTGAACCTGGAGTCACCAGGAGAGGAATCTGACCGGGAACTCCGAGGACCACTAAACGAAACTAAGCTCTGTAAATACCTAAAATAATTTGATGTCGCCATTAACTGCAGATAACATTTTCATTTCCGGAATTCCTGTATCATCAAAGCAGACAGCATTCCACTCCCGCTGAAGCCATTAAAAAGATTAGCCCGGACTAGTTATACAGTGTACAATCAATAACGATCACCAAGGCATTAATAGATATCCACTCCACTTAGTCCAGGGTAAGGATAAATGTGGGGTATGGACATAAAAAAGATTTGTGGCAATTATGACCTTTCCCGTTTCAAAATGACCATCACTCCAGTTGTACTGTGGCAGGTGCTGATGGCGAATTTAAGTTCAAAGAAGCAGTTAACAATAACCAAAACCCTAACGCTAACACTGAAAATACTAACCTTTAAAAACACTAACCCTTTAGCGGGGGCGTCGGTCATTTTGAAGCAGAAAAGGTAACAATAGTCTTACCGTATTGAGTCAATTTTCCATGTGGAGAGAGGCTGTCTAATCTGACTGAGTATTGACCCCCTGACACTCATGGGAGATTCGTAACTAGCTGGCCACTAAGGAGAGTGTCGGCTTCCTCACTTGATAATCTTAAATGCAGAAATACACCAAAACTTCACCAGTAATCACATGGCTGAAACTAAATAGTCTTTTTTTTTTAACCTTGAAATTGCAAATCTTGTTAGATAGAATCTGATGGTCTGTCAATCGTTTGAGGAATATAGACTGTTCTCCCTTTACTCAGGCCCGATTTACGCCGATTTACAATTACCCGAGTTTTCCTTATTTCGTCAACGTGGCCGTAATACATATTTTCACCGTTGGTGGCGCCACCATGGTGCTATTTCGACCAATCGGTGTAAAAAAAAAGTGAGAATTCACAAACGTAATCATTTCCCCAATGGGTCTTTTCATTGATTATCCTTTGTTTTGAAGTTACACCTTTCCTATCATAACAACTGCTGTACAACGACTAGCTGAACAGTTTTTCATATTCTAATTAGAAGGGATATTTTCTTACTTGGAGTAATACTTTTTTTTTGATAGAGATTGAAAGCAGTGTTCGTTTCTAAATTTTGGTCACCTGGGACGCATGGATTGATTTTTCATCGATCTTTTTACACTATAAAGAGATAAAGAAGATAAAAAGTATAAAATTGTACTGCTTCTTTCGGTACTCTCAGTCATGAAAATACAAATATGCCGACTGGCTCTACTTCACTAACTGCCATGATACATACAGTGTTATTTCAGGATGAAAATTCTGAAACCTTTCGACATTTCACATCCTGGTTATCACATTGTACAGGCAAAATTAGGTACAGAGAGCCCTTTCTGAAGCAAGTGAATATATCATTGTGTAGGAATGTAGATATATATAGTTGTATCTTCAAATGCGTATATATATATATATATATATATATATATATATATATATATATATGTATATATATATATGTATATATATATATATATATATATAGACGTTTTGTCGAGCAAATCCTTTACTTCATTACATTTTAAGCTCTGCTCGTACTCAACTTAATGTTTAATGTTGAATGTATTTAGCATTTTATGAAATAGGCCCATCACACATCGGACATTGTATTTTATTATATCATATTGTATTCCTGATTCATATTATATATATATATATATATATATATATATATATATATATATATATATATATATATATGTGTGTGTGTGTGTGTGTGTATGTCGTGTTCCACCTTGTATTATCGCATGCTGAATTTTTCCAACGGAAAAATCCAGCCGCATATTATCTCTGAAATAATACAGTATACGTATATATATATAATATATAATTTCATTCGAGATTGAATCAATGGGAGGAGCGGGTTATACATATACCAATCAATGTTGCACCAAGTCAAATGGGAGGGGGGGTTTCATCGGAAGCTACTCTTTTATTCTGATTCCGTGCTGTTTACTTTCGTAACTTAGCTCTCATCACGAATTCCAGAGAACGTTACTGTTGTTATACTTCTCGTTTCTAGTTTTGATTCTTGGACAAATACCTGGATTTACTGCGATTCAAGGCCAATCAGCGGTTAAGGCAGAGGAAGAGTCAACTCTTCATTGTGTTCCCAAAAATCAGTTCAATATATCTGGTGTCGATTCTATCAGCCTACTCCTCTTTTCCCAGTTTGGGAGCCCTGGCTTGGTTTTGGGATCATACTGAATGACTCCAATGTTATTCCCTATGACGACATTGTTGAGAGACTCAGGGTAGTCATTCAGCTGCTGCCAATTGCTACAGAATACTTTCAAATGTTTGGTTTTGTGGTCCCCAGGGAGCAATCCGGTCACTCTCTTTTTGCACATCTGTGTGTCCGAATTCTTCCCTATGATGATCCTCAAAGAGTCGTTATTTAATCTCGATTCCTCTGCAATCATTTTGATTATCAATCTGTGATCTGTCCGCACCAGTTCATTAACCCTCTGAATGCTGGCATCAGATTTCGTTGTTGAAGGTCGTCAAGATTTCGACACATCCCCCACGTCACCCAACCCATCTCTGAACCATTTGTGCCACTTAAAGGCACGAACTCAGGACATTGTCTGCTCTCTTCACACTTTTTCTGACATGGTCAAAACTTAATGTTGGTTCTTTGTTTCCTTTTGACTCCTTCTGTTACAGAGTGCACTTCACAGGAGTTAAAACCCAACAGGGAAAAAGGGAATAAAACAGGTTACTAGAACCCAGGCTGGGCATAGTGTTCAGATGTTGCGTGACTTTATAATTCAATCTATTTGTGTGAGGCTGCCGAGTCGTGTAATCAGAAGCCCTAGTCTCTCCTCTGGGTCACACCTCAGATGGCTTTGTAGATATATATTTATATATGTGTCATCTATTATCATTTATAAATACTAGTTAAAAATACCCGGCTTCAGGGAAGTCATCCCAAGATTATAGAGTCTTGTAAAATACGGAGCATATGATGGTGAAACTTTGACTAAGAAATGATTCAAAGATTTACTGCTGCAGGTTCCAATTAGCTGTCGAGTAAATGTGTTGATTTTTTTAGAAAAAAATATCAATGGTAATTCTGCTTAATCTATTTTTGTGTCTGCAAATATTTTGATGACGTCCCAATATTTGAAAAGCAAATAAGCAATTTTATTTGCTTTATGAAGGGAAATAGAAGTAGAAATTGATACAAGAATTTGTTTTGTTCACGAATTTATATTACTATATGTTTTCTTAGAAAAAATCGTTTATTCTATTTACTTTGTCTTTGTTAAGTGATCCATTGATACGTAACAATGCAAGATCATTTCAAAAAGGTTTCTTTGTGATATAACACAATTTATAATTAATTCTGTTGGATCATATATTTCCATTCCTTGATACATAACTGTCAAGTTGAAAAGGGACAGATAGATCGAGAATAGACATGATGAGAATTTGGGATGAAAAGAGTTATTTCGACTTTTACAATACGGGCGACTGTCTAGCTCAATGGTAAGAGAATAGCTACGTTGAAGAGGCTACCCTATCAGTGGCAGGTTTGATTCCTGCAACAGCCTCATTTTCTCATATTGTATATTCTATTTAAATTGTCTGAATTGAGTGAGACATCAACTGCGTAACGATTCCAAATAAGTTTCTATATAATATAACGCAATTTATAATTCGTGCGTTTGTGAGCGCGCGTATGTGTGTGTGATAGAGGTAGATAAATTGATTGAAAGACATATGAATATTACGGAAACGATGGAAAGAGCAGTTGAATTTATACAATAACATTTGTAATCTCAAAGTAAGTAAAGTCTATTTTGTTTCAACCAGGTTATAGGTACTCACCACAAGTGAACGTAAACATCGCACAATGCGCACTGTTTCCTAAATACTCTGACCTAATCTTCTGGCCATAACAATTTATTCTTCATCAAATTTACTCAAATCTTTCTTCTTGCCCTAAACTGCAGCATTCAACACATTATGATTAAGTACTCAATTTTTTCCAATTTCATTTACATCTGTCGAATCACTGTAGATCCACAAATAGATCGCACGACCAGCCGAGTAAGTGTGCGATAGATTTTTTTCTCTTAGCTCATCCGTGTGTTTATATTTGTGAATTTCCTGTTGCTCCCGGTGACATTGTTTGGGCTGCATCATTGAAAATTTGCATGAGTAAGCGTCCTCTAGAACTTTTCTTCTTTTTTCTTATGTGTTCTTTTTTGGTTTTCTACGAACATTTTGACCAACGATGCCCCAATTCCCTGCTGGTGTGTTTGGTTAGATAAATAATAGATTGTTTAGATAACTCAAGATAAATTTCAAGATAATTAGGTCTGGTATACGCCTGGGCTACGGTGATTCGTTTTCCGTAGAACAAATATTTAAGTGTGCTTGTTTAGAGAGAGAGAGAAGGATACAAAATAAGCGCCGTTGACGGTGAATAGAAGCTAACTATTAACATGTACATAACGAGGTAAAGACGAAGAAATGTAAGTAAACATAGATACCAACTGTCAACAAAAAATGTCGACCATAACAGACGTCAAAACGACGTTACTTGGAAACTGTGTTTATTCTTTAACGAGATTGCATGACCGACAATAGCAAAAATGACGGCCATATAAATGTTACAGTGCTGTCACACCTGTTATTTCCCTACCCTCTATCCATGTACCGGGTACTTAGCTACAAAAAAGTTCCTGCTGCATTTACAAACAAACAAATAGGCCTCCCCACTTAATCCCTTTTCGACCATTCTCAATCAAGTTCTGCGAACATCTTTTTTTACTTGGTCCATATACCAACAGATTGAGTTGTGTTCATAGTTCTCAGGAGTAGAAAATATCACGAAATTAAAATAAAAAGTCTTCCTTTCCCTCTAGATTCGGACTCCAACCGTAGTATGAGGTTGACTGTCTTGAAAGCAGTGAGGAAACCAAAAGTATCTGCAAGGGATTTAGCTCTATTTTTTAAAATCTGTAAATGGTTCACCGTGTATGCTTTTACGTTAAGCACCGGAAAATTCATCTTTTTTTCTTTCAGCAATGTCTCGGGGTATTCTTTTAGCAGATAAGAAAAAAATTTTCCTTTGGCCTGAATTTAACAAGTTAAGACGGAAAAATTCCCCATCTCTTGTCAATAAAGTGAATAGATAGGGAGGCCAATAAGTATTTCCATTAAAACATTTTACTTCCAGCCTCAAGACGGAGATGAGTGATGCTGCGAAACTTTTAATACTACGAGTAACAATAACCAATTATCGTAAGTCGTGATTAACATTTTCCTGAAAAGTACTTCATGAACTTTTGAATAATGGTGATATTTATGATCCGTTATGAACATAAACACACGACAATGGCAATTATTTCAAAATATTAGACACGATTACAACAAAAGAAATACAGAAGAAGCCGTTCATCAGAATCATAGATAATCGAACAATATTTTCAACCGATAAGATCAGCCGACCAGAAACACCTTATTTAAATTGAATTTAAAATGACACAAATTTATTATATTAATCATATTAATTTTTCATAGCGTAGAGTTTATTTCGTAACGATGAATATGATAACAATGAATATGAATTTATGAATTTTTCCTAATGGATTTTGCTTCTTGTCATCGAATGTTTACTGTAATTAAAAATATCCTGTCTCAAAGTGATCATATTATATGGCTTCCTCTGTTTAGTGACGATAATAGTGATTAATGTTGCAGTGCTGTAACACCTGTTATTTCTCTACCCTTTACTTTTGTACTGGATCCTTAGCCACAAAAAAGTAATTCCTGCAAAATTTATAGACAAACGAACAGGTCTTCCCACCTAATCCTTTTTCCACTATTCTCTTTGAAGGTACGCAGCACAAACGCAGCACACACATACATACACATACACACACACATATATGTATATACATACATACATACATACATACATATATATATATATATATATATAATCACTTGATGAAGCCCAATCAGGGCAGCCATATAAAAGTGTTTGTGTATCAAATCCTTTATTTTATCATATTACATGCTCTATTCTAACTTACTTCTGATGTTTTAAAATGTTGAGCACATTATGAAATAAACCGATCACATATTAAAACGTGGATTAAAAAAACAAAAACAACAAAAAACAAATGGTTACAAATTGGTGACCAATTTAGGATAAACTTACATTACATTTTCAACCCTGCACTGGAAAACTTTTGAGCGGGGTTGGGGGTTCAAAATCAAACAAAACAGAAACTTTTTCTTGACTCACTGAGAGCAGTTTACATGTAAAGTCCCGTTTGATACATTGATAATCATATATAAAAGTCAGAAAACATGAATAAACTGAACTCACCAACAGTGTTTAAATCAGTTTGTTTTTGGTAGCGGTGAAAATTATCCCGTCAAAGAACAACAACGCTACTATCACCTCTGCGCTTTCCCCTTTCTCTTATCAATTCTTTGTCTGTTACGTTACAGAATGCATAACCCATTTGGGTTTCAGTTTGCTGTGATCTTCCAAGCTAGCTAGACAACTTGGAAGATGGCTAAAAGTATGCTTGTTTTCCATTCTGGGTAGGTCGATGTCCCCCACCCAAATCACACAGCCTAGAGTGCTCTTAATTAGCTGTTGAATGAAAGGGGAAATCTGTTTTATGAAGAGCTCTTTGTACCGAGAACCTTCCGCGTGTGGGGCTGACATGCTAACCATTACACAATCCGAGTGAATTTTACTTATTACTAATAATAATCACAACAGAAAGGAATGTTTGCATATTTTTCAACTTTCCTTTACTTTGCATTTTTATGTCTTTTATGAAACCATTTTCCTTCTTGCTTTTGCCTAAGGCTGGGATATGGAACAGATTCGTTGTTGAACTATTGAAATTAATTAATGAAGAAAATATTCAGGTTGATCTTTATTTTCACGCTTTTGTTGTATTTTGAGAGTGAGAAGCCACCGTGAAGAGCCAAAGGGAGAAAAAGAAGGAGACTCGAAGTTTCCCTTTTGGGTTTCCTGATTTTCTTTTCTCTTTTCTATCTGTCAATTTTTTTTTGCACCTTTTTGGGATTCTCTCGGATTTCACTTCATTCGAGAGTATACAATCTTTTTGTTTCAGATCCTCAACGGGATTGACGATCACAACAAAGAACAAATTGCCACAGAAATCTGGACAGAGAAAAAGAGAAAAAAGAAAAACTGAGAGTGACTGTCAAAAAACCTTCATCATTGAAAGCCCTTTCGTCTCGTCAATAACATTAATACTGGAACCAACAGAATGAACATACAACAGCAACAACAATTATAACAATAATGATAATAATAAGTAAATGGAAGATTAAGCTTGACTTCTAATCTCTCTTCTTAAAACAAGAAAGAATAATAAGCATTGAATACCCTCGTGTACATTGATGAAAGGAATCGTAAAATCTGATACTAACAGCCAGAATCTTCAATCAAGACACTTGGAAGGAGTTTGGCATTGAGAAATGCACAACGCTAGTGATGAACAAAAGACAAATGGAAACAGCAGAAGGAATGGGATTACTTATCTGAGAAAACAATTAACAAGAATGACAATTACAAGTACCTGAGTATTTTAGAAGGAGACACAATCAAACAAAGTGAGATGAAAGGAAATGTAAGGAGAACAATATCCAAGGAGAATAAGTAAACGTGACTGCCTGCTGCAGGGTCAAACCTCTATTCCGACTGAAAATTATAACTGCAACCTTTGTATTGTACTGAGGCTCCAGTTTTTTGCAAGCTCTAATCCTTTTAGAGATACTTTGAATAGTCATATCCGGCTGGAATTCACTGTTTTGTTGGAGAAGCCGAACATTATCACAAACTCTCACAAATATAAGTCTATAAAGACGGAAGAAAAATAAGATGCTTAAATATTTTCATAACTACATTACCTACAACACTGGCTTTTTACTGCCAATCCATAAACAAATTACACTGTCATTTTTTGCAGGTATATTCTTGTAACAAATAAAGTTACATATACATATTTTTTGTATAAATGTATTCATTTATTTATTAGAATGAAGTATCCTTTGCGTACCTGTATGATAGATTGTCTCTTAATACCTAAGATTCGTCAATTTGACTTAGACATTAAGCCTCCTGATAATCAGATGGTTTTGAGTTTAAATCTCGGTAGGGGATGTGGATTTCCAATATCAGTTTACAACCCTAATGTTGGTGAGGTTTTTTCCGTGTAATTTTTGTTGTTGATTTTTTGGTAAAGTTTTGGAGTTTGACAATTACCAGAAACCAAACACTGCAGCAGAAACTTGATTAAAGGACTGAATACCTGGATAGTTTCCACTGCGAGATAATCTCTCTTCGTCTTCAACTGTCCATAAGGTGAACTCAGAAACTTGGAGAACAAAAAACAAAAACAAAAAAAAGACAATGCACTTAGCCTTGCAACCGAGAGGCGGTTTCGACAGGCTACACGTGTACAGGAACGAGGGAGAAGGAGAAATAATTAGCAGAGAGAATTGCATTGACTCTGCAATCAAGATACGAGAAGATTACCAAAGACTGAGTGAGGAAATACGAATTACAACAGCCA
>OY735230.1:952500-972500 GCA_963457665.1 Thysanoteuthis rhombus
TCACTTTAATGTCTTTTGCCAATCAGAAAGTATTTGCGGGATTTGTCTCCCGCTGTTATCTCCCCCGTTCCCCGTTTCCTGTTTCTGAGAGATGCCTCAGAGCCACAGACGACGTGGAAAAGCATTTCCTCCAATGTCTTCGAGACTTCCTGGAGTTTTTTTTTTTATATTCCAAGACAGAATTGCAAAAATGGAAAGTTTCTTGGAGAAAAGAAGAAAAGATGATTCGGGCGGGGTTGGTTGAAGAGGGGGGGGTGAGTGGATAGAAAATAAGAGGAAAATAATTTACGACGAAAGAGGTAAAAAAAAGAAGATTAGGATCCGTGATAAAACGAAAAATTAGAGTTGAAAAATCATGAGTAAAGAGACGAAAAAGAAAAAAGAATAGAAAAGAATGAAAATATGTTATGCTGTATGTAATCTAAATCAGCCTCAGAAATAATAGGGAGCCACAAAACTCAGGTTATCCAAAATTCGATCTAAATAACGTTCCAAACAATAGAGCTACTGATATGCATTTGATTAGCAAAAATACCCGTGTGATTGCTGACGTCAAAATGAATGAAATTAATGAAATTTTGAATTACTCAAAAAGCTGATCTATCATCAAAGGTAGTTCGTATTTCTTTGTGTCAGAAGTAACCATTAATAATCTAAGTGGTTTGCTGATCAGAAAGTTGGAGAACATGAAAGAAATTCTAATAAGAATCCACGCATAAAGTAATCGACAATGTCAGATGTCTCCTGTTACGTAGAAGGACGCACTGGCCAAGTACAACAGAATTCCTTATAAGTAATGGACGTAGCAAGATAGAATTCATCCATGCGTAATGAATTTTTTCATGTTCTAATGACGGAACAAAAAAATCTAAATTTAAAAATAATAATAAAAAATGAAAAGCAATAAAAAAAGACACGAAAAGTAATAAAAATTCGTTTTTGGTCAACAGAACGTTATTCTATAATCTCAGTATAATGTAAATCTCTATTATTCACGTCTATAAAATGCAACGTGTAGAGGATGTTATTCTCCAAGTTCACTGCAATCCTAATCTCTATTATCCACGCATGTAAAATGCAATGCAATTTTCAAAGATCACAGCTACGCAAATTTCTATTATCCACGTACATATAATGAAATGTGTACATGGTTCTTTCCATGCTCACAGCAATGCAAATCTCTATAATCCACGTATATGAAATGCAACGTGTATTGAAGGTAATTCTCCAATCTCACAGCAATGCAAATCTTTATTATCCACGTCTGTGAAATGCAATGTTTATAGAAGGCTACTCCCCAAGATTCTTGCAATGCAAATTTCTATTGCCCGCGTATATGAAATGCAGTGTTTAGAAGTTTATTCTCCGCGCTCACTGCAATGCAAATCTCTATTTTACATGTCCGTAAAATGACACGTGAATCCATATTTCCTATACATCATCATCGTTGACGTCACGGGTAAATAAGTAAATGATCATACATCCTTTACCTAATAATGATAAAATCCAAGAGAATAATTGATATTTCAGACTTCTTAACAAATACTTAGCTATTAGTGTTCCAATGATAAGATGCATAGTTTCAGTAGGTAAAGATTATGACAATTATGATAATCAACTGGATGAATAAAAGTGCTCCTCGGCACATCGATCATTATATAATGGCCATATGTTCCTAATATAGGTGTGTCGATGAGCCTCAACATTACGACCACCTGCTTCATAAATTGTTGATTTTTCTCCTTCTGGGATCACAGGTACTCACCACGAGTGGACGTGAGAACCTCACAGATTGTACCGTTACGGAGATTCTCTGATGTAGTTGTTTGGTCATAGATTTTTGGCCTCTATCAAAATGACCCAAATCTTTCTTCTTGCCCATGACGGTAGCATCAAACACATCCAAACAAAGCAACCGAGGCCGGCTTACCGCTTATAGAGAATAGACCCTGACATGCACAGTTGTTGCGAGACAGAAGCTGTCAATCTTGTCACATTTCATTTGTCATAATGTTTTGGCTCATTTTGAAAAGTTATGACCATTACCAGCATCAATATGCCTTCAAACTTTTCACATGGTCTTTAATTTGTGAGCTTATCAAATCAATTTCCTCTTGGATGCTGACATCAAACAACCTCATTATTTCATGAGTCTTCCTTTCATCTGATAAGTGCATAGCTGAATCTTTTTGACTTTCTTTCCTCACTTACCCGAAAATCTTTCTTTTTTCCTTAGAAATGATTCCCCTCCCTTGCTTACAGTTACTTATCTTACTTGTGTTTTTCTACGATACACACAGCTAGAAACATCCATTTCATTTCCATTCCTTCTTAAACTGTAATTTACTTTCTCTTTGTAACTCTTTCTTTCTGTGATTCCTGCTTTGATTTGAGAGTTGTATTGCTTTCGCAATGAGTCAGTCAGTCTTTATCTATCAGTCTATCCACCCCATCCTATGCATATCTATCTCAATCTGTTCATATCTATCTATCTATCTATCTATCTATCTATCTATCTATTTTCGTTCATTATGTCTCTCTCTCATTGTCTCTGTCCGTCTCTCTTCTCTCTGACACACATTCCGTCCGTCTGCCCAGAACGTTTGCTTCTGAAGACGAACGCACAAACCGACGGAACAGGAAGAGAGACACCTCACAAGAGAGAAGAGAGAGAGAGAGAGAGAGAGAGAGAGAGAGAGAGAGAGAGAGAGAGAGAGAGAGAGAGAGAGAGAGAGAGACGTGAGACGATAGATGACAGGTTCGGGCCTGTGAGGGTAGACGTGAAATAGGCTGTACAGTGCAGGTGTCGAGGTGCGAAACAAGGATAGGGAAGGGGTGTCTAGCAAGAAGGGGACGGGGTTGATTGGTGAGATGGAATGGTCGAAAAGATGGCGGGAAAATATGACGCGCACGCGCAATGCGTGTTGGGTTGGGGCAGAAATGGTATCGAGTTGAAAGCATTGGCGAAAAATGGAATCGATCCGCCGATGCGACACTAGGGAAGTGGGATGTGTGTGGCGACCAAGCATTGTTACCCCCAAGGGAGAAGATTGCCTAGCGCCTGGACGGAGCCAGCAGTGTTATTAAAGGTTGAGCGACGTTGAAGACAGAGAGAGAATGAGAGAGGAATAGGGAGAGAGGGGGAAGGTAAGGAAATGAAGGTAGAAAGGAAACAGAGGTGAGAACGGACAATTGAAAAAAAAAAAAGGAGAGAAGCGAAAAAAAAAAAAACGGAAATAAGGGGAGATAACTGATAAGTGAAAATGAGCTGTTGGCAGTCATCAAAAGGAGAATTTGGAGAGTAAGGAGGAAGACGTCAAAAGGAGAGCAAATGTGTGTTGGCTATGACATTAATAGTTAAACAATAACCATTTGATTCACTTAATAAACCAATTTTCTTTCTTTCTGTCTTAGTCTCTCTCTCTCTCTCTCTCTCTCTCTCTTTCTCTTATTTTGTATTTCTACGCTTGATTAATACCCGGGATTATTTATGTATTGATCGGCACTTCTAGGATCAATGAATTTGTGTGTTCTTCGGAGGATAGAGTCTCATCCCGACCCTCTGCCTGGGGCCAGAGTGCAGTATATATGAGCTTTCCTTAGGATTGGAGCATTGCTCCCTTGCATTTCTGGTTAGGATCAGAGTATTGTATCTGTGTGTTATGTATCGGACCAAAAGGTTGTTTCTCGGTAATTATGCTCAGAGTAAAAGTAGCGTCTGTGCCCTCATTGAAAAAAGTGTTGAATGCACACAAACACACACACACACACACACACACATATATATATATATATATATATATATATATATATATATATATATATATATATATATATATATATAATGCGTTTTATCAATATTTTGATTTGTTTTTTTTTTCACGCGTGAATATTCTCTTTACCTTTTCATACTTATTATTCTCTCTGACTTATTGAAACTCAACCAGTGTGGCAGTTGAGGTTAGACGAGAAAGAAAATTGCCGGATGTTACTCACACCTAAAAAGGCCGGAGAACTCAATAGTTGATTAATGACTGAAAAGATAAAGATGAATATTTCATAGAATAATCAAATGTCTGGTTAGAAAAAGTCCATGATTTCAAACGCTCATTTCCAAGGCAAATAGTCAAAATTTCTCAAATTGAAAGATCGGAGCAACACGATCGTTCTTAATTTTCTCCATGTAACAGACTAAACCAAAATAAGTAAATGTTTTTTTCTCTAAACCTGAAATTACATGAATATATCATGGTACTAGAAGAGTCAATAATCCATCGAGGAAAAAAGTCGAAAAAAAAAACAAGAAAAACAGTGGCAAATTGATTATCACAATAGCTCTGATTACAAAACTGGTTGATGCATCTCCTATGAATGCCGAGATCCCAGAGTTTTGGGATGCAAGAACGAATCCTGCTAAAAGCTACTTCTTTATTCCGAATGCTCGCTATTTAGTTCAACATCCAGAGAAAATACCGACTAAAGGTATCGGGATAAAAAGCAACAAAATGATTTAGAGAAGTAGTCGTATAGATATTTGTAAGTAGTTAATCCTCATGAAAAAAATCACATATATACAGTTCTCCCTCACTTTCGAAAGTTCGAGCGTTCCTATAAAAGCTTTCTGTTAACAAAATTGGATGAAGCAAAGGAGAAATTACCATTAATTCATATGGGAACATTTTTTAGCGTCTCTGGACCCCCTTAAAATCGTTTCAATGTCAGACTGAGACTTCAGGGGTTGTGATGATGGGAGATGATGGAGTGAAAAAGATAGAAGAGATTGAGTACTGCTTAATACTATTTTCGCTTTTTTCGAAAGAGCGAAAAGGGGTGCGGATAGAACTTTCGAAAAGCAGAGATGAACAGTATTTGAATTCTAGTACATGATTTTTTTTCTAGAAAGATAGGCTGTTAGAGTGGAAGAGTTCATTGTTTCAAATATTGGATGGGGGATATTTTAATCTGCCAAATTTTTACCTCCAATTGAAAAGTCCATGGTCACGTATAGTGATTCAAGAAAATCACACCGTTCATTATTATCCATAAGTAAAACCATTCGTCGCTTGGAATGGCGTTAATCGATGAAGCAATTACCATTAATTAATATGAGGAAAATTTTTGAACGTCCTGAGACCTTTAATTGATGATGATATGTTAAACTGAGTCATCAGGGGTCAGGTGATTGGGGGGGATGCACTTGAGATCTGGATGAAGGAAAAAGAGCAGAACAAACAGTAAACACTACTTTCACTTTCACAAGCAAAAAAATGGCGGGAAATTCCGAAATAAAGTTAGAATATGCAATTCATCCCAGAATCTGGATGCTACACATTTAAAGACTGAAGATGAATACGTTTTGATATTAAGCAATAGAGCGTGTTGAACTGATCAGAACTATGAATAAAACCTAGCTGCTGCAGGGTCAAACTCTACTTCTGCATCTAAACTGGCTGAAGATGATGAATGCAACTTTAGTGTTGTATTTTAAAAGAATGAACATAAATATAAAATGTATTTCTCTGTATATTTGTCAATTTATCTCAGTCGGTAAAGGATACGACTACTTATGGTCTGGTTGTAATTTTCAAATCACGATGATTGAATGTTTGTACAATGGGTCGACAAGAGATTATACGGTTCATAATTTCCGCCAGTCATTCTTATCTAGATATTCTTTCCTCGCAATAATTTCTCTTCCTCTCTCTTCTAAACTCTCTCTCTCTCTTCCCATCTCTTTTTCTGCATCTTCCTTTCCCCCCTCTCTCTCTTTCTCTCTTTTCTCTCTCCTCTCCTCTTCATCTCCTCCAACTTTTCCCTTTGATTTAGATACTCAAGTCATACAGAGATAAAACCCTTCTCTTCCTCTTTGTTATTTCTACCTTGTCGTTTTCAGTTTCTTTTCTTTAACTTTCTCTTTGATCTTCTTTCTCCCCAGAACGATTTCCTTCATTTTTAATTTCATGCTATTTCCCCTCTTCTACTTTTTAACTATTGAATCTGTCTCACTTTCTTTCTCTATCTCTCTCTTTCTCCCGCAGATTCTTTCTCTCCCTCTCTTCCTTGACTTCGCCTTCTTTAACTCCCAATCATCTAACTTCGATCCTTACATCATCATCATCATCATCATCATCATCATCATCATCATCATCCTTTTAGCGCTTGTCATTGGACATAAACCTTTCAGATGATTTGCCAGATCTCTCACGGGCGTCACGGAGTCAGTACATTCTGAACTTGTCTAGCTCGTCAAGCCATTTTATATTTTGACGGCCACAGTTCTGCACGTGATCTCTGGAGATCCACGTTGTGAGTCGTAGTTTCCATCGGTTGTCTGATATTCTTGCAACATGTCCAGCCCATTGCCATATGTGTTTTTTTTTACGGATTCTATGATATCCTTGACTTCTCTTTTTATCCAATCAACTATGCTATTTCGTAATCTCTCCATATGTCAGTGAGCATGATTCTCTCATGTATACGTTGTATGGTCCCTAGGTTGGGAGGTCAATCTTTTGGTTAGTTTCCATGTTCCAGCTCCATGAGTGACTATCGAAAGGATGCACTAGTTGTTGACCCTTCCTTTTAAGACTAATCAGATTTTTTTGTTCTTCAAAGTTTAGCTTGCTCAAGGGAAAGCATATCATTCTTGCATGATTCTTCGCTTGATTTTTTTCTATTTCGGGGACTTCATGGCGATCCGTTACCCTTGGCAGAGACACTGGTCTACTTTTTTTCAGGGCTCCATTTTTTTTATTTGGATATTTTGTCTTATTCCTCAAAATGTTTATTGAAACACAGAATTTGTTTTTACTGAATTTCATGCAAAGACAAACTTCCTTTCACTCTTCAATTCATGAGTTGAGAAAGGGAGATAACTCTATCTGGGTTCCTCTCTCTTACTTGAGGTTTCCTGGCTGTCGTTCTACCGAAACGAGTTACTCCCCTGTCCCACTTCACTAAGCATCCACCATCCACTACCCGCTCCCATTGACTGACATATGAGAAGGGCATTGGGGACAGGGAGAAACTGTTCGGATGGTGGTTCTCGAATGGGGTAAGGTAGTGAGATGAAGTGTCTCAAATAATGAGGGCCAAAGTGGACACAGGTTTTTTCAAAGGGTGTGGATTTGACAAGACAAATGCCCGCACCCCCCCGTTGACCAAACTGGACGGCCCCCCTCGTCAGCGCCGCACAAGATGAAACGACAGTGACCGGACAACTAGGATTTAAAAGGATCTCTTGATAAATAATTAATTAACCAATTTACTGCAGAGGTTGGTGAAGAGTAACAGTTATCCATTACAAGATAAAAGCCCTTGTCCATTGCAAGTTATCGATTTCAAGTTGGCCATTGCAAGATTAAAACCCTGACTCACAGATAGAATCGAGTTGCCATCAATCACAATAAAACGGATAAGTATGGATGGTTCGGGGGGCAAACAATACTCCCACTTTCATCTCGACTGGAGTTGGTAGCTGCAACTTATGATTTGTTCGTATAAATAAAGATATGTTTTAATCATTGTGTATGATATGGATGGACTATTTTTCTCGTCCATAATCTTCATTTGTTCACAACGTTTCGACCGCGTATCCCCCGGTACATGTCAGGTGCTCTTGGTTTTACAATGTTGAATTACTTCTCAGAAATCATATTTAGTTGGACTGGACACACACTTTCACATTGTAGAACCAAAAAAACCTGTCGAAGGCAAGAAGATATTCGACCAAAACCATGTGAACAAATGGAGCCATAGGTGAGGAAAATAGTCCAACCATATCATACAAATTGATTGACACACCCCATCTGACAAAATTCAGAAGAGAATCATCCTCTTTAGTATGAATATATTAATTTATTAGAATGAAATAAACTCTGTGATATAACTTTTGTAGGTATGCAAGACTTGTCAATTTTGTAAGACCTCAGCCTTCTAATCAGTCAGTCGTTATTTCATATCTCGGGAGGGGAATGTTGATTTAAACATCCTTAAAACTTAACAGTGTTGTTCTTGTTAAAATCCAGAAAGCATGACAATTTCATTAAGGTAACCATAGGAATTACCGTCATTCGCAGTTGATGGATTATTGCTTGCGACACAGAAACTCTTTGATAACTATTTTTTAGCAAAAAAGAACTTGCCGACGACATATTAATTAGATACATTGTACCAGAAAAAATAAATGCGTTAAAAAAGATTGGATTAAATATAACACAACAGATTTGAGACTGCAAAGTTTTATCATCTCGAAGCTCCATTCCAAAGTTGGAGTTGACTTCGTTTTCCAACAAGAACGTCACAACTGACTGACTGGGGTCTGTTTCACTGCCTGAGCTAAAGTGACCGTATTTCCTCCTAATAAATAGATTTTGACAAAAAATATACATATTTATGATTTTCATTTATTATATCTAAAACACAAAAGTTGCAATAATCATCTTCAGTCGAAATAGAAGTTGGTGTGGAGCTTGACTCTGCTGTGGCCAGGCCTGTTTGTTTGAGTGGTCGTCAATTACGAATTATTTCTAAGATGTTTTCTGATGGGATCGATAAGATAGACTATTTCCACTAACCTAATGTCAGTGGTTACCAAAGATATTTGACAAGCATTTGCTGAATAGACAAAAGTTCAATCATTGCCTCGACAGCTAAAAAAGATTAGGGAAGATTATATAGCAACAATCTTATAACACATATTTTTTGCCTTTTATTGATAGAAATAAACGTTATTTTTAGCAAAACAGTTGCCGGCAATGAAAAGATTTATTATGAGGGTTCAAAATGAAGGATATTGTCGTTAGATTCAGGAGAACCTTTATCATAAACAGAATCCCCACGTGGAAACAATTCTTCCACTAATTTGGTGGAAATATTAATTAAATTGTTACTGCGCAAAAATCCAGAGAGCAATTTGCTTCTAATCCCACTTACATGAGTGTTGGCTGCATCTCATTTGCAACATGATGACTGACAGTGTCATAAAACAAAATTCCCTCGGCGGTTGTTTTTGCTCTGGAAAGCTAAATTCTGTTCTAATCCGTTGTCCAAAACACTTGCTCTTTGCGGCGTTGCGTTGTAATCATTTTTACAGATTCCAGCAATTTATGATTTCGCATCCTCAAAACCAGTCACGTACAGACTGTCACTCGCTTCACTCTATTCAACATTTCTTGTCTGGTCAGCAGTCCCGATGATTTCAAGATATCAATGAATTCTTCAGAGAACGAATCCGTAGTAATACTTTTAAGATGGAATAAATGCTGTAGATGAAAGATAGCGTTGGAGTAATAGGAAGCAAGGGACGAAACGTTGAATAGCGATTTATATACGTAAAAGATTATACTTTTGAATCAACAAAATACACACACACACACACACACACACACACACACACACATATATATATATATGTTGCGATTTTGTTGTTACCTCTCAGTTTCATGCAGCCAAATGCTATGTAGGGATAACTGTTTTTTTCTGTTTTCATCCAATCAGAAAACAGAAAAAAACAACAGTTGTCAGTCGATTGCAGAGGCTGCATGAAAATCCAAAAATATACATAGGTGCGACTGAAAATACACGGAAACAAAGATTTGGTAATCACCATAAGTCGTTTAATAATCAAATATATGGGTATAAATGAAAACATCACGTAATGACGTAGAAAGACGGATGCTTTTTTGAGAAAAGCAAAAAAAAAACAAACACCACTATCTTGAAAATTATAACATGTATGAAACTAGCAATCACAAGGAATATTATTCTCTCCTTTTCCCTCTCTCATTCTCTCTCTCTCTCTCTCTCCCTCTTCCTCCGTGTATATATATTGAAAGAAATAGAAAGAGAGGGGGAGACCATAAATTGGTAGCATTTCTCTTTTAACTCCATTGTTTTTGTACAAGAAATTGCATGCCTTGATCCAGTGATTGTAAATAGTAGCAAAACGTTTGTGATCTAGCGCTTTCGGCCGTACGTCTAGTTTTTAACAAGATCAAGGGAAAACTGTAGATGTTATTCATTTGGTAACATTTCTTAATTCATATATCATTGTTCATGCTTCATGATGATATAACAATCTCCCCTCCCCCTCTCTCTCTCACACAACACACACACACGCTATACATGTATGTATAAGCCCTCCGAAAGTCGAAATGACAATTAACATAAATTTATGCCGAGACATTTTTTGAGCGATGATCGACTCAGAATTGGTTAGGCGGTGTCATCAGAGGTGTGGAGGAGGGTGGGACAAGAGTCTCTGGTGTTAAGGAGGGAGTGAGCTGCCTCTATAATGGCTTGCTAAAAATTAAGGAAAGGTGAAAAAAGTGGCATAAAGCGAACTCCCAGAAGATGGGACAACTAATAAAACTGAATTCTACTGTATCATTTCTTCTATAAAGAAAGAGAGAGAGAGAGAGAGAGAGAGAGAGAGAGAGAGAGAGAGAGAGAGAGAGAGAGAGAGAGAGAGAGAGAGCGGAAAAGTCCATGTGTTCAAAATGTCGGGTAGGAGATATCTTTATCACTAAAATTGTTACCTTCAGGTGGAAGAGTTGATGGTTACAGACAGAGAACTAAGATAATCTAACTGTTCATTATGTAAATGGATTTGTGTGTGTGAAAATGGTTTCATTTTCTTTTTCTTGATTTGATATCAGACGTAACTCGCACCTGCTGAGTTACTGTCTGTGGACTTCTTTAGAAGTCGGTTACAAACCTTGCAGGATACCAAATTCTTGATTTTTATTAAATTACTATGTGCAAAAACTTATTTTTAAAGGAGCGAACGTTTGGAAGAACGAAGAAGTTATTGCCGTCTTGATTAATGCAAGCACATTCCTGCACTTATAAAATCTACGAAACCCAACTGACAAACCTTGAAAACTTGTGAAAAATATGAAAACATTTTTTGTCTTGGTTTTGTAGAGGACATTACTCACACAGCACGGTTAACGTTCCCATATTCTTCAGAAGTTAGTTGCAAACTTGGCAAGGTACTGAATTCTTGAGAAATCCTTTATCATGGTATGTACTCTGACTTGTTTTTTTTTAAGAAGAGAATGTTTAGAACGTTTAGTATCAAAACATTAATGGACAATATTTTGCCATCTCCACTAAGGCAAGCACATTTCTGCACTTATAAAATCTACAATGCCCACCACCGAAGGCATCAAATGTCAAAGATTGAAAAGTGCGTATAATCGAGGTTGATACGGATGACACACTCTTATTCATCTTGTTATTCCTGTGTTGGCACGAGATCAAGTCTTTTAAGCCTGCGTCATCCTATTTTTCAAACGAAGCAAAAAGTTTATGAATACGTTTGAGAATTCGTTTCTAAGTCGTCTTTTTGAAAATAACTTCTTTTTTAGAATGACTGCTCACAAATTTTCCAAAAGTTTCATTAAACCCCGAAATGTTTTGTTACATCAATGAATGTCAGCTTTGAAATGTACTTATATAAGTCCGAGGCTTGATTCGTTGTTATTAGTAATTATCATATGATTATCAATTGTATTATACTATACAGAAAATCTCACATTAAAACAATCTCCTGTCGTAACGCGGTTAATGTATCACTCGAATCAGACAACGTAAATTGGATAAACAATTGAAGAAAATGGGGCTGCTACAGGAATCGACACTACGACCGATAGGTTGGCTACTTTGAAGTAGCGATGCTCTTACCATTGAGCTAAACAGCCGTTGGTAATGCAAAGGCCCAAATAACTGCCTTCACCCCAGATTCTCATTTAATTTATTCTTGGTATGTTCATTTCTTTTTAGCGCGACGATTATGCATGAAGAGATGGATGTATATGATCCATCAGAATTATTCTAAATTGCGTTATATCATAGAGAAACCCTTATTTGAAATAATCCCCGGTCGTTACACAGTTATCGTATCACTCGAACTAGATAATGTAGTTGTCTAGTTCGAGTGATACATTAACCGTATAATGACGGTAGATAATCTCAAATAAGTAATCTAACGCAATTTATAATCATTCAGGTGGGGGTCTGAAGTGAAGGTTTCAATCCTGCCTCGCGGTACTGGATGGGATAATGGAAAGTCTATAGCCACACTGAAGAGATGTAATACATCGAAACAACTGTCTGTGGATGACACAATAATATATATATATATATATATATATATATATATATATATATATATATATATACCATTCCTTAAAATCTGCGTGTTTTTGTGTGTCTGTACCCACACATATGTGTAAATGTATGCGATTATTCTTATTTATTCTGAGAATAATGATCATGAATTTTACCGCATGACTCAATCAAAATGAAAAAATATGAACAGAAGTATATAAAAAAGATGAATATTGTTTGCAAGTCAGTCTTCCTTTGACTCTTTCTTTTCATCAGTTCATTTTCCCATTCTCTTTCTCTTTCTCTTTCTCCCTCTTTCTCTCTCTCTTTCTCCCTCTTTCTCTCTCTCTCTCTCTCTCTCACTCATGCTTTATTTCTCCATCTATCATTACTGTGTAAATAGAAATACGCACTGATATATATATATATATATATATATATATATATATATATATATATATATGGATGTCTGTATGCAAATGTACGAATTGATTATGCGTGTGTACAAAAGTAATATGTCCCTTCCGAGTGAAAACATGTTCATAAAATCTCCTACATATAGATATATACATATATTGACATATTCCTTAGTCCTATATAATTTTAACATAGATATTTCAATCATCGATTTTTTGTTGACTTCTCTTTCATCTTTTTAGTTTAAACAAACCTTTTGATCACTGCAAAATTGATGGTATAAGACGTGGAAAAATCAATTATAAGGTTAGTGGGAAAAATGGTCAAATTCTTCGGTTGAATGTGTTGGTTGAGAATCAACTCAAATAACTTTTTCTGTGGAATTAGTATTTTCAAAGATGATATTATAAATTGGTTTGCATGCAGTCTGGGATTAAAACCGACTCAACGGATTTGATATTCACATGGATGAACACTCAATAGAAATGACACGAATAACGAGACACGTCTGTTGTTATGCTTACTGATCCCTCATCAATAAATACGTTTTTGGGGTTACAAACGTAAGCAAGCCCTGTTTCTAAAAATGAATGATACGTAGTATAGAATAATATCAGTATTCAATACACATAATACCATTTATAAAATGACGAAGAACATGTATGACATATTTGCATATATTGTGAGAAAGGGGGTGATATTTAATCAATACTGTTGGGGTGCCATGTTAATGTAACTGTTTTGTTTCCAAAATCCCTAAAGCGGTTACGTGGCAAACAACTGATGAAACTAACAGGAAGAACTCATCACATTGTACCGTAATAACAAAGTACGTGTGAAACTGGGGAAAAACAGAAGAAAATTACATGAATAGCATTGACAGATTGGGAAATAAGTGACTGAAATGACACAAAAAATGAGAAGGTTTTATTGTTATTCAGTGGTCACAGCTGTAAAGATTCTTAGAATATATATATATATATATATATATATATATATATATATATATATATATATAGCCATATATGCAGATTTTTTCTCTGACTTTCAGAAAAAACTTAGTACCAATTCATAAATAAGTTTCCTAATAATTGTCTCTACAACTATTTCACATACACACACACATATATGTAAAACTTTTGTTGTAAATGCGCTCATTCTAATGGCACAATTTATTGACACACACGTTCTAACGGCACTCTTTTTTAACTTATTGCAAGACTCCTGCCAAGGATCAGTCTACAGTAACAGTTCATGAAGATTTCAATTATTCATTTGAAAGACTATAATCGTTAAATCCTTAAAATAATGCGATGTAAAGTAACATGGTAATTTGAAAAAAAATCCAAAAGAAACTTTGTCAATTAAAGACAAGCTTGGAATAATCATGATTTAAAAGTGCATCAAGTTCCAAAAATATACAAGGTTAGAATCATCACAGCTTAGTTCATTCATTTCATTAGCAGACCAATAACTTAGGCATTATACCGTGAAAGGATAATAAAATGCTATTTTTATCTATACTTTCTGATTTGTCATTATTAACTCACTTTGTATAAGATCCATAAGAACGGCAAATCCGTTAGAACGGCACTCTTAAATCCCGCAAGTGTATACGGGTGTATACTGCATGTAATTGAAAAAAATTAGAGATCAAGGAAGAATTGACACGGTTCAGACTGCAGCAATTTTTACTTTTTCCACGTTGAATTCAAAACATTATGGACAGTATTAGCTATTTTTTCAGTTGCGAAACTACCATTACCGTAATGACACATTTGCTGCTTTCATTTGTTCCATAATTGACTTATATTGACCTTAACCCTAACCTTAACCCTAAGCTCGACTACTAAGACATAGTGCAACAGATTTTTATGCGGAAAAGGTAACAATCGCTCAGACCGCTTCATTACTTAATTAATCGAAAATTCTGGTGGTTGAGATTTGAGAGGACATGCAGTCACTCAACAGTAGCAATTACCATAAGATTTTCTTCACCAATGTAATTGTTAGTAGATTTGAATGAATAAGACTCGAAGGGTTTTAGCCCTGTTTGGAAAAAAAGCTATATTTTCCAGGTAACTGAATATCCAACACACTCAGGATGCCTTGTAAAATAAGCCTCTTCTACACTTCTATACAATGTGTAGCCTAGAATTGCAAGGTTTAAATCAATTGATTACTGTACTGACGCTGTATCCCATGGTGAGAAAGTCTTTCGAATACACATGTATCATTTTTATATGTACACCCGCACGCATGCTCCCACTCACTCACTCACTCTCTCTCTCTCACTCTCTCTCTCTCTCACACACACACATGCATATATGTATATGCAAAAGTAGGTACATGCCAGTGTACTTATTCTTTTGTAGCCATAGAATTTATGGGCTTATATGACATAGTTCAATAAAGAATTCTCATAAAAACTTTACAATATACTGACGGCTGCTAAATATTTTCGTTTTTATGATGTGGGACTTTTTTTAAACATCTCAAAAAGACAGTCGTGCATTATAGATTATTTTAAGGATATTGTATATACGAATAGGTATAAATTACTTTCCTTCCGTGAAGAAAAAAAAATACTTGAGTAATAATGAATAAATGAATAAATAAAACGATACAATAAAATATTCGTAATTCATTTCCTCTCCAGAATGAAAAGGGACAATTTGAATGAGAAACGCCATGGAAACCTTGAGTTATTGTCAGAAGATTTACTGAATTTAAGGGAGGGGCGCAAAATGACAACTGTCTTATGGAAGGACGGAAGAAATCAGAAGAAACAAGATGATAAGCTTGGATCTTTGGTCTGAATTTCCGAGAAGTAGGATCGCCATGATCATCATCATCACTGTTATTATCATCATCATCATCACTATTATTATTATTATTATTATTATTATTATTATTATTATTATTATTATTATTATTATTATTAATGATAATAATAACAATAATAATCATTTTCACACCATTTGCCTGGTGGTCACAGCTTGAAGATGAATGACAGCAGGTCTCGTCAGATGTTCAGCCCTCCTCTCCATACTCTTATAGTCCACAACATTGCCATGGTTTACAGTTTCACACCGGTTACCCGTTGGTTCCCCCTGAAGGCTGAGTGACAGTAAATCTCTTCAAGTCCTAAGCGCTCCAATCATCTCTACCTCACCTATCACAGCAGTGCTGTGGTTTGTACCTCCACAACCATTCGTGTGTTTGTTTGTGTGTATGTGTGTGTTAGGCCACTGCTAACAGCTGGGGGTCGTAGATCTCATATTTCTAACACTTTCTTCGGTATTAATGCAGTACTTAGCACTGCTGTGGTCTGCACAGTCACAATCCTTCTTTTCAACCCTAGTTCCTTCACACCTCTTGTGGAGTTCTTCCTTTGTCCATCCAAGAAATGGATCTTACTGTGTATCTTAATACCGATACGGCCCATGCTTTCATTCCTTTTATAAGAATCCTGTTGATTAGTTTGGTCTCAAATATTTTCCTTATCCTCTTACGGTATCCTCTTCTTATTTTCTCCTCCATTTCTTCCCGGTTTATTTCGTGGTCGATTTGCATTCTCACACAAATTGCTAGGTAGCCACCGCTGGAGAATGAGTAACAGCAAGTCTCCTCAAGTCTCCTACCCTCCTCTCCACACTCTCACAGTCCACAGCAGTGCTGTGGTTTACAGTCTCATTCGCCAGGTGGTGTTTTTACCATGCCTTTTTCTTGACGTTTAGGCCATTGCTAACTTATTTCCGGTACTTTCCTCAGTATTTGTGCCGTCCCCAGCAGTGCTGTGGACTGTATTGTCTTAGTCCTTCATCTTATCTCCAGTTCCTACAATCTCGTTTTCATAGTCTTTGGTACAGTTCTGAGTGCACCCACTACTACTAGTACTACCATGACTTTCATGTTCCACACCTCCAGCTCCCTTGGCAGGTCTTGGTATTTCCCTATATTTTCTATCTCTTTCGTATTTTCTCTATGATCTGTAGGTACGGTCATGTCAATTATTTTGCAGGTTCTCCTTCCCTTGACCACAACTACAAAGCCATGGTATGATCAGTTTGGATGTCCAAGTCCTTGAATAGTTTTAGGCTTCTATTTTCCAGGACTGTCACCAATTTGTGCTGATGTCATTTGTCCGCATGGTCGAATCCCAGTTGTTTGCTCAGTTCCCAGTGTACCACTGTTGCTACCATGTCGTATCTGTTTTTTGTACTTTTTTCTTGGCTTGATGACTACATTCACTGATTGTGTGGTTTACGGTATCGCCCATCCCTCCACATACGACACATTTGCAGTTTGTTTTGGTTCTAAATTTTTGCCTTGACATGATCCTTATCCACTTGCTTTGGACTGCCATGATGAGCGATTCTGTTTCTCTCTTCAGGTTTCCTTTGCGTAACCATATCCATGATCTCATATTGTATTTGTTTTTCGAATTCCTTGAGTAGCTTTTCTGTTCCCATTTTTCTTTCTTTGTTTGTTGTGCTGCTCTGTCGTTTGCTACTTTGTGTTGTTCATTACACTGCTTCGAACGCTCCAAATAACGTCTTCACTTTTCGCTTGCTTATGACTTTCCAATCCTGTTTCTGCTTCTTGGACACAGTCTTTTATGCTAATGAGTTATCTACTACCTTTATTCCTCTTCACATCTTCAGTCTGTATCATCCCTGGGGTGTAAAGCCTTGTGCATAGTCATGAGATTTCTCGTTTGCCAGTCCATTGATTGTAGTTCTTCCTTTGTCTATCCAAGATATGAAGTCTCCCCCAGTTCCAAGTCTTTTTCTCGGTAATCCAGCAGTCCAGAGCAGTGCTGCAGTTTGCACGTTCTCGTCAGGCATCTGGTAGACACTGCAGGAAACTGAGTGACAGTATGTCTCCTTGGATCTCCCCCACATCCCATCAGCGTCTCCTGATATCACAACAGCGCCGTGGTTTGGACTGTCTCAACTTCCACCGACTTTTCTAACACTTATCCTATGTTCATTCTAGCTAATATGCCATAGTTGACGACTGGAAGTTGTTAGTTTCACATTCCCAGTACCCTGTTCGTGCCTTTTTCAGCTCCTGGGCTAAATCCTTGTATTTCTCCGGTTTTTCCCTCTGTTTCATATCAACTCTGAGCTTGAATCAGTGACAACTTTCAGCTTTAGAGACACCTGAAAGAAGAGAAAAACTGGAGAAATAAGAAAATATCAAAAAAAAAAAAAAAAAAAGAAGAACGAATTCTGCCAACAATTTTCAGACCAATTGTTTCCTATAATCATTGGAAATAATCAAATACACAGGAAAGGTTAGTCACTCAATAGAAAGCGTCACGTAACCAAACTATTTTGGCAGAATTCCGTGTTAAGAATGATCAATAGAAAAAATTGAAAAAAAACGCTTTTTAGCATTTATCGGTAGAAAAAAGTCTGACTTTCAAAAAACAAACGCTCATGCTGCCGGGCCCAAATTAAGGGATCAAGTTGGCATCAAATTACATTGCAAATTGAACCCATACAGAAAACTTATTTAGTTTTTCTAGACATAATAAGGAGTAAATGTTTATAATTTCAGCCCTCTAACTCCATTGGTGTGGCCTGTGCACTTGATACATCCACACATAGCCAACCAGTCAGACCAATTTTGAAACTGGTAGTTCTATTGACATTAATGATCGTCAGTTTCTGAAAATTCAAAAACTTGAATCTGAAGCTACTTTTAGATCTGGTTTCATGCCTCAAAATGTATCAGAAATAAATCATAAGCAAGGAAAGCCTGGCTGCAGCAGGGGCAAACTTCACTCCAACTACTATTCCGACTGAAGATGATCTCTGCAACTTTTGTTTTGTATAAATGATGAATAAAAAATTGTTAAGATATATTTTTTTATAAAAATGTATTCATGTGTTGGAATGAAATTAGCCCGATTATATCTTTATGATAGAATTTCGTTAAAATCTAAGACTTGTCATTTTTTCTCTGTCAGTGTTACAGCCTTCTAGCAATAATTTAGTTTTGAGTTCCTATCATCATAGGGGAATATGGATTTTACATTGTTTTACATCCCTCCTTGAGGATTGTTTTTTTTTTAATTCTTCTTGAGACGATAGGAAAACAAAGTCAACTCCAGACTTGTAATGCAGTTTGACAGAAAAAAACCCAAAACAAAAAAAAAACAAAAAAACCCCCAAAAACCCAAAAAAACCAAAAAACAAAAAACAAAAACCTCGAGAAATCGAAAAAGATTGAAGAAAATGCGAGATGGAATTACGTGAATACATTTAAAACTAATTGTTGTCAATGGTTTGAAAAAAAAAAAAAGACAGAAAAAAGGAAAACCTTTATCTCTTGATTTTGTAAGCGCAGACAAAATGGTGTCCAGCCATTAACCACCTTAGCGACAATAATGGCCGACATTTAAGGACCAGTGTCGATGGTGAACGGACCGTTGTGCTCTGACTGCCATTCGGCCTGGTAACAGCCGGTCCTTTTGTTGTTGACCGGTCAGACGTGGTCAAGCAAACGTGTCTGTCTCAATAAGATAACGAAAATATGTTTGTGTTATGTTAGTTGTTTTTATCTCGTTCCTTTGTGAATTATTTATGAATCTTTTTTTAACGTAGAATTAAGTGTCCTGGCCTGTGAATGCCAAGGGGAGATAATTCAACACTCCCGTGTTGTCTGCATGCGACTTTTTCTTTATTAAATCTGTCCGTGTGTCGCATTTTGCCAAGAGAATCAAAACAAAAGATATCGAGGGTTCACTGATATATATTTTTACATGATTTTTCGCATGGGCCGATAATACTGGACACATAAGTAATCAGTTAATCAAGGCTCTCAACTCAACAGAGCAATGGGGTCATAATTATAAAAATAGAATAAAACAGGTCTGGTTAATCACTAGAAAGAAACTGTCACATGACCAGCTGCATGCCATGTTGGGAGTGATCAATTATGAATTGGAAAAAAGGGTGATCAAGAAATTAGTTTCTTTTCTCGCTTTTCGTTGTGCCGAGATCGTTGAATAAGCCTAAGTTGTTATAAAACAAGCTGCCAGGCACGTGTTGAGGGGGTGATTCAACATAAACTCACATTGCAAATGGAACCTCTACTAAAAACTATTTGGGCTGCAATTTTCTAAAGGCAAGAGAACAGTTTTTTTACAGACATAAATAGCAATGTTCACATTTCTACCCTGTAGTTCTATTGGTGTTGCCTCTATACGCGATACATACATACAGACGTATTGAAAAGGTCAGCTAGACTGTCCCCAAAACTGAATAAACTTATGCTGACATTTTTGGTGGACGGTTTCTTATTCGCCGTTTCATTAAACCTTCATTCTACTCGATATGACTAGGGGCTAATGGTGATATCTTGTTTCATTTCATCAGCCTGTTTTTATTTCACATCATTTTATTTTGTCCGCTTGGATAGTGTAATAATCAGCATGTCTATCTCATACGCAGAGG
>OY735230.1:977500-1030000 GCA_963457665.1 Thysanoteuthis rhombus
CATATTTAGAAGATTTTTCAAAGTATAGGAGATAATAGTCATAAACAGGCGTTATTCAGGCATCATAAGAGATTTATATAGTTTCCTTATTGCAAAATAATACCTAAACGTGCCCAGGGAAGTCATCAAGTAATATATACTTTAAACGAAATATAAAGATGTGAAGCGTATGGTTCGAGTACCAGTGTTGGCGCTGATGCCGGTGTACTTATCACTCTTTGAGTAGCAGTGGATTAAATGACAGAGATAGTATCAAGATGGAGCCAGGCAGAATCAGAGCGAAATGACTTAAAGATGATCACGTTAGGGCACCATTAAAATCAACTTCCGGTAATGCCGCCTCAAAGAGGGAGATCTGAATAGGAAAAGGTTGTTTGACATGCGTGAACAATCTCTTTAAAAAATTCCCTCCTTCTTTGCCTGAAAAAAATGGCCTATTTAAGAAAGAAAGGGGAAAGACAGTGACAGGGAGATTATCAATATGGACATTTGTGAAGACAGATTGTTCAGGAAAGAAATCTTTTTACTGTGTGTTAGGGTGGGGTTCGAACTCAGGGAACATTTATCCAAATTCCACAGCCCCACATTGACACGGGTGAAGGGTCATTGTTGTCCTCACCCAACACCAGTCAAAAAATAGAATCAAATAACCAATGACCCTTGTTTTCAGTCTTGGTAAGATAATTGCGTCTTCATTTAATCAGGCTATTTCTTTTTTTCTCTACTTCTGGTTTTTCTTTCTCTTACTTTTTTCTCGTTCTTTTTTGTCTTCTTCTTCTTCTTCTTCTTCTTCTTCTTCTTCTTCTTCTTCTTCTTCTCCTCCTCCTCCTTCTTCTTCTTCTTCTTCTTTCTGTCTTTATTAATTTCTTTCCCTCTGTTTTTCCTTTCAGTTCTTATGTTCTCTTACAATTCTTCCTTTTTCTTCTCATTCCTTTTCATCCTTTCCTTCTTTTCATTCTTTTTTTAAAGGGCAAGCACAATAGCCAAAAGCTTTGACAACATTTTCAAACCAGTCTACCTATGCTATCAAGTTATTGTGCCGTGCATATTACTCACAAAATATTAAAAAAAACTTGCGATGCATTTTCTTTTTCATGTTCACCTAGAAAAAACTGGATTTTTCAAGCATTAAAAAAAGAATTGATAAGTAAGATTAGTTTATAATCAGTATTTCACAGTTATCCCCCGTGATAGAAGTTACAGACAGAAAATATACACCATCATGCGATGTATTATATAAGTAGAAGACGATTGAAATTATTTTTCTATCTCCGACTTAAGATGCTCTTTGTTTTTCATTCTTCCCTTTCTCCTTTTTCCTTTCTCCTTCTCCGTTTACTTTTCTTATTTGCTCTCTCTTCCCCGTTATTTTTCATTTTTATTCTCCTTCATCCTTCTTCCTCTCCTTTTTCCCATTTTTCTATGGGCTCTATTTTTTATTCTCCTTCTCTTGAGATTTTTTCTTCTCTCTATTTCTTTCTCTTCTCCCTTCTCCCTCTTCCCCTTTGCTCTCATCCTCATCTGTCTTCTCTTGAACCTCTTCTTCTCTTCTCTTCATCTTCTTTCTCCTCCTCCCCATCATCATTCATCTTCTTCATCTCCTTCTTTTTCACCTCTTCTTCTTCTTGCATTCAACCTCTTTTCACTTCTTACAATTCGCTCTTCACGATGTCTACAAAATGTTTTCCCAACAGTTTCACTTACCCACAGACAAAAACCAGACCCCCTCACCTCACCCTACCCCATCCCTATCCGAAGCACCCTTCCCAGCCACGTCTTCCGCTATTCATTCACCGTCTAACCACTACAACCATTACAGTTTCATTCCTAATAGAGAAAAGCTAATTACTTTCGCCTATCTACAATTTCGAACCTGTCCCACCTGTCTCTTCTTCCAACCGACCCCTCCAGCCCCCTTGCCCCCTTCGTCACCTCGTCCCACCTTTGTTATTAAAGAGAGATTGTCTGTCACTCAACACTTAAACAACGATCAGATTCCCCTTGTTATTGACACGATCAATTGAATGCAGTCCTTTTCTTTACCCAACAGTAATTCGACTTTTCAGGGTTAAGGAACCGGCAGTGCGAGGAAGAAACTTCTACATTAGATTTGACTTCATTCAATATAGATCCCTTTTCTCAATTATTTTTCTCAATCACTAACTTATCGCAGACATTAATGTAGCAATCTAACTTTTGGTTCTTGTTCAACCCAAAGAAAAAGCCAGGAATTTGAATTCTGATTTTCTAAGCAGACAGTTGGTACATATTTGGTACGCATTATTTAGACACAGCGCCACTGTCATGGGGCTCTAAGTCAGGGTCAATCTCATTACATGAGTCATAGTTTGTGAGATTATTTTTCTAGCTATCATTAGAAATGTTCTCTCTATAGGTATCCATCAAGCTTAAACTAGTTTCGCAAAATGACATAACTGTAATGTAACGATTTACTCATTATTTTGTCTAAAAACGGGCCCCAACAAAATATAAATACGTGGGGGTTCAAATTGCAATGTAAATTTATGCTACTTTCTTCCATATTTTGTGTCCAGCAATGTTCACGCTTATTCCTTTTTTTTTGAAAATCCAGACTTTTATAGTGTCCAACCTAAGCCGAGATAAGAAACAGTCATTGACTATTCCTTTTCCTATTTAAATAATTGATTACCCCTAACATGCCATGCTACCAAAAGACGTTGGGAACGTAACGGTCTCTTTTGAATGACTAACCATACCTTTTTTTTCTTTTTTATTCATTTTTTTCCTGAATTACGCAAGGTTGATTAATTTTTTTTCAGAAACTGAATTCATTATCGTTTTGAGAATCGGAATCGGAATCGTAATCGTATGATATATATATATATATATATATATATATATATATATATATATATATATATATATATATATATATTAATATATATATATATATTAAAATATATATATGTATATCAATATATATATGTATGTTAATATATATATGTATATTAATATATATATATATATATATATATATATATCAATACACACACACACACACACACACACACACACACACACATATATATATATATATATATATATATGAGAAAGATTTTTCTAATTTCATGTTTTCCATCCGTCCCAGGGTAAATGGGACATATATGTTCCGTCTCGATTTTTGTTCTTCAAAATTTAGAAAATTTTAGATATATCCAAATACTGGATTCCTTTACCATATTATGAAAAAAACACGTTTTGGGCTTTTCATAACTTTCGAAAAAAAAAAATTGCTAACGAAATTGAAGGAGTATACGTATCTATCACGTCTTTTCCTCTGTTACTCGGTTTGTCTTTCCGACTATCCGTCTATCAATCCTACGATATCTTTGAATAACCCTATCATTTTCAATGACATTTGAGGATGAATAAACTACATGCTACGGAAAGACTGATAAAATGTTTGGGTGGGTTTGTGGACAGTTATCTCCCCTATGTTTTCCAAACTGCATACTATCGTGAAGATGAATAACTGGCCACTCAATTTTTCCATAAATTCTCCATAAATTTCGATGAAATTTTGTGGAAGGATGGACAATAGGTTTTGGAAGTACTGATCAAGAACTGATCAAATTTTGAGTCAGATCAATACACAATTACTCCCCTTGACAATGTCACTGGGAGAGGTATGCGAATTCTGAGTACTTCGTTGTTGTAGAAGTATCCTAATGACAGACTAGACCTTCTTTTAATGATCAGTCTTGTGTTATCTTGCACTGAGTGACTTGCTTGCTTCCAACTCTAAGCCTTTCCTTCAAAGAGAGAACAAATATCGAACTAATGAGCAAACACTTTTTTTCTTCTTTTTTCATCGGGTTTGATTCAGCCATTATGAGAATATCGCTGTTGTTGGAGTCGTTGGAAACAAAGACAACAAACAAATGTAACACTTGTTGATTTGTGGGACAAAGCAGCGATGATATCGAGCTGATATTATAGCCCACTTGTTAGACAGGAAACAAAGGTTTTAAATAAAATTTTTTCAAACTCAAATCAAAACCTTGAATTGATTTTATTTTTCTACCGTTACGAGAATAACAAGAACATTTCTCACAAAATATTTGGGAGTAAAAACTGACATGCCCCCGGTGTAATTTGAAATTGAATTTAGCTAGGGATTTTCCATTGTAAGATACTAAAAAATATATTTATATAATTTCAATTAATTATGTATACAATAAAAAGTTGTTACAGTCATCTTCAGTCGGAAAAGAGGTGAGATTTCAATCATGCTTGTACATCTTGTTGTGAGCAGCTTAAAGGTTTTCGATCGTCGTTCGGGGGCTTTTCAGTTAGGTCCTACCAAAAACTAATGTCCATATTTTCTAAATACGGAAGACTAAAAATATTTGATTCTATTTTCTTTTGACTAGAAACTCAATTCGTAGTGTTAGTTAGGGGTCAAATTCTAGCAGCAATTTGACCTTTTTCTGACTCTCTCTCCCGCCTATCGGCCTGTCTCTCTTTCTCCCTATCTCTCAATGTGTCCGGCTCAATGTGTCTTTTGTCTAGTACAAAGTATGGAGTTGACTTTGTTTCCATACCATAACAAAAACAATCTTCATCAATAAGTGGGGAGTAAACCAGTATGTAAAATCCACAGATCCCTACCGTAATTTGAAAAAGTGATAGAAATGAAGGAAAATGTATCATATAGATCACCCATGGGTTTATTTCATGCTTATAAATGAATACATTAATACAAAATATATATTTTTATAATATTTTATTTGTTACACACACACACACACACAGAGACACACATATATATATATTTATATATATGCAAGTTACAATACATATGCAAATCTGAGTGGCAATTTAACATTAGACTCAACAATTACAGACACAGAACTAAATCACAAAACAATTCCAGCCTACTTCCCGTAGAACTACACTTTCGCTCATCCGGCCACAATCTTGCCATGGACGTTAGCTTTGCTATCATTGAAAAAATAGAAAAAAATACTCCCATGGACATAACTAAAATTCTAGATTGACATGTGGATATGTACATCAACAAACTCAAAACCCTCTCCCCCAGTGGACTTAACACCAAACTTAGTAACCCTAATCACACAAATCTGTAAATATTAAACATCCTACGAACAATAACTTCACATACACATCTACTCCCACTCAGATACATCCAATTGTGGGAACTTCAAAGTCACTCAGATCCATAGCAAACTCCACCTTAGTCAGTCATCTCACTCGTACAAATCAGAGCCAACATATTTTTGATGATCTGTAAGGTTGAAACCTATGTAGTTCCTTAACCTCATCACCCCTCCAATTATACCATCCGTAACCAACCCACACAATCTAACACCAAAGCACTTCTCTCCAACTCTGACACCTTTTGTCCTCTCCAAGACCCATTACTGCTGCTAAACCATAGACTTAATCACAGGCTGAACTTTTTCTCACATAACAGGATGCCCCCCGCAGATGAGATACCATTTTTTGCTCAGAAAGCAAAGCTCCTGATGGTGATCTCATGTTCCACATCAAACCTATAACCTCTAAAAGTACACACACAGCCCACACTTCTGAAGATGGGAATAACCCCCGAAACATGTCTAGACCATTAATGAAAACATTTACAGATAAATAAACCTAATTTTCATACACTTTCCTCCTGAGTCTGCCACACTCCGTATAGTTCAAATATATATATATATATATATATATATATATATATATATATATATATATATATATATATATATATAATACGAAAGTTACTGGAATGATCATCAGTTGGAATAGAGGTGACAGTAAAGTTTGACCCTGTATCAGATAGCCTTGTTTTCTACCAATGTATGTATCTCACCATAGAACCGTAAATCTACTGCAATCTATTTATTTTCACACACACAACTGTCTTTCATGACAGCGTGGCATTATCGAATATCGAGCCTTTATTTTCGTGATGTCCTGCTTCCCATATTTGCATTATGGGTTGCAGCTGTTGCCATATGAATCTCCATCCCACCTGAAGAGGAATTAGATTTATTTGAAAGAATCTAGACGTGACGGGGTATCTCCAGGGTAGATCTGGAAGACCTACATCATGGCCTGAGTAAATCACTCTGACCTGAATAATAGACACTTTCTCAATTCTTGATAAGAAAATTGCTCTGCAACAAATATCCAAAATATCAACATTTTTCAATCTGTACATATCAATCGATTAATTTATGTCTGTTCGAGCTCAGATGATAGAGACAGTATTTCAAAATGCCGATTTTCAAGGAAGTTAGGTCTCTTTCATATTGAAAGTTGTAGAAACACACATTATCATTATTATTATTATAAGCATTATTAACATTATCTTTATCATTATTATTGATATGATAATAGCAACAACAACAACAACAAGAACAATAATATTAATAATATTAATAATAATAAACCGTGATTCATGTACTTTTAATATCCCTTGGGAGGGACAGAATCGTTTCCAAGTTACTGTTGACCAAAACTCTATCATGTTTTACTAACGGCAACCATGAAGGACATATCCGTCACCGTGCGACAGTCAGCCAGTACAAGAAGGGAAGATGTAAATGAGAGTACAACAGGTCAGTAATGCGGGTTACTTTAAAAGCCAACTGTCTATGCAGTGCTATAAAGAACGCACGCTCAGAATATGGAGGGAAAAATTCACCGTAAAGGTTTCAAAACAGCGCTTGGCTAATCAAGTGAAACCAAATCCGACCATCCCATCGAAGCGAAAAGACTAGACCTGGTAATCGTTGAGGAAAAAAGGAGAACCTACCAAATGAAAGACGTGGCCGTGCCTTCAGATCAGAGAGTAAATAAGAAAGACAGTAAAAAGCTGGGAAAATACCAGAACCCGGCAAGGGAGCTGAAAAATGTGCGGAACATAAGAAGTCAAGGTAATACCAGTTATGATTGGTGCATTCGGAACCGTATCGGGTAACTTGTCTGAAATTGCAAACAACCGCACTGCTGTGGACCGCGAGAGTGTGGAGATGGAGGCTGGAGACCAAAATAGACTTACCCTGCTCAGTCTCCAGCTATGACCATCGGATAACTGGAGTGAAAATGCATAATGAAAATAATAATGATGATAACAACAACAACAACAACAACAACAACAACAATAATAATAATAATAATAATGAGATCGGGATTAGGAGGAGGATAGAGACCGTACAGACCACAGCACTACTGGGAACTGCACGGATACTGAGGAAGGTGCTAGAGATATAAGTACTGCAACGAATTGTAGCTCTGTCATGATATGCGAAAGAGAGGAGACGTTAGCTGAAGACCTGAGGAGACTTATTGTCACTCAGCCTTCAGCGATAACCACTGGGCAACCGGTGTGAAACTGTTAATCGCAGAATTACTGCGACCTATGATTACTAGGGGAGGAGGGCTGGAGACTTGAGGAGACTTGCTGTCACTCAAACTCCAGCGGTTACCGCCAGTCAACTGGTGTGAGATTCCAAATGATAATAATAATAATAATAATAATAATAATAATAATAATAATAATAATAATAATAATAATAATAATAATAATAATAATAATGATGATGATGATGATGAACATTAGATTTATTGTAATCATATCGAAGGTACGAGTTAAACGTTAAAATATATATATTATTCAAGTAATGGAATAATATTTACCTGGTACATTTTATATGATTTCTTTTCAAAATGATTCGATATATTTCCGCTGGTAACTACAAGAATTGCCTTGTAAATGTTTGATTGGAGACGTTAGAGAAGGGTTCTCTTTAATCTTTTAGTTCCTGTTGGCATTTCTTGTTCAGCATCCTTAAACAAACGACCAACGTTTGGACAATGTTTACTGGATTCACACATGCCCCCCGCCCCTTGAACGTAAATAAGATGTCTACTAAAAGATTAAAAAACACATTCCTTGTCAATCGTTTTTAATGAAATCTGCATGAATGAAAGATTGCTGACCAAATAGATGCACACAGATTATATATATATATATATATATATATATATATACATATATATATATACGTATATATATATATATATATATATATATATATATATATATATATACATATACATATACATATTAATAAAATATAAAAATTGTATTTTTGGCAGCAATTTCTCTTTCAAGCAGGTTCCATTAAACACGACGGATAGTTTTTGTCAATTCAACTTTTTTTCTAATTAGTTTTTCTTGTCTGTAAACAAACTGGTTTTTTTTTCGCTGGGTGACAAGAATGAAAGAACTGTCCAAAGTTCGTATTGTATTTCTTCAATCGCTTCCAACCGTCACGAACACTTGTGCCCATATATATATATATATATATATATATATATATATATATATATATATAAAGAGAGAGAGAGAGAGAGAGAGATTGAGATTATGAATTGCGTTATATCGTACAAAAACTTATTTGAAATAATTTCCTATCGTTACACGGTTAACATATCATCCAATCTAATCATCGCAAGTAAGATAAACAATCAAAAAAATTGGGCTGTTGCTGGAATGGGAGATGCCACCGATAGGTCGCCGCTCCAACGTAGTATTGCACTTACCATTGTGCCAAATAGCACATCGGCTATGCAAAGGCCGAATAACTGCCTTAAAACCAAATTCCCATTTCGTTTATTCATAAATGTGTCATGTTGGGATCGAACCTTCGTCATTCAAGATGCAACCTAACGCATGCAGTCTCGGGCTCCTGTCTTACAAGAAATGTTAGCTCGATTGGTAAGAACATAACATTGCCTGCGTATAAGACAAATTCCTCGATGAACATTCATTTCTTCATTTATCTTTACACGGTTTGGGGCAGCTAGATTTGCTACCAAGTAACATTTGTGCCGAGCAAAACAGATCCCCACTTCATGATAATCATATACATATATATATATATATATATATATATATATATACATATATGTATATATATATATATATATATATATATATATATACATATATATATGTATGTATATATATGTAGTCTAGAAAGCTTTACAGCTTTAAACACTGAGCAATACAAAACTTTATCAATATCATATATATATATATATATATATATATATAGTACAAATCAGGGATGCAATATAGCATAATATAATGCAATGTCCTTGTGTAAAGAATACCGATTCCACATATATATATATATATATATATATATATATATATATACAGAAACATACATACATCAAAACATAAAAAACTTGCAAGAGAATTTAGTATACCACTGATTAACTAACCCTTTTTTGACTGAAATTCCTTCTGCGTTTTGTTGCTGTTTTTTTTTAAGAAAAGAAGAGTCTGTGCATATTTTTGGATGTTACCTCATAAACTCTTTTGGCAAATATTCTTCAGGGTGAAAATCGCTTAATTAAACAGGAAAATAAAAATTTTGTTCGTCCGATTTGAACTCGTGCCATATCAATTGACGCGAGTCGTTTTTCATTTTGATAGGAAGCGAGAAATACCCGGGTAATAAAACGTGATATCGATAAATCTAGCGAGATTTATTCCATGTCAATATTGATAAGATTTTCTTCTTCTCAACTATTTGGATTTTTTTCTCTGATTGGATCCAATTTTTTTTCCTCCTTTGTTTTCCTTCTTTCTTCTTGCAAATTTCCATTTGATATTTTTTCTCTCTTTTTTAAATTTTTTTTCTCACACAAGTTTTTCCTTTGTTTATTTCGCTGTTGCAAAACAACAAAATGCGAAAGACTAAATAAAACAACCCCTTCAAACAAACCTCCAAAAAAACATAAAATACGAAAACAAAAGATCAGAAAAAACCCTTAAAAACATTTTGTTTCTTCATCATGTTCTGTTCTTTGTGTATCTGTGAATTTCAGTATTAGGACAGATGCAAAGATATATTTTGAAAGTCTTTTGGTTTTATAACTATGTTCTCTTTTTAATCTCTTTTTCCCTGTCCCTCCTTCCCTTCTCATTTACTTTTCCTCCTTTTCTTTTTGTCTCTCTGTCCCACTGAGTTCTCTCATTTATTCCAAGAATTCTTTTTTTTAGTTTCGTATTTCCCTTTAAAAAATCTGTTCGCTCTACTCTTAAGTTTTTTTTGCCAGGATCCAATCATTTCCTCCGTATTTTCTTTCTTTTCGAATTTTGAAACTATTCTCCCTTGTCTTTCTTCCTTCCAACCTTCTCAATCTATCCTTTTATTTTTCTTTCTCAAACCATTGTATTTTTCATTCAGTAAAATTTCCTTCATTCATCGATTTTTTTTTCGAGAATTATCTCATTGTTTTTTTCTTGCCAAATATGTTCTGCGAAATTTTTCAAATTAGTTCTCTCTCCAAAACATTTTATTTCTGTACGCAACATAAAATTCCAATTCTTTCATATTTAATTTTATTTGTAACTAAATACATACCACTTTCTTCTGCATCAACGAATCTTACGAATTTGTTTAATGAAGTGACAGTCAGACTGTCAAATACAAAAGAGAAGAGGAAAGGTTCTGTAATCAATTTTTTCTTCCATCTTTTTGACAAGATAGATTCCTCTAGTTACAGCTGATATATGGAAAGATTTATAGAACGTTGATTTACATTCGTTTGACTTACCAGGAATAATAATTGCTAGCTAGGACTGGGGAAATTCAATGGGCGTTGGCCACTAAGGTATCTTTACTCTCGCTTACATATTCCTCGAATTAAATATGTAATTTATCACCTATCGAATGATCTATACCAACTATAATAACAACCATTCTGACACAGGAAAGAAATCACAACCACAGGAAGGTCTATTACCGGAATATGTACTTGAATGGTACTTCAAATAGGCTGTTTGACAGCAGTTGATAGCATCAGTAAGTAAGCTTCAGTTTAGTTTGGATGAAATTAAACTGATATAGAAATTAGCAGTGAAATTTAGTCTGACCGATACAAGAATTAAGGTTGTTTTAAAAAAATATTGATATTCCTGGACGTGACTGTCTTTCCACTTCACAGCTGTTCCATTTGTTCGTTACTCTTGCTGAGAAGATTTTTTTTCCAACAGCAGTTGAGGGCTGAATCATTATTTCATGGCTGAGTCCTCTAGTTCTACTGTAGATAGAGAAAGTCAGCATTTTCTCATCAATGTATTCTGAGCAATCAACGTCAGTATCAACTATATGTATGTTGTTCCAAATTCTATAGACTTCCAATTGGTCAGCACATTTTATTTCTGATTCCAAAATCTCTACAATAAGTTGGTTTCATTTTTCAATGCAGGATATATTTTCCAGTCTTGGTGGTTCTCCTCCGTAGTCCATCAGGCATCTGAGTTGTATATAATGCAAAGAGATCATGTGCAAGAAGCAAACACGAGATAGGGACGTACCAGGTATTTATAAAGTAGCAAGAAGCTCTCCTCATCGATTTACTTGAATGAGTGCAGTATGTAGCTGAAAGTTTTATTTGCTGTATTTACTTCATGTATACTCAGTGAAATCAAGTGTGTTGTCACCAAGATTTTTCTCCATTGTACTTTTCTTAAGAGTGTGTTGTGTTCTGCAATCTTTAATCATGGCTTCTTCTCGATGTGTCTCTACCCAGGTGCATGACTTTGCATTTGTCTGGATGAAATTTTATCTGCATGGATCTGGCCCATCTTTGTAATGTTCCAAGGTTCTCTAGAAGCATGTCTCCAGATTTATCAGACGATAATGGGGAGTAGATCTGTGTCATCTGCAAACATACTAATGAGAGTACGGATATCCTTTGGAGGATTGTTTATAAATAGTGAGAACAGAATGGGCCCCATGATGGATCCCTGCTGTATTCAACTGAGGACTGGTGACCCTTTCCTGCCCAGTCGAACTTTCTGGCGTTAATTGGCGTTAATTTAATCTATTTCAGTGTTTTTCCAGTGATACCGGAGCTCTTCACTCGGTTAATGAGGCACGTAAAGTTTTTTTTTTATAATCAAGGTCATCATCATCAGGCTTTTATCGTCAGTTGTTGGGTATAGACCTAACCCAGGATTACCACATCTCTCTATAATGGGCGTCACGAAGCTGATACTTTCTGAATTGTCTAGTTCGACGCTCCATCTTGTATTCTGCTGGTCTCGGTTACACATGTGATCTCTGGGGATCCATGTTGTGAGTCGTGATGTCCATCAGTTGTCTGCCATTCTTACAACATGGCCAGCTCATCGCCATTAGAGATTTCTAATGGATTCTATGATGTCTCTGACCCCTGTTTTCCCTAATATATTGTGCTGTCTTGTGATCTCTCCATGTGAGGTTTAGCATGATTCTCTCATTCGCATACTGCATGCTTCTCAGTTTTAGGATCAGTCTCTTGGCTAGGTTCTATGCTTCAGCTCCATAGGTGACTATCGTGGAGATGCATTTGTTGTATACTCTTATTTTTAGGACTAATGAGATTTCCTTGTTCAAGAAGGTTAAGCTTGCTCTGTCGATGTCTTGCCATCCTAGAGTGTGGACCTCTATTGAGATATTGTGCATCATGGTTTTGTGGTTACGCTTTTTCCTCGAAAAATTCCATGTTGTCCTTTACATTACATGTCGTTGGATTTAATGTGTGTCGATGATTTTGGGGACTCTTATTTCCCTTATTATTTTTCAAGTAATAGGGTCTGGGTCCCAATTGATTCTGTTTAAGTCACCAAGGATGTTGATAATCTGGTGCAGCAGCTGCCGATTGTATAAGTTTATTGAGTTCACCATCTTGCTAGTAACGAATGTCTTAGTTGAGATAAGTATTGAGGTAAAGAAAGACGAATTAGATTGATATACCAACTATTGTATCAAAATTGATTTCTCCACTTTTTAAGTTGGTATGGCTGTGCAAGTAGCACCAATTGGGCTCGAGGTTTGAATTTTCAAACATTTACTCTAAATATATCTAGAATGAAACGTTTCTTTTGTTTATTGAAAATTCACTCTCTAAATAGTTTTTCAGCTTGATTTATGATGTAAGTATATGCCAAATCAATCATTAGTTTGTACCCACCAGTTTTTTTTTTAAAAAGCAACTGCCCTGATTTGATATCATACTTGAAAATCAGTCTGCATAAAACAACTTTGTGCCATCATCATCCTCGTTGTCGTCATTAACGTGATTGCAAAAATTCATTCAACATAAGACGAGTAGAATGACGTATTTATTGATCATCCCTCATTCCAATCTTTTGATTTATCACTTGCAACACAGCATGCTGCTGAAATACGTTGGTCATATGACAGTTTCAACTGAGTGACCTGTTATTGATGTTGGTCTTTCCTGTGGTCTACACACTACTAGAACTTGACTGAATGATAACCAGAAAGCGTAATTGTCGTGCATACAAGCCATCATTCTCCTCGACCCAATTATCAAACTACCTAACCTTTCCATTATATTATTATTAAAAACACACAGATAGAAACAAGAAGAAAAAGTTTATCGTTGATATTACGGATAATATTATAAATGATATTATAGATAATGATATACAATGTTTTGCCATGTATCTAAGTAGGTATTCAGTAAAAGGTAGAGTAAAAGGAAAAGAAAAAAAAATCAGAAGTTTATATAAAAGAAAAATCAAAGAAAAGAAACCAAATACGAAAGGAGATAAAAAAAAAATGTCGCCTATTTTCCATTGTGTTAAATATTAAGGTAAGTGAGATTTTGTTTCCGGCCCCAACCGGAAGTTGAACTACGCACCTATGGCGGTCACGACATTAACGGTTGGTTCCGACAAGTTTTTTTGTGCTAATTTCCGGATGCAAGTTTCGAAGTTTGGGCTACAACTTCTTTTTTTTTTTGCTCACAATTCAGCATTTTGTAATCGGCAGCAAAAACAAATTTGAGTTAATCATCCCAAAAGAAAATTCTAGATGCGAGTTCTGCTTTTACCGTAATTTTCTTAATATTTTTTTTGTTATCTTTCTTCATTTACTCAGTCTTCTTTTTTCTTCTTTGTCGTTTCTTCCTTTCTTTCATTTCCATCTTTTTCTCTGAAGCAATTTCATTCTTCTTTTCCTTCTCTTCGTCCTCTTTCGTTTTCCCCTCCTACCTTTTCTGACTCATCATTTTTCTCCTCTCCCTTCTCTCTCCTCTCTTTTTTTCTTTTGCTCCTCGCTAATCATTCTTCCTCTTTTTGCTCCTCCGTTTACTCTTTCTTTTTTCTCCTTCACAATTCCTTTTTTCTATCTTCTTCTCCCTTCCCCCATTCTTTCCTTCCCCTTTCCCCGATTCTTAGCCCACTTCTTCCTTCCTCGCTCCTTCCTTTTTCCCCTCCCCTCTTCTTTCTCTTGCCCCTCTCCCCTATCTGCTTCCCCCTTCTTACCTATCTTACCCCCTTTCCTTCCTCTCCCCCTCTCTTTCCTCCCTCTTTCTCCCCTTTCCCCCATCTTTCTTCCGTAACTATCAGAAAAATATCTAATTACACCATTTCTTCTCTCCCCTACTTAGTATTTACCTATATTTAGTGCTTTGTGCTTTTGTCGCATTTTTTTAGAGGTTATTTTTCGCGATGTTCATTTTAGATTCTTGTTCATCTTTTGCCCGTTGGAATCTTTATTTTCCATTGTAACAATTTCATTAGAGAAAATAGAAAAAAAAAAGATCTTGCTCTTGCGTGAATCATTTTCAGACTATTTAGTCCAAGTTGAGAAAGAAAAAACTTTCAACGGAATAAACCTCGTTAGGATCCTGAATCCCCAAACAATTTTCCTGTGCAAATTTCGGTTTTTATGCGCAACATATTAATGTATCTTCTATAATTCACAACTCGTTTCCGTTTCGACGTTCCTCATTTTATACATTCCCTTCCCCCCCCCCCCCTTCTCTGTCTTGAGGTTGTTGCACAGTCTTCCTGTTTTTCCATCACTTCCGTTTCGATTCTGTCTTTCAGTTCTTTTTTTATCCAACCGTTCTCCTTTTTGCTTCAGACTCTCTCTCTCTCTCTCGCTCTCCCTATCCCCCTCTCTGTCTGACCCTCTCTCTCTCTCTCTCTCTCTCTCTCTCCATATATATATATATATATATATATATATATATATATATACATATATGTATACATATATATAACTATATATATATATATATATATATATATATATATATATATATATATATGTATATATATATATATATATATATATAGTGGGGAAAAGGAAGGAATTTATCTGACTTAATGGGAAATCTAATAGGCAATATAGAAACACAAAACTTTAGAAACTGGATTGAATTTATTCCCGTTACGTATACCGAGAGACTGTTTGCTCTCGTTGTCAAACGTCAAATGGGGAAAATGATTGATATTTTGCAAATAATAAGGTTTGGTTTCCTTCAAATCTTCTTCCAACTGGTTGGTATAAAAATCAAATATAAAACCGACACATCTTAAAAAATCGAAATGAATAAAATAAAAAAATACACTACTTACTCTCGCGCAAAATCTTGAATTCTCCACATTCATATTTGCACAGAATATGACAATGTAGACTCTCACCTCAACAACACACCTACAACAACGCACACTTAAATACACTATATACACACATTCAGTGACTTGACTAAACTACCTATACACACACACAAACCCCTTCTTAATTTCACTTATAAATAAATGATTTCAACTTTGACATGGAGACATCTTTTTCACCAATGAAAATAACAAATTTAGAAAAACAATTACCTCACACCATCTTCACCAATCCTCTCCAAACCTTTTTATTCACAAAAAATAATAATTTTTTCCCATTTGATGTTTGACACCGAGAGCAAATAGTCTCTTGAAACATGTAACGGGAATAATTACAATCGAGTTTTCAAACTCATATCGACAATCAAATTCACAATATATACATATGTATTTCGTTATATTCTATTGGAACTTTCATTTGAAATGTATCACTTTGCCTTCGCAACATCGAAGCAGCTGCCTTATTGGTCACAAGTTCGATTCCTGCTGCAGCCCCATTTTCTTTAACTTTTATTCTCTCCACGCTGTCTTGGTCAAGTGAGACAATAACCATGTAATGACGGAGATCATTTCAAATAAAAATTTCTATATAATATAACGCAGTTTATAATCGTTCTGTCGGATCATATAAATCCATTTCTTAATAGATAACTGTCGATTTGACGGAAACGAATAGAGCAGATATAGACAAGAGAATGAGAGAAATGAGAATTTGGAGTGAAAACAGTTTTTTTTTTGCCTTTGCATTACCGGTGGCTCTTTAACTTAATGCTGAGAGCAACGTCACGTAGAAGTGGCTACTCTATTGATCACAGGTTCGATTCCTGTAGCAGCCCCATTTTCTTCAACTCTTGATTCTTTTTACGTTGTCTTGGCCAAGTGATACATTAACGGAGTAAATAACAGAGGAGCATTTCAAATAAGAGCTTCTTTATAATATAATACGGTTTACGATCATTCTGTAGGATTATATGTATCCATTTCTTAATATATATATATATATATATTAATAGGGAAAAATTGTCGCATTCTTCAGTTGAATTTGTATTCTTGAAGATGATATAATAAGTTGGTTCGCATGCAGTCTGAGATCAAAACCAACACAACGGATGTAATATTCACATGGGTGAACACTCAACAGAAGTGACAAGAAAAGTGAGTTACGTCTGTTATACTTACTGATCGTCATCATCATAACGTCTGTCATTGGACATACACCATCTCTAGGATTCGCCACACTTCTGTCGCGGTATCTGTACTTTCTGAATTTGTCTATTTCACCTCACCATCTAGTACTCAGCCGGTCTCGGCTGCGAATGTAATCTCCGGGAATCCATGTTCTGAGTCGCGATTTCCAACAGCTGTCTGCCATTCGTACAATATGGCCAGCCCATAGCCATTTGAGTTTTTCAATCAATTTTATGATGTCTCGGACACCTGTTTTCTCCCAGGTGTCTTGTGATCTCTCCATGTGTGGTTGAGCAAAATTCTTTCATGTGCACTCTGCATGGTTCTCAATTTGCGGATCTGTCTCTTAGCTAGGTTCCATGTTTCAACTCCATAAGTGACTTTTGGGAAGATGAATTAGTTGTATACTCTTTTTAAGGATTAATGGGATCTTCATGTTTTTGAAGGTTGAGCTTGCTCTGCCGAAGGCTTGCGATCTTAGTGTCATTCTTTGCTTGATTTCTTCTTCTTTTGAGGGTTTCATAGAGATTCGTTGTCCTACGTAGATGTAGTAGTCCCCTTTCTCTAGTTCTGTGTCTTTGATCTTGATTGTTGTGTTCTTATGTCTGACGTGATTGTTGCACATGATCTTTGTTTTCCTGAAGTTCATGTATAGGCAGACTTTCTTCATTTCGTTTATCTAGCATTAGTTGAAGGTCGTGAAGGTTCTCTTCCAAAAGGCCAATGTCGTCTGAAAATCTGAGGTTTTTCAGATAGTCGCCTTCGATTTTGATTCCTATATTCTCCCAATCTAGGTTTCTGATGAAAATTTCAAGGCAGACTGCGAAAAGTTTAGGTGAGCTGGTATCGCTTAGTCTTACTCCTTTTTGGAGCTGAGAGGGCTCCGAGTCTTAATACAGCTTGATAAAGGAGCCAATGTGACTTTATACATGTTGCAGCACTTTGACGTATACAGGTGTTTTTACCTTGTAGTGTGATTGACTTCATGACCATAGGGATTTCAACTGAATCTTTTGAAGTCTATAAATACTACAGCAAGTGGCAGCTTGTATTCTGTTGCTTTTTCATTCAACCTGGAAATTACAAGTGGGAGGTGAAAGAAAAACTCAAGAGATAGATGTTACTTTTCAATTTTTCAATGATATTACGTGGGCATTGTCCGATGCATTTCGACGGGGGCTAGCCATCTTTTTCAAATGAGAATATTTCGGCAGTTCACAAAGAAAAATATGCTGTCAGCCCCTGATCCTGCCTCTCATAGACCCATCTCATTTCAGACCAAATGTCACCTTCAGTTACACAAATACAAACATCTCCCCTTCCGCTCCTACCAAATATCTTTCCCGGAAAAAGATGATTGGCCCCCGTCGAAATGCATCGAACCACGTCCACGAATAATGATTAAAAAAAATTGGAATATGACACCTATCTTTCGAGTTTTTTTCTTTTCTCCTTAAATTCGTTATTTCCAGCTACAGTATGTGGTATCACTTCACGTCCACAATACAAACATATATTTATTGAAATTTTATATATGTGGATCAACACCATCATTGTTATTATAAATGACGTAATGATGAAGATTACCTTTTTCTCCTTTTTCTTTTGCACCTCTCTCACTCTCTCCTTCTTACTTTTTTTCTTTTTTCCTTCTATATTTTCCTTCTACTTTCCTTCCTCTCTTCCGAACTTTTGTAAGCTTCGTTCCCTTACCCTAATCTCTGTTATCTGCAAATGCCATCAATTTTATCAGAGTCCTCTTTGACTCTTGCTCCGTCTGGGTGATTCAAACACTGTCTAAATACACGGATTCTTTGAGGACAGAAATGAAAAAAAAAAAAAAAACGAAAGACAAAAAACAAAAAAATGATTCCACTGCCAAATTGTCGATTTGCCAAAACCATTCTTTTCCTTTTTCTCTCCAGCAGGTTTGAAGAATTTCCTGACGTTTCGTTGGATTCCAAGACATTTGAAGATGACTGTAATACACAGGCCAAACTGACGATTTTCTTTTATGACGAAATAACGAAAGTCATTTGCTGACTTCTAAGTAGAACCGTCCGGAGAAGTGAATGCACTTTAGAAAAATCTCAGCACGCACAAAATGTTGTTATTTTCATATGGGAAAAAAATGAATCTCTCGTGATCTTAAGATTCCATTCATAGCCAGACGAAGAATTCTGTCTATTACTTTTGTCAAGGAAAAACAAATGTATTCAACCATTTTGTACACGATTGAAAATATCATTTAAAAATCTTTTTTTCGCATTCTCCCTACCAGCCGTCGAGTTTATCTATCAATTGCGATATATATATATATATATATATATATATATATATATATATGTGTATATGTATATATATATATGTATATATATATATATATACATATATATATATATATTATATATTATATATATATATATATACATATATATATATATATATATACATATATATATATATATATATATATATATATATATATATATATATATATATATATATGTATATATATATAGAATAGGAAATGGTTACGTTGATTCAAATCCCACCAGAGGCTCATTTCCTCATTTTTCGATCATCGCCTTGTTTCGCTAACTACTGTAAATAATTCGGTTCGAGCAAAATGTAATCCCTTGTATTGTCTTTCTTTATTCATTTTATTGGAAACTTATATCCATTACTTATCATACTATCGACACAAGAACAATGATATATACGTAGAAATATGTATATACATATAGTTCTAGACTAACAGAGAAAATTAACGAAACTGACCAACGATCGGAGAAAAGAAGGAATGAGTTCAGATGTTATTTTGACCACAGTCTACAGCCAGAGTCCTGGAGGCTCGATCATTAGGCGTAGACCTAAACTACATCATTCACATTTCTTGATGAATAATTTTCGTTTAGTACTTGATAGATGAACAGAATAATCAATTACTTATCAGTAGCATGCATATATATATATATATATATATATATATATATATATATATATATATATATATATATATCAGTCGCATGCATGCATATATATATATATATATATACGTATGCATATATGTATATGTATATATATATATATATATATATATATATATGCATATATATATATATAGACAGAGAGAGAGAGAGAGTTGATTCCGGTTAATATGACCAACGGATATTGGGACAAGTTTGTAGGAACCGATTCAAACCTATACATACAATCGTCAGTAATTTGCTTTGCTTATTATGACCAATTCACCGTTCATTCTGATCAGCAGTACTACTGAATAAGCATATTTGAAATAAAATCAGATAGAAGTAATAGGATATATCATTTGTTTCTCAATAACTTTCAAATTCTTTTAACATGATTTAAATCTTCATATAGAAAAAGTAGGAATTGAAAGGGACTTGTTTTCAGTGTGGGCTCATATGCAAGTTCTTACCCGGAATCAAATATACGGTGTTTTGTGAATTAAAAATCAAGTTCGAAGATTGAAATTTCGGGCGATTGAAATTCTTGTTCATGTTGTTGACAGAACATTTCGGTCGATCTATTCTAAGTTCTTCTTGGGATGTGCTATCCGAATGTGAAAGAGGTGAACGGAATATTCCAATGCTAGCCACACCACTACGGAGGGATTGGGTGATGTCGATTTCTCCCTCTCTCCTTTTCAGGCTTGGATACCACGTTCCTTCAGAAACCACAACAGTTTGATCTCTAAACCATCACAATAGGATAGTACACTTGACAAAGGCTATAGAGTGGATCGGCTGAAACGTCGTGTTGAGAACACAAACAACAAGAAAGAATTCAATCATCCGAAAAACCCTTTAAATGTTGAAGGCCATTCTCAATACTTAACAAAAAATCAAGTTATTGGGTCCCAAAATGTTTTTCCCAATGTGTTCCTACAAGCTGGGACCCACTATATATATATATATATATATATATATATATATATATATCAGGCTGACTCTTTTGTTTTTAAAATACTTGAAATGGTTATATGTTAACCAACTGATGATCCCAAGAAAAGGAAATTTACACATTGAACCATAATAACAAAATATTTGTAAAACAAGGGAAAAATACCTGAGAAAATTACATGAACTGCATTGACATATATTAAGAAATGAGTAACTGAAATGACACGGAAAAATTTTGAAAAACTTTTTCCCTGTTTAACGTGTAAACCTGTAAAGCTTACTGGATTATATATATATATATATATATATATATATATATATATATATATATATATATTTATATATATATATTTCTCAAATACACACACACACACGTATATATATATATATATATATATATATATATATATATATATATATATATATATACATACATATATAAACAAGGATGTAAACCCAATGAATGTTAACATTCTGTGCCCAATGCACTCATCAGTAACCAACAATATGTTTTTCTTGTAATTATGGAAATAAAAAGCTCATTCACATTTGAATAACGTATTTTTTTAAATATTCAATAATGTTTGATTATTATTGAAGATCTAACGATTAGAACCAATAATCGTTATGTTTTTATGAGAGTGATCCATGAGAATCATCTCACTTTTCACCTTAATTACAAAAAATATACGAAATCTTTTTCCTGATTTAATCACCTTCTCTTTTTCTGTATACCTATAGTTTGTTCTTTTGTATTTTTAACAAAATCTAGATCTCATAGTATCTCTGGATACTATGTTATACGTTTTCCAACTATGAAATTCATAGAGTTGAGTAGAAATTAGCTCACAGTAATCCTCAATTCAAATTCTAAAGTGAAGTAAATCGTTTAATTTTAAAACCACTAATCCTTTGGGTAAATAACTGTTCCGTCATGAATTGAGATTTAAATGTAAATATGAAATATAAACTTATTTAAAAAAAAATAAGACATATTTTCAAATTCAAAGTTAAAAGATTTATTATTAGTATTATCTATTTTTTTTCTTTCATTTATTCATCATTTTTTTTTCAATTTTTGAAAATAAAAATATAATAAAAAATTCTAAAATTGAAGAAATAAAAAAAATCATACCGTATATAAGACCTATACGTGGGTACCTCTTGTGATAAATCAAGTCTGAATGGTACTTTCTTCTGCTCAAAGTTGTATTAATCAAACAAAGTTTCATATTATGTCATCTTGTCTATTTAGTTAAATAATTTTTTCCTTTTACTCTATATTTACTATTCTCATTTCTATTTGAATTACTGATCGTAACATTTAAAAAAAATGTGAAAGTTTGGTCCGATGCCCAGTTATTAGAATATTAATTATATTCTACAATTTATATTAGAATAATCTCTCTTAGTCTAGGTTGAAAATTGTTCTGTTGGATTGTCTCAGTTGAGAAGTTTAATGCAACTGACAAGTCATGGTTTTAAAGTATGCAATGAATATTTCTAAAGGCCTTTAAACTAAATAGTTTTGTTTTAACATTTGGTTTCTTTATAACTGGAACAAGTGTTGAAAATTATTACAGAATGTATCTTTTTTATTTTCACAAATTGAAAATATATAATGAAATATATATATATATATATATATATATATATATATATATATAGAGAGAGAGAGAGAGAGAGATAGATAGATAAATAGATACATAGATAATTATGAATTGTGTTATATTACATAAGTTAAAAGATTTATTATTGATATTATTTATTTTTCCTCTTTCATTTATTCATCATTTTATTTCAATTCTTAAAAATAAAAAAATGATAATGATATCATATTATATTATATTATTATTGTTATTATTATATTATATAGAAACTCTTATTTGAAATGAACATCTGTTATTACACGGTGAATGTATCATTTGGCCTAGTCAATGTAAATAAGCATAGATCACCATGGATTCATAGACATAGATGGATGAATGGATGATTGTCACGGTTGAAAAACTATGCCAAAAACATCCAAAAGGGTTATCGGATAAAGAGCAAGTGTTGCCTTTAATGCCTTTTGATGACATTTACTAAGTTGACGCAGCTGGTTTGTTTTGTAGTTTTATGCCAGACGGGTCTTTAATTTTTAAATAAGAAAACTCACCAAGTTGAAAAAAATAAACGTTTAACCGCATCTCTTTGTTAACATGTCTAGATCTGATAAAGGAAAACCATTAGTGATCGACAAAAGTACAGTATTCCAAAGGTTTCACTTTTGACACATTGCCCGTTATTTACCACTTTAACAAGAATGAGGTTCGTGCAAAAATATCCATTGTACAAGCGATGCAGGTGTTAATACTGTTAGCGTAGTTTGGAAAGTAAAACCCCCAGGATTGTTTTGCCCGTTGTGGCTTCCAACAACTTCTGACGGGAGGAATGAACCTGAGGATTTTGATACCCAGGTTATGTCCCTTATGCGCAGCGTTGCAGACACAGATGAATTTGTTCAGAAATTCATCGATAAAAATCACAGTGTTGATGTGAAATTGAAGCGTAGGAAAACATTGTAGAAGTTATTAAAGAAATGAAACACATCTAGAAACAATTACACTCTAGAGAATCCAGATGTTATTTATAAACCCGTCAAAATAAGGCCCCCAAAAGTAAAAGAAAAAACCTAAAAAAAAAAAAATAGAATATATGCATATAGATTTAGGAGGGGTCTAGTACTGATGTCAATTTTCAATTCTGTAGACAAAAAGCTATGGCCAGGCGCGATATAACTCATATATAGACGCACATATAAAAAGGTATGGAACCTTTCGCCACCTTTGATGGCTACGATTGTTCAAAAGGAAAGATCAGAATAAATGATTGGTTTTGTGTATAATGCAGGGGATCATTTACGAATCCATTCTTCGTTTCCTGCGAATAATTTATGAAATAATGTCAAAGCTTCATTAGAGCCTCAGATAACATTGTGTTAGTTTATCTTATGGATGGCACTCATCGCAATACAGTGGTTCGCGCGCTAGGTTCAAAACACCATCATAACAGCGTTAATTTTTCTTTCGTTTGCCATACACAAAAGATGTAGGTGCAAAAATTATATATATATATATATATATAAATATAAATATATATATATATATATATATATATATATATATATCAATGTGTGTGTGTTGTACACGTTTGCGCATTTTTACGTGCATCTAATGCGCTTATTGCAGCGCTCTTCTCTACTGTGAACATCTTATTTCTCGACATCTTTGAATTACCCTATCTCTAGCGCTGTCGCTGCAGCCGCCCGTATAACAAACTTCTTTCTAGAAAGGACCCTGAAAACACGGAACACGAATTTCAGTCATCATTCAACTATTTAGCAGTTATCGTAATTTTAGAGCGTAAGTTGACCTCAGGAGTTTCAGTTTTAAAATTCAATTTCACGCTTTGATAAGTCGACCCACTCAATTATCGCAGTGGTGAACAAGGACACCAAACTGCTTCAGTAATATTCACATTCAGAAATCAAAATCATGCATAGTAAAATTATCAAACACAAGGTTTATAATAAAATATGATAAAATCGATATAATTCAATAAAACCGTACCACATTCCGATTTTCATCTAAGAAACAAGCACACTGGTGAGATTTCTTCCTGAACATTAACATTTATCGACACCAACATGTTAAAATCGACATGACCAATGAAATATTACCCGACCAAATGACGGCCTCTTGGAGTTATGGTAATTGCAACACAATACATTTTAGGCAGGGTGTCTAGATGCTCATAACTTTCTGGTAAAGGTTCACATTTTATATCCGGTGTAGAAGTTGACCTCTGGTTTTGGAAGAGATTTTTCAAGCTTAATAAGTTGACTTGAACGCCGTGAATGACGTCTTGTTAGGGTCGAGGTCGACGGATCAATTGGAACGTCTGGTGTGTACGAGGTCTTTTTGAATAATGCTGAGTGAAAGGCATGAAATCTAAAATCTCTCATTCATCAGGACAAATATTCTTCGAAAGAACCCTAGGAGTGAAGACCTAAATATGGCCCAGACAAACTAACAATTTTCCAGAAATAATGGATTTAATGTTGCTTGAGGGGGAGAGTAAGCTTGTAAATTTTGATGAGGGAGAGAGAGAAAGAGAAAGAAAGAATTGGATTTACATGTGAGGAAGAGAGGGAGAGAGACGGGTGGGAATTTCCAAAGGAAGATATAGAGAGATGTTGCTAAAGGGGAAAGTAAACTTGTAAATTTTTAACTAGAGAGAGAGAGAGAGAGGGAGAGAGAGAGAAAGAGAGAGAGAGAAAAAAAGAGAGAGAGACGGGGGGGAGATGAAGCGAGAGAGAAGGGTTTGGATTTACATGTGAGAAAGAGAGGGAGAGGGACGGGTGAGAATTTTCAAAGGAAGAAATAGAGATGGAGGAAAGTGTGAATTTACAAACAAGAAAATGAATATAAGAGAGAAAGGAGAAGTAGTTCCATTGAGAAAGGGGGAGTACGTGAAAAAAGGAGAGGAGGTGAGAGGAAGAGGAGGAAGAGACAAAAGGCTGAAACTTAGAGAATGAGAGGGATGGAGACAGAAAGTAGGAAAGAGAAGGAAAAAGAGAGAGAAAACGGAGAGGAAATAGATTCAGTGAGAATATAGGGTAAAACAGAGAAAGAAAGGATATAAGTGTGATAAAGAGGTCTGCTGAACGGGAGGAAAACTAAAGGAGAGAAAAAGAACTAACCTTCCAATGAGAGAGAAGTGAGAGAGAAAACTGCGAGAAACAAAGAGGGTGATGAAAAAAAGGAAATCAGAGAGAAAAAAGCTAGTGAGAAAGGAAAATTAAAGAACAAGGGCGACAACTCTTGAAACCTAGAGAACGCACAAGATGGCTGATAGAAACAGATCGATCTGATGTCTCCCTTTTCTTTCTCTTCAACACAATTAATTAGGAAGAGGTTAGCGACAAGACGGAGAATCGAACCTGGGCCTCCACCATCACCACCACCACCACCACTGACCTTCCCAGCTTTACTATCCCCAAGCCTCACCCTGAACCCCTCGAAATATAATTTGGGACCAGAAAGCAATGTGCGAAATACAATAAAAGTCAGTCGCTTTAATGCAATTTGCCTTGGAGATGTAATGCGTTTGGACATTTTGATAGATAGCCACCATCTCGATCGTTGCGCCCTCTACACTAAACAGGCCCCACACTATGTCCGTGTCGTATCCTTGTTGTTAAAAGCGCAGGGAAGATACCAGGAGGCACCGTTGGGTCGTGGTAGGAAGAGTCTGGGAGTTGAAATGAGCAGGTGGATACGTTGGCGTTGTGAGGTGGGTACGGGAAGGGTTAGGTGCTGACCGGAGTCACGTGAAGCGCCGTGTAAATCCTTTCCTTTCGCTTCTAACATTTACCGCCAATTCCTCATCTTTCTTCCTTTCTTTCCCGTCTATCTTTTCCCCCATCACCAGCCACCTTTCCCCACCCCCGCTTCTTTTTAATCACATGACTGCCGCCATTGCCTCCTTTGACTCCAACGTCGACATCATGGCCACTGAATCTGTCTTGCTAGTTAATTTACCGTTGTCCTGTCTATTAATACACGCAGAATCCTGTTGTCGTTATTGTATTGTAGTTTCGTCGTAATTCGATTGTCTCCCCTTCCAACGCCAATTAAACAATTTCTTAGTTAATTATTTACTGACTGAAGTTTTCACTGTTGATTCGTTTTGTTTCATTTTTGCTTTGTTTCCAATTTGCCGTGAAAGAAGATTCTGGATTTTTTTTTATATTTTCGTCTTGAAGTTGATTTCTTTGAAAAAACAAACAAACAAACAAACAAACAAAACAAAACAAAAAAAAAACATTTTTTTTTTAATCAAATATAGAATCCAAACCCCAAAATTAATTCAGGTCAAAAGCTCAAATTTCGAAATTACACCGTAATCAAAATTTAATTTGCTTTAATCCAAACAAGGATAAAATGTAGAATTCAGACCTATTTATTTCCATAAGAACTGTTGTAAAGAAATATCACAATATTTGAAAAAAAAAAAAATAATCGAATTAAATTTTGATAACAGTGTAATCTTGAAATTTGCACTTTTAACCCGAATCAATTTTAGGGTCCAGATTGTACATTTGATCTTTTAAGAAGCGATATATGAATAATGTCCGTCGGCCAATCTTTCTGTTTGTTCAAACAACATATACAAAAGTCTCAAATCGAATGAAATTTTGTTGGACGTTGGGCCATGCGTTACGCAAGAATTGATTGGGGCGGATCCAGGATTTTTTTGTTTGATTGAGTTATATTTTTTATCATACTGCTGCAGAGTGCAATGAAACAAGAACCATAAGTTCAACGATGGATCCACTATCTGTGGTGGTGGGAGAGGGACAGGGGCAATTAGTCTTCCTTTGATTCAATTGATTCTCATACACGTAAAATATGGCGTTATTGAAATATACAGCAAGTAAGATTTTCAATGAAAATCTGGAATGGACATTTTTGTCATTTTTTTAACCAGTATAGTCTGTTTTTTTTAATACAAAAATGCAAACATTGGGCATTCTATAATGACATCATTAGTAGACAGTTAAAATTGAGCGGAGTAGATGTTACTTTCATGATGTCACACTTTTTAATGGCATCCAATTTTAATGACAACACATCACTTCCTTTCCTCTCATTTCTGTGGTTTAACATAACCAGGACCGACCAACAGATCGAACAGCGTCTTATAGAGATGTGTGAACACATCTGAAAAAAAAAGTTGAAAACTGGCAATAAATTTAAGGGAGATAATTCAATATAAAATCATACATTTAATTCCCTTATTTTCTGTTTTACATATTTTTCCTGTTCATTTTTTCTCTTTTTTTTTTCCTGCAGTGGTATTGAAAACAGTATGCACTTTTAATGGTTGCTTTTTAGTTCTATAATTAATTTCCTTCACACTTGATTCTTTCCCGAAGGAAAGAAACAATGAAATCTTTCAAATCAAACCTGCAGCAATAATGTGGTTATCAGTGGAGTCCAACTCTCGCGGCTCTTAAGAAAACTTCCTTTTCAGCAGATAGCGCAGATGCTGGATAGATTCTACCCAGACTCTTATAGTTTGCGACAGCATTGATCTTTGTTAACAATACCTTGAGTTAACCTTACAAATTACTGTGTAAACGTACTGACTCAGGACACAGCTTTAGATATGCTGTTTGCAGAGCTGCTAGTATTCACTAATTAATCACAACAAACAGATGAGTACTGAGTATTGACTTATTTCTTGATTATTAAATTCATTTTGGAAGCGCAGCATATGCTGACGGTTATCAATCCAGGAAACAAAACGTGAACCTTAATATCTCTGCACTTTGTCCCGTAGCCAACCATCTTGACCATCTTCTTGTTGCTGGCATGTCGCAATGGTATGCAAAGAAGAACGTGGGAAACAGAATACAAGGGCAAACTGCTGTTCAATACTCAAATGCCAAGGACATGATATAATGAAGCTGTTATATCCAGTGACAGTTTTGACGGAGGCGGATTGATCTCAGTCATGGGAGCAGACTGTTTTAAGTCTTCCTTACTGATGTTATGTGAAAGGCATGGCCCCCAAAATGCCATGTAGAAATCAATAGAATTTGATGAATTCTTTTTATTTCATACACACATATGAAATTTAACAATGTGGATTTGTTGTCTGTCATGCTTATGTCATCAGTGACGTCTGGTGACATGACTCATTTGGAATAGAATTTTATGTTACATAAAACATGATAAAACGTATCTGTGATTAATTTCACCTTCAGATTAGTTTAATATTCATGGAATATTGAATATAAACAATAAAATGCAACATAATGGTTTTGATATTTTATAAGTACAATGCAATTGCGAGTTATTTTTTGACAGCAAAGGCAAGCTACAAGAGCTAAAAATACATTCGTTCGTGGATTCCAAACCTGATTTATTGCATGTTTATGAAAGTGGGAGAAGTAAATTATACATAATTCTTGTTCATTTGCATTTCAAATTTAATTGTACGCTATGTTTCAATTTTAAGGCGATAAACTTTTGTCTTCACAGGAGACAACGTCGCCAAAATGCAGATAAAATAGTAATTTCAATAAAAGCGTCAACTTAAACATCTGGGATGAAATTTAAGAAGAAAAGCGATTTTCCTGATTATTTTGATCTAATTGATTCTGTCAATCGAACGAGGGTAAAATCGTTTCTCGTTTTCTTTATTATTCAACTCAACCAACAAAGTTTGTCTAAACAATATCTCCTACAGTTCTCTATTAATTTGGTTGATATCTTGTAGAGGGGTGAGCAACGGATTAAGAAAGAATTGATTAGATTTTGGGGCATATGCAGGAATCTTCAGAGTTACCTCCCCTTCATCATAGTTACATATGGATTGATTTGCATTCAGTTTTTAGCGACAATGGCAGAGGTTTGTACTCTCTGAATGCTCTCTGGTTTCAACTTTAATTTCAAGTTTTTCCTTCGCAAATGTCAGTTTTGTATTACTTATCATCCTCAAATAGTTCTGACAAACAATAAAACATTGTGCTCCTAATTGGCCATTGCAATACATGCTCACTAACGCCTTTTCCACTATGCATTCATCACCACACTTAAAAACACATGTAATCACCAATAATTCTCATACTGGCCAACGTGTAGACCATCATAATCACAAATGATCACACACACGTATATATGGTCACATCTGTTAAGAAATATTTGCAGACACGGTAGCTCAACACTGACACCCTCCACCAAACGATGCCATCTTTTGATTATCCACAACTTCGACGATCAATAAGCGTATAGACTTTACGTTGGGCTTGTGTTTTGACGCACTTGAGTTTCTTGCTCGTAAGTCGTTAAGTAAGAGGCATTTAAGCGTCGGGGCGACGGGTGACGCCCCTAATGAAGTCCCCAACGCGTGGCCAAGAAAAATGGTTCGTTCGACACCAATCATCGGCCCTCTCTCTCTCTCTCCCTCCCTCTCTTTCTCTCTCTCATACTAGACATCCCTTCACAATCCCGGTCCTCTCTCTGTCTCTCTAATATTGCTGCCGTCTTCTCCGTTCGATGGTCTCAGGGCGGACGTCGTCACAATTTTAACACGCTTCATTGCCTACCTTGTCACATCTAATCTTGTCACCCTCTGGTGAAAAGCGTCAAATGGGTTTGGGGGTGGGGATGAGGTGACGAGCAGAAATAAAGAGACGAGAAAAGAAAGAAAGAAAGAAGAAATTAAAAAGTTGAGATAGAAATGAAAAAAGTGATAATGAGAAAGAGAGAGAAAGAGAAGAAGTATACGGTAGACAAAATATTGCAGAAAGTTTGGCTTGGTGGACAGTTGTGGTGCCGTCTTTTATCGATTAGTGGGTCGGGATGAGGCGGTGAGAATGAAGAAGACAAGAAAAAAAAGGAGGAGAGAGAGATTAAATGGTTGGGAAAGAAATAGAAATAGTAATGATGAGAGAGAGAGAGAGAGAGAGGGGGGGGGAGTAAAAGAGAAAGTGAAAAGATGAGAAAGGGATAGAGACAATAAGAAAGAGGCAGAAAGGGAAAATATAGCAAAAACTTTCGACGGTTGGGATGTCGTCTTTTATTCAACTCACCATCCCACCTTCATCTCGCTGACTAAGATGGCGGACGAACAAAAAGCCAAGAGGAGACAGCAATGAGAATAAACAAGATAATTTGACAGAAGGATTATGTATGGGGGAGGATGTGCAGTAGATGGTTGGGAGGGTTGACTATTAGTGGCCCCAGCCTCCCCAACTCCACTTGTCGTTCGGGTTCTGTCACAATTTTTATATTAATGTCTTTAACATTAACCTTAACTATAACTTTTGTTTTTCTATTGCTTTGTCTTCGTCGGTCGACGTGTTCTTCGGCCTTCAGAGTACGTTTCATTCGGTGTTTTCATCATGTCGCTTAGCATTAATCATCATTTCTCTGCATTTCATTATTATTATTATTATTATTATTATTATTATTATTATTATTATTATTAACAACAACAACAACAATAATAATAATAATAATAATAATAATAATAATAATAATAATAATAATAATAATAATAATAATAATCCTTGTGGTAACAAAAAAAAGTGTCGACAAATATCCAGGTAGAATACCAGGAAACTTCAGCATTTATGAGATAAAGAAAATTGTCCCCACAGGCTCCGCCCACATCTTTTGCAAAACACTGTCTATGTAAATATTTTGTCTGTTATACAACTATGTATTGTTTCTTGTGCAGATCCCTGTATTGACCCCCGTTTTGTAAATATGAAAAAAAAAAAAATTGCCAGGGCCCACAAACTCATAACATAGTTGCCAACCCAAAGTTGCGGAGGGTGGCGCAAAATTTCTTCCATTCTGATAGTCTTTGTTTTTCCTTGGGGGGTGCATAAAAGAACCCTTGGAAAAACATCATGAAAAAGTAATTAACTGAGCAATGAACTGAGATCATTTTTTTTAACTTAGAATCATCGTCAATCCCAAAGCATATTCCTATTATTTCAACGGGTGGACATTGCCATCTGAGTTGATGAAGGGTCGTTGAATTGCCCATTTCTGAGAGTTTGGTTTCGTTATTGGTCACCCACATTCAGTCTGAAATGTGGGAAATCGTATAGGTATGCAGATAAGTACAGATTACAATCACGTGACATCGTTCTTCTCAGGTTAGCTTATCTCACGGGTTGCTTCAAAGGTTGTCTTGGTGTTTTGAAGGATATTGTCTATGTTAAAAAGCCAAAGGTTGTCCAGGAGCTAAAGTATAAAATCCAAGTCCTTGGTCTACATATCCTTCGAAACGTTATGCAGAACGTTATCGAGAGAGCTAGAATATGGAAAGTTGGAATTTAATATCCGTGCATAGATTAATCTCACTCAATTTTAATAAATCATTAAAAAGGAAAATATGTGAATTTTTTGAACCCCTTCGCACCATCCAATACATATTTACATTCTTGTTCCTCTCTGGTTACACAGAATCAACAATAAACCTCTAGTTACTTCAACCGTAACAACGTTCACAATCTGTTGCTCATGAATGACCAGTGTCTCCAGTATCACATCTGTTCACAATAGCAATGAAATCTATGTCTAGAGCAAGGCTCTCTTGCAATGCGATCTTGCACAAACGTGAGGTGTGAAGCTCAAGGCGATTTTAACTCTCCACTGAAATAGAGCTGGTAAGAGCTTACGTCACAGTTAGCATGGTTATTAGGGGTACCTGGAAAATCCTTAAAACAAAAGAATGAAGGGGAACACACTAGTCTGCTGCAGGGTCAAACTCCACAATCATTGCAGGTTTTGAATTTTATGCAAGATAGATAAAAAAAATTCCAGTTTTAATGTATTGATATATTAGAACGAAATGAACGCTTGAGTATATGTGAGATAATTTTTTATAAACATCTAAAACTTGTCAGTTGGCACAGTCTGTAAGATACTCCCTTACTAATTGTTTAGTCCTATTTTCGAATCACATTAAGGGAATTTTGATTTTTACTCATGTATTTTTCTTATTAAAACAAAATAAGCCTTCCCATATTTATGACATAAATTCTGATAAGTATAAAAGACGTTTAAATTTAACTCAGTTGGTAAGAGACACAACTATCATTCAGTTGGTCGTAATGTAAAAATCACGATGAGGGGAGTAATTTGTACGCCTCTAAATTCGACGTGGATTGTTCTAGAATTCTTGTGAAGGTAGAAAAACAAAGTCAACTCTAGACTTGGACTGAAACTTGATAAAAATTGTCTGTTGAAACTCGAAGTATTCCAGAAAGGACTCCAACCGGAGCATCAAAATTTTAAAGTAAAAATAATAGAAAATTTGCCAACATGGTCAATAATTGAAAACCATAGCGTCAAAATTTGGAGTCATATGAAAAATTCTCTTGAATAATGTGTATGGTCATAATAGCTACTACTTATGACATCACGGATGTCTTCCAACGGAAAACGTTTAAAATAGAGTAAAAAATCATCTGAAATCAGGAAAATTTAAATATCATTAATAAACACGTCAGAATGGAACCTCATGAGCTGTTTTCTTGGAAAGGGCCTGATGGAGTATTGATGCCAATTTTCAAGCCTTTAGTCAAAACTGTATGGCCAAGAGTGCTGAAACACATAATCAAATTCATAAACCTGTCAGAATGAGGCGCTAAAAAGGTAATAAAAAACTTTAAAACATTTTAAGAAGGGGACTGGTGGGGTACTGATGCCATTTTTAAGTCTGTGGACGAAACTGTATGACCAGGAGCACTGGAACAAATGCACAAATAAACTGGTCAGAATATGGCCAAATATAAATCAAATTCATAATCACACAAATATACGTACGTATGAAAAAAAGTTACAGCCCTTTGCCATTTTTATGGCTATGGTTATTCAATGATTAATGCACACAGCAAAAATTTTAAAAAAATATCGTTCCCCTGCCCATCTTGAGCTACTTGGACACTGTGGCAATCTTTACACATCACACTAATGACTGTTGTCACCGTTTTAACACATTTTTCATACGTTGTTTTTTCACACTATTTTCTACTGATAGAAAATGACAGGTGACATTTTCGACACCTCAGCCAATTGAGATAGAACTCCCTTTTTAATCAGATACAGGTATCCCCCACGCACACTTTTTAAAGCTCGCTTTACGCCACTGATTAGCTGTTACAAAAACATCGACAATTCACCAGCTGATCATTCAAGAACATAAAGATCCCATTAGTTTCGAAAAGAAGATTCTATAATCAATATGTCCTCCATAGTCACCCATGGAGCTCAAATAAGGAAACTAACCAAAAGATTGGCCCTCAAAATAGGATCCCTGCTATGTGCTCAAGAAAAATTAAACTTAGTCAGATATATCGTAGAATCATTAGGAAACTCAAATGGCAATGGGCAAGCAATGTTGCAAGAATCTCAGATAACCACTGGATATCATGACTCACAACGGGATCGCTAGAGATCACGTACGAAACTATGGTCGGCAAAAAGTAAGATGGCGTGACGATTCGGACAAGTGTAGGGGATATTGGCTCCCTGACAGCCATGATCGAGAGATCTGCTAGGTCTCTGTCCAACGAACAGACGTTAAAATTGATGATGATGATGATGATGATGATGATGATGATGGAATGGGCACAACTTGTGATATACTTCAAGCTGCTCAGAGATTCAGAGAATTTGTCCATGAAAGGAAGATAACCCGGACACCCTATTTCCATCGCCCTCCTTGAAGCCGTCCTTCTGGGCGTGGGTACAACAATCGCATAGAGGATACTGTTCACAAAGAGTGGCAACAAAGGTTGGTACTACGTATATATGCATTGATATACATACACACACAGACACAGACACAGACACACACACACACACACACACACACACATATATATATATATATTTAGAGAGAGAGAGAGAGAGAGAAAGAGAGAGAGAGAGATTTACTCAAATAAATGCAATTGTATTTACATGCACGCGAATACAAATCAGGAATACAATACAATGTAACATCAAATCAAGAACACAAATATAATACAATATCCGATGTTTTTCTTTCATAAAGTACTCGATACATTCAACACTAAATATCAAGTTGAGTTATATTAGAGCTTGAAATAAGATAAAGTTAGGATCCGTCACACAAACATGTTTATGTTGCTGCCTTGTTTGGGCTCCTTCGGGCAAACGATCCAATTTATAATAGATTCCTATTGAGGACGTTATTTTCAGGGGAGGGGGCTATTTTTTCTGGGTGAGGAACCATTCTTTTATCATATTTATATATCTTTTTTTTTCTTTTTTCTTTTTTTTCTTTTTTTTTCTTTTTTTTCTTTTCTTTGTTTAGTTGATGGTCACTACTTGTTTTGCTTTACTTAGTGGAGATTAGTTACTGCCTGATCGTTGAAAATTAGCAGGGAATGCTTTAAACACTTTTTTATCACTGTGTTATTAAACAATCAGCTCTTCAGAGTATGTTTCCTTTCAGGAAGTATTCTATCTTACCCTCATCTTCTCCTTAGTGATGGGGTTCAATTTTACATGACGTTGATTGTTTGTTAAATTCTTATATATATATATATATATATATATATATATATATATATATATATATATATATATATATATATATATATATATATATGTATATATATATACATACATATATATATATATATATATATATATATATATATATGTATATATATATATATATATACATACATATATATATATATATATATATATATATATATATATATATATATATATATATATATATATATATTCTAGTTTTCGATTTGTTATATATCCATGATAATTTTGAGAAAGTGATTAGATTTTTCTTGAAATAATAATAATTTGAATGTTGATATTAATACTGATACCATTATTTATAATAGTAACGTGAGGAATAAGATAACAATGGTGGTTTATTATTGTAGACCTGTATTTGGAATGTTAGATTATGTTTTTTCTAACAGAGGTTCCTACTAGTGTCGGCATTTCAACATTACTTATTTTTTTTTTCTATTCAATAATTTTTTGTTTTGCATTTTATTTCTCTATTGGCAAAGGTGAGGATTTCAAAATTTTAATTTAGGCATAGGTAACCTGAGGTCATAATGTTCGGGAATATGTGTATTTGTTTTATTATTCCCCATTTACCAGTGGGTGTGGGGTTACTTTCCGTTAGTCTCCAGTAACATGTCGACTATGATGTAACCTTTTTGAACTTTTCGTTTGTAAATGATAATATATGGTTGGTTCATCTTAGTTTAAACGGTGTCTCAGATATTCTTATAATAAGCATCAAAGATAAATCGAATCATTTGCCTGAAAAAGCCCAGGCAGGACAGAAACATATTTGCGTTTGTGTAGCAAATCCTTATTTCATCATATATATATATATATATATATATATATATATATATATATATATATATATATATATATATATAATGTGTGTATGTATGTGTGTGCAGATTTAATCAAGCACACAGATGAGGTTTTTTGCTTTATTTTTTTATAGTTTGAAGCCATTCTGATAATTTTTCAAAAACACTCTTAATAAGATCTTCTATAGATAAGGGCAGGGAGGGACATCTAGTGTTTAATTACCAGAAGCACCCACCGCCAAGAAGAATAAGATCAATCACCACAATCAAACCTGCAAGTGAAAAAATCCATACCTCACCATCTCAGTTTCATTAACTTACGATTTGTGAACCAAGAAAAATTGTAAACTTGGTATTGACTGTAGGATCAGTCGAAAACGCTCAGAAATAACGTTTGGTCATTTCTTGCACCAGATTCACCCTGTTGATTCTCTATAGAGAAAACAAGGCAGCGGACATAAATATTCGGTGTTGCAAAAGTATATATTAACACTGTTACACGATAGGCATTCCATCCGTCATTTGTTGAGTAATTAAGTGCGTCCCAGTGTATGATGCAGATATCAGTTGGTGCACTTGACTGTTAACCCTGAGGTTACACGATAGCCCTGAAAAATAATTACACAGTCTTCTTATTTGGGAACATCAAGTTCGGGTTTCATAAAACAATTATACAGCACTTTTATTGTTTATTGACTATAATGTCCCAACTTTAAAGCCTTCTCACCTTCTATGATGTGGCCTGATCAAGGGAAGGGTAGCAATGTCCTGCTTCTCTCTCTCTCCATCTCTCTCGCCATTGATCATTAGAGAAGTATCTTTCTTTTAGTAATTAAAATAATTCATCTGCATTAAACAATGTTTTACTTTCTACTGGTGGCAGAACGAAAAGTGAAGCATATTAATTTTGTTTATAGAGGTATTTGGTAAAGGTTACCATTTGGTACTTTTCAAGATCAAAATTGAGCAAATATGGTACTAGGCTGAGTTATTTGTTTCCGAAAATGAAGATTTGGTCCTGAAGGATAATTCACAGAAGATAACAATCCCTTACACACGAATAATATGATACAACTGGCGTATGCATGAACAATAGATTGAAAAAAATTCTATTTTTATCCGTTTTTCCTGCAAGGTTAATCTGTGGATGGATATCAAGTTATTCGATTATTTCGGTAATGAAACTACTTAATTCTGTCCCAAAACCAAAGAAATTCGGTCTTGTGCGGCAAGAGACATCTGGCAACTCTAGCCATAGTGCATTTTTATTTCAATTGATGTTCTCAGTAAAAAAAAAAATGAATCAATTGAACAAGCAAAGGGTGAACAAAGATTGGACCAATTAAAATCATCCAGCTTTGGCCGACGCGCTGGGTAAAAACAACGCAATTATTAGCTAGCAAGGCTTCCACGACTCACCATCATCTCATAAACCAAGTCAAACTCATAATAATAACAAGACTGATTGCTCGCCATTAGGGGGCGCCTATGTTGCGGTATCTTCAAAGACTGTTTCTCATTGATGATTCCCGTGAATTTAATTGTCAGTCATTATTGTTGGTGTTGGTAACTAATTTGAGGCAAATGCTCTCCTCCTGGCAGACGACGGTAATAATTGCGGGAAGAGGGAAAAAGGGTCACGTGGTTGGCATTGGGATGGAGGAGGAATCAAAAGGGAGAGACAGGATCATCAAACAACCAAGGTCTAAGGGGGGGAGCAGCTGGCTTGTCTGGATGCTTTCTAAAACAATGCATTGGAGAGTAGTTATACCAAATTATCTATCTATCTATCCATCTATCTATCTATCTATTTATCTATGTTATAGTTACTATTACTTTTATGGCTCTTTTTTCTTCGTTTTATTGTCGTGGGTGAAACTTGAACTCGCATCCCTCGTCTCGGAATCCTATCCCCAACGCGTTTCGATACCGACACCGGGTGCTTAATTTAGGGTGCACGTCTGTAGTCATTCCGTTCCCACCTCTATGAATAATTATAGTCTTTTATCATTTCCAGAATGATTCTAGTGTTAACAGTCACCCTACAAATAAGAGATCCCTTAATGATTTTATGGGATAGAAATAGCTTTAAATAGTAGGAAAAAACCAACAGCCAGGCGTACAGAAAATTTGAAAAAAAAATGATTCTTTTTCTGTTCATTAAAGTATATAAAATTTTTGATAAGATGCAGCGTGGGATTCCCACAGACTCTGTTTTCTCGTATTTTTTTTCGCTTTATTTTTTTTACAGGTAATCAACTAGAAGTGAAAGGTTTTCTTGCTTACTAAATATTTATTTCACCATAAGCCAATCATTGCATCTACTATTGACAAAAATAAAGCCGGAGACAGATAGCTTTGCTTTTGCCTAGGAGAGTACTTAGAGCGTTGGTTCTATGTATATGAATTAGCATAATGTTTTGTTTTGCTTTTTTTTCTGCACGTGAGTCGGTCTTCGAGGTCAGGATGCAAAAAGGATGCGCTGGAAAGTTGTAAACATGGTTTAATTATGGCGTCCGTTCATTAACAACAGACAAGAATGATTGGATGACATGGTGGGAAAAAAGGGAGATGATTTACGTTACAGACATTTTTTTTTCACTCGTCAGAATTCGTGCATGTTGAACATGGACAATGAGATGAATTTCAGAGTAAACAAAATTTCACATCAAAAGAATCGAAAAACGAGAAAAGGAGAAATTATTCTCTATATTTCAATCCATCAAACTTTATCTACCAACGCACATGCAAGCACACACATGCGTGCACACACACATGTTAATATAGGAAGTTTGTCCAGAAGATATCCATCCATTTCGAATATCTTGAGAACCGGTGGCGCTGCCTTGATGTAACTTGGCAGCCAATCAAAATTTGACTATTTGTGTATGCCTGAAAGGCCACTCTCCTGCAGGGTTGCTCAGTGATACGCTGTTCAATGAGCAACTGTAAACTGTGTACTAGAGCCACATCTAGCTGTGTGTACTGGGGTCACGTCTAGCTCTAGTTTTGCTGGTTTTTGTCGGACGCAGTTAATTGCAACCCGCTGGACCATGCGATTGGCGCTAAAGAAAGTGTGAAAATGCTCTGACCTGTGATTAAGGAAAACCATTCCGTCCCGTCTGGACAAGACTCTGGACCAGGTAGTCGTGGGCCACATACTGTTTTTAATGTTTGACTGAAACCTCTGCAGTCGCCCGAATCAACTTTCTTTGGCTCTTTCTGAGAAGTAGGTCTAGCACTCAATTTGAATAAAGTTTGCATTTATTCTATAATGGGGCTGCGCACAGGGAGAATACGACTAATGCTTTTTCGAAGGACATCAATGTGAAAGTAATACATGCAGTTGTAAACTGTAATTGCGATTCGGTTTTTATACTTCTATGTTGGCCACTACTTCCATTTATACAGTAACTGTAACATAATCTAATATCTCGGAATATTTCATTGACTATGAGAAAAAAAGGGTTGGGAAAATGTAACCGAATACAAACTAAGCAAGAAACCTTGATAATGACTAAATTTATCAGCATTTTGATAAAAATCGACCACTATTTATAATGATTATGAAAATTTTAAAAATTGCTATTCTCTAGGGAGCAACGAATCATTTGAACATAAGACATCAGATTACTGTAGAGAGTAATAATCGTACTGTAAGGAGACTTGGTATTGACTTCCGACAGAACCGACAAGAGAAGAACGTAAAAATGACATTCATAATCCCAGTTTGGGGGGCATCTATACACTATGAGTTAAAAGTTCATTTACGGCCGATATCAGCTATTTCCGTCCATATGAGCTAACTCGAAAACTACATCAAATACAGAAAAACCAATGACAGCATTGCATTCAGTGCATCGAATTTCATTAGAAACAGCCATAAAATCGATAGGTAAAAATGACATTCATAAATCCAGTTTGGGGGACATCTATACACAATGTGCTAAAAGTTCATTTACGGCCAAAATCGGCTATTTCCGTCAATATGAGCTGACTCGTTGAATAATCAGCGAATAAAATGAGCCAGGTGATGGACTATATTTTCTCCAACATTTGTCAGAGCCAAGAGATACATAAAATGTTGGAAACCCCTTCAGATTTCGAATGTACGAAGCTAGGAACATTTATAGACAAGAGTCATACCATTTGATCACATGGAGTAATTAGTGAGAATTACAATGAAATAGCAAGTCAGCAGTTGCTGCACTATTGTTAATAGTAGTCATGGTCGTTATATAACTTACTATGAAAACAAAACTGGTTTTCTTGAGTGAATTATCAGCCAACAGGGACATTAGTTAATTTTTTATCAAATATCAGTCGAAGTTGGACGCAACAACAACAAAAACTACAACAATCCACACTTTATTCAGGGGAGTAAACTATTAGCTGTTTGACTGTCCCATCAAGATAAACCAAACTGATATATATAATTGACTCGACCAAGTGATCACTAACTGTGCCGAATTGACAAGCCTATCATATACACAAATATTCAAATAAAAATTCTCAAGGGTTTATTTCATTCTAATACTTAAATACATTTAATACTTTTTTTTCATAACATTTCATTTATCATATATATATATATATATATATATATATATATATATATATATATATATATATATATATATATATATATATATATATATATATATACAATAAATAAAGCTGCAGCAACCATCTTCAATCGAAATAAATGGATTGGATTCTGATCTTGCATCAGGTGGGCTTGGTTCTAATTAAAAAGATGTAGGTAATTATTTCCATTTACTTATAATTCTAGATAATTTGTTGTAACTAATATTTTTTTCAAAAAACTCATTGAAAGCAATTAAAACAACATTTAACCCTTTCTTTGATTTTTATTTAAAAAGGAAATGTTTGGTAATATTGAGATCCATTATATATATAAGTTTGGTGAAGGAATTTATTTTCTGTCTGTAACATTTGTTTAGGGAGATAACCGATAAATACTAATTGTCATGTAGCTTCCCTTATTTATTCATTTATCTATTTATTAATTTTCAAATGCATAAAAAATCCAGATCCATTCTGTTTGAACATGAACAAAAAAATTTGGGGCAAGATAATATTTTTGATTTTTTAAAAGTACAGAGTACAGTTATATAAACAATGCCGTAAATTTTGGCGCTTTGATAATATAACGATTGTAATAATATTCGTTTGTCTTTGTTTCATACTCTGAAATGAAACTATAAATATGATATATTAGCCCAGAACATAGAGATAAACACAAACGATTAGGGACAGTGATTCACTTGGAATTAAGCAAATGATTTAAGTCTGAGCATACAGACAAATAGTATCAGTAAAAACCAGAGCCTGTATTGAAAAATGGAAATAGTATTTTCGGGGGGGGGGGCGGAATTCAAAATGAACACCTAATCCAAGCCAGGAAACCAAATCTAGTCATCGTGAACAAAGATCTACCTGGCTGTGGATATCGCAGTCTCAGTCGAACTTGAAAAATATAGAATGTTAGTTTGACGATTGTACCTATCGTTACTGGAGCACTTGGATCAGTCCCGAAAAATCTTGCGAACAGAAGCAATCGAAAAACAACGGTGAATTGGAACTCTTTAAGACTGCACTATTGCAATCAGGAAGAACGCAGGGGAGAATGATTGAATTTTGAAGAGTCTTGCTGTCGCTTGATCTTCATTTTATACAAAAGCACGAATAATTATATGATTATTATAGAGCAGTTAGAGTATCGATTTCGCAGCCACCTTGGTTCCAGAACTGTTCCAGATTATCCATTTTGCCGAACCAACAGAGGTCACATATCATTTAAATCATACGACTCTGACCCATTATTCTCTCTCTATCTTTAAAACTTCAACATCTTTTGCATCGAAACAACGCCATTTTTCTCAACACTTCTTCAATTGAATCATTAAAAATCATCAATCGGTTATTTGGCATGAAGAAAAAAAAAACAGATCAGGTTAGTCACTTAATAAAAACTGATGCACAACCAATGACCTTTGGCAGCATGCTGAGTCGGGGTGATCAATCTAAAAAAAAAATCAGAATAAGGGGTAATCAATGAATAAGTTGCTTCTTTTGCCTTTTGTTGGATCACTAAAATATTAGAAGTAAAAAAAAATGACTAACAAAAAATAGTGATAAATTCAGCAAAAAAATTTACCATTGTGAATTGATCCTCTGCCGAAAAAACTATTGGGGGAGGGGTGATTTTGAAAAATAAAACAAAACAGAATAAAAACTTTTTTTTTTTTACACAGCTAGCAAAAATAAGCATTAGATGCTTAATTTTTCAGTCTTCTTGCTCCGTCGATGATGACATGTACACATGATACATACATACATACATACATACATACATACATAGCCAGTCAACTAACCTAAGTTAGACACTGAAGAAACCTATTTTGACATTTTTGGTGACAGCTTTGGTTGGCGGTCTCTAATGAACTGCACTTAATGACCTCTAATAATTAAATTTCACTGGACGAGTTGGAAATGGCGGCAAAGCAACAAAGATGGCGATTGGTCACGTGGATCAGACGACTTTTTTTTTATTTGTACTAAATTTAATTAGTAGAAACCGTTGACTTCTTGACCTTGTGCCGAGTGTTGGTCAAGTGAGGCGTTCCTGTTTACAGGCACCGGCCATGTGTTTGTTTTTGTCACTGACCCGACCCCTGATGACTGGGTGGAGACGGTAGAGAGAAGGGGTATTGATGACATGGGGTGAGGAATTACGCGACAGAAATTAAGTGGTTAACATTTACGGAGAGGGGAAAAAATGGTGAAGTATTTTCAAGATATTGCTTGTAAAAGAAAAAGTTGAAAAAATTGTTCAGTTGTTTATTCCAACAACCGTAGTCGTTGCAGTATCTCAGGTTTCCACATATCTAATCAAGGCAGATGAGTAACATATATAAACACAGGCACACAAACACACACACATACAAACGTGTATATATATACACAATAATATATATATATATATATATATATATATATATATATATATATATATATATATATATATATATATATATATATATATATGTGTGTGTGTGTGAGTGTGTGCGTGTGTGTGTATGCATGTGTATACGTGTATACATATATATATATATATATATATATATATATATATATATATATATATATATATATATATATACATATATATAAGTGTGTGTGCGTGTGTGTGTGTTTATGTGTGTATACGTTTAAATGAGTATATATCTATATATTTGTACCTTGCGTAAATGAATAACCATAGTCCAAATATATACCAGGATGAAAAATATCTAAAAAAAACGTCTGAAATTATCTAAAAGAAAGATATTTTTCTATCTAAAGTCATCTAAAAAATCCCAGCATGAGACATTGTTGATCTAAAATGACCATAGACATCCCCAAAAGCACTTTTCTGCATAAACAAAAACAAATTCTATTCAAGAGTCTGGTTTAACCAACCTTCGATTGCGTTTCTTCTTTGGCTTGATTAGGAGATGTATTGCCGAAGATCTGTAATATTCTTATCTATGGATCTCAAAGAAAGAAAATTTTTCAATGGTATGTAATGGAGTACCTGTGGTGTACTTGGGCAAATGTTTTAGTTCGTATCCCCAAAAGATACAAAGATGGGCAAATCTGTTGCCAAATTGGCTGATCAGTCGGGCGGGCCATTCGTGGAGCTACGCTGAATAGATAGCAGAAGTCGGAATAGCAATAATAATACACTTCGAGAAAAACACCTTAGTATACAGTGCCGATAATATACTTATAGAAATGAAGATGAAAGAATAGTGAAACTCTCAAAATAACGTATGAGGAAAGGTTATTCGTATATCAGTTTATTTAGGCTTGAAACGTTATTCTGAATTTGAACGCTTACAGTGAGGGCGAAAAAGTATCTTATATATTGCAAAAAGTTTATTTCATCGTAAGATTTTGAAAAAAAACTTTTTACAGAATTTTGGCCAAAGATTGATCCTTTACAAATTTGTGTGGGGGAGGGGTGCATGCTGATAACTCTTCAGAAGAGAGAGAGAGAGAGAGAGAGAGAGAGAGAGAGAGAGAAAGAGAGTTTTTTTCTGGAGAATGTTCCTTTAGAGCGAGATTAAAGTGTAGTAAGATGACATCAGTATTTTTAAAATTCTGTTTGAATTATTATAACTATCAACGACTACATTTTGATCTTTTGATGGTTCTGTGAGCGACATCATGAATAAAAAAACTCTGGCTTATTATTCTAAGTTTAAACGTCCTGAAGATTTGCATGAAACCGAATGCACCTTCTGAACGGACATGTCCTAGTATCGATTTATTGATTAACCAATGCATATTATTAAGAAATTGAAACAAGATTGAACAAAAGTTATGTTCGAAAATCAGATAACCTTGGTCCAAATTCTGTCAGTTTTGAAACTTATGTTAAGAAAAAAACTTTTTTTGGAATAAGAACATGTCGTTCAGTTAAACTTGGTTCCTTCAAGATCAAAATCAAGGGTTGATAGAAAACGTGAATATTGTTGATTTTACAAGAACCTTCAGACACTTAGGATGCACGAGGTGTAACAGTTAACGAAATCAAGGTAGGATAGTCTGTGTGCACTTTACACTAATGCCCTTGTCAATGGCATGAATCCTCTTCTCTCCCTTAGCTACCGATAGATAAGTAAATGACAGGGCAGTTGAAGCCTTTTTAGCCCGATAAATCAGTTCATCTTGAGCGTCGTGCTAAGACCTCAGACCCATAATTTGGTCTATTAAACAAAGTTGCAAATTATGTGTGATTTTTCAATTTTTCGATTCTAGAAGTAAATGTAAAATTCGAAAAAATTATTAAGAAATATATAAAAAAATAAGAAAAAACAAAATATGAATATTGTCAACACTGAACTCACGATTTCGAAAAAACAAAAAAAACAAAAACAAATGAGAAACCAACTAAATTGGCAACCATGCTTTTAAATCATTTGAAAAATGTAAACAAATCGTTGCCTCATGTGTCACGCGATACGGGAAGCAACTTTGCTTTTTTCAAAAAACTTGGTCAGACGTCTGCGGTTAAGCAAAGTTCACAAGTTAATCGCACAAGCTATTGATTACCATCATCAAACGGCACTTAGTGCAAGACTAAGCCAAGTTTCAATTTAAGTTTTCTCAAGTTTACCTTTCATCGAGTTGATTTCGAAATAACGTCGAGTTACCACTGCATTTAAGGGTGCCTACAAATCGTACGTCGACCCCTTTCACGGGTAATAAATAGTGACTAAAATAATGAGGAGGAAATCTTAGGTACAAAAAAAATCCCTTAAATTGAAAAAAAAGTCTCCCACACGACAAAAATGACTCGGACCAATGGCTTTAACCAAAAGTTTCCTCCTCAAACAGAAGTTGTGAAGCATAAAACATCTGACTCAGCGATTATTGACCATGATCCATGACTTGTTTACCCAAGACAAAAACAAACATTGGTTTCTCTGTTTCCCTCTCAGAATCTGAGGTCACGTCAACGTCTTGCTGATATTCAATAAACTGAGCTCGGTACGGTAGAAGACTACTGAATTTGGGTTATTGCAAATAGGAAGATTGTGTTGCATCAATTATCCTTCCCGTTTGGGAGAGTGGCAGACGAAATCCTGACCTTTTACGTGGGTTTGAACACCGACCTCTGGGAGCGGTGGTAAATACACAACTATACCAGCCATGAGCCTGATTCCATTATCATCACGACTTACGTTTGATTTAGTTAGATTTAGAGGGCGCCTACCGTAAATCTGATTTAACGGTTTAATTGCTAGTGAAGTGAGTTCAATCCTCACAAACTGACCGACTTCTGTTTTCCTGTACCAGACTAAGCTTTTACGTTTACATTTACCTATCAAGTAACACCGTACTGTGTTGTTGGGGTACCGCAGCTGATTTCATTAAGGGTGTGTCAAGGAGTGTGCGCCTAATGGAGCCAATCCGTCGTCAGACTGGTTTGTAATCAGTTACCTGTTTTCCAACCATGACGAAAGAGCCGACACTGTCTTACTATTTACCAATAGACGAGTGGGGAGGGGTGTTTTCATGCCTTCCGAAGGATTTCAATGCAAAATGAACACAAACTGTCTCCGTTGTTGTTTGTTCTCGGCTCTCCTCATCATGTTCCATGTCATCGACAATACGGCCACCCCACACCTTCAAGGCGCTTGTCGTAGATCCGAGGTTGACAAGCTAGTCTTGCAAGCCTTTTATAGTGTGTTTAAACTACACTGAAGTCTTCACTAGTATAACTTTGTGCAAGACTAAATTAAGTTGAGTAAATATCTGTTGGGACATATTTAACCAGTGCTCAATATTTTCTCCGGATCTGTAGTACTTCTCTATGTTGGTGCGTGTGTAAGTATGTGTGTGAGTGTAAGTGTAAATGAGTATGTGAGTGTGAGGATGTATGCGTGTGTGTGTATGTGTGCATGGGTGTGTGTGTAAGAGTGCTTGAATGTATGTATGTGTGAGTGAGTATGTGTGTGTGTTTGTATATGTGTGTGTATGCGTGTGTGTGTGTGTGCGTGTGTGTGTGTGGTAGGGAAATCTTTTGTTTACTTTGTAATTCAGCACCAGTAATACTATGGCAATTGGAGCCTTTGTTTTTGTTTATCTTGTGAATATGCGAGTGAGAGTGTGCTAAGCTATGCCATTTAAAATACTTGTTTCCATTTGAAAATATGCTTACGACTTTGCTTATTTGCATGTATGTGCGCGTGCGCGTGTATTTAGTGTGAGTGTGTGTGTGAGTGCGTACGTGTATATGTGTGCATGCGTATCGTAGATAACGGAATCCTCTCCTTCCTCCCTCCTGCCCACGTGACCATGATGAATCATCATAGCATCGCAGAGCCACGTGATCGGTCAACAGAACACGTCAGCTGCTGGGGGGTGGGGGTTGAGAGAGAGAGAGAGAGAGAGAGAGAGAGAGAGAGAGAGAGTGAGGGGGGAGAAGAGGGGGGTATGTGCCATATTTTGAAGTGGTCTCTTCGTTTCCAAGTCTCTAGAGACCTAAATCCCAGAATCAACAACACTCAGAGACTTGTATGATTTGGGGTGGGGGAGGGGTTGATTTTTTTTTTTAACGCTGCATTTTTCTGATCAATTTTGTCTGTGGATGAAACATGGGATGTGGAAGTGTGTTTTTGACGTGTGTCTCCCCCCCAACTGCCCGGGCTGGTGCTTATCAGATAATGGACATTTCTTTACGTTTCTTTACGTACGGTTTAGGGATCGAGCCTTGCGTTGAAATCAATCTTTTTTCAATTTAACCCTTTCACCCTTGAATTAAGTGCTTTGACAAATAGAGAGATTATTTTGAAAAATAAATATTTTCTGTGTAGAATTAATGCTGTTTTTTGTTTTTGTTTTTAATTTTTTGGCTATGAACTTATTGATGCAAATATATATATATATATATACATGTATGTATATATGTATTTAAGAAATGGATATTTTGGTCCGACAGAATGAAATATACATTGCATTATATAATAAAGAAACTTATTTGAAATGAATCCCCGTCGTTACACGATTAATACATCATTCAGTTTAGATAACGTAAATAATTTAAACAATTAAAGAAAATGGGGCTGCTTTACGAAATATTGTGCAGTTTAGCACAATGGTAAGTGCATTGCAAAGTTGAAGTGGCTACCTATCGATGTCAGGTTCGTTCCCTGCTTGGGCTCCCTACTTTTGATTGTTTTTTTCTATTTACGTTGTCTGAATTGAGTAATATATTAACCGTGTAACGACGGGAAATCATTTCAGATAAGAGTCTATATAGTATAACGCGATTTATAAATAATATGTGTATTTACTGTATTTCTCATGAGTAATCGACAAAACAGATATTTCTTTTCAGATCGTTTGGTTTTGAGTGTTAAAAACAGGAATTTTACTTTAGAAGAATTGAAACCAAATCTTATTGATCTCAATATAACTAGGCATACAATTAGTCACGTTTTGTGGTTCTGAATTATAAAATCTCTGGCAAATGTTTTTTTTAAGGAATAAAATTGTTTAACAAGTGTTTCTATCCTTCTAATATCAATCAAGGTGATTGGAAAGGCGAATTCACATAGCTTTTCAGAAGAGTTGCTGAACTAGTAAGTTAATTTGAATTTTCAAATGTTCAAATCCTTTTACGGTTTTAGCAATATAAGGCAATAAAGACGGACGAGGAGCCGTGCTTTTTTTTTTATATAAACGATGGTTTGTTTATATAAACAGTAATGCTCAGTCACCAAATGGACGCTATGTCCCCCGTGCGCATGCGTTCGCGTTTGTTTGTGTGTGGTCTGTGGTTGTAGATAAGGTTAGCTGCGTTTTCGGAAACTCTTCACATTCTCGCAAGCTGTTGAGAATCAACTTTATGTTCAAAATTATGGACTCATTATCTGAGTTTGGAAAGTACTATTGACACATATTCGAATGTTCGGCTCAGTGCGCAGTGGTGTGAATTACGTTCATAAAACGTATTAGAAATGAAAATCTAATAACAATGGTTTGGTTAGTCACTCAACGGAAACCGTCACTTGACCCATATCTTTCTGCAGCATTCTGTGTTCCGGGTGATCAATTTAAAAAAAAAATGGGAAAAGGGGTGATCTTTATCATTCCAGCTTTGTGTTCGCCGATGATCGCAAAAGGTACAAATTTAAGAAAAAAAAAAAATGATCGTGAACACTGCTTGATACAAACGATGGGGCCAATTTAGCATGAATTTACATTTTAAATTTATCAACCACTGAAAACCTAGTGGGGAGGGGGGTAATACCCCCTCAAATATCCACTTATAACGAGGAGTGAATGTTTAAATTTTCAGCCATATAGCTCTATTGGCATAATTTTTAATAGCATGCCAAAGATAAATAGATATCTTTTCCTTAATGATTGTCGAGAGCAGCTTGTGACCTTTTTCCAAGTAATCTCAAAGCCAAACAATTGAATTTGAGAAAAGTAAGAACTTACCATCATGGTCAATAATTTAACAACCGTAGCGTCAATATTTGAAGTAATGTAAACAAAAATCCATCAAAGAATAAATATGATCATAATAAATGCTATCTATGACATCGCAGGTGTTTTCCACAAGAAAAAATCTAGAAACTTCTACATTCTCTATAATCTAGATATCATTAATAAACCCATCAAAATGAGGCCACCAAAAGTTTAAAAGAGCATTTCCAAAAATAAAAAGGGGTTTAGTGGGGTACTGATGCCAATGTTTGAGTCTGTGTCTGGGGCGCTGGAATACACAAACACACAAACACACGCACGTATATAAAAGAGAACCCTATACCATCTTTAATGGCTCCAGTTGTTCATTTCATCAGATGTCAATTTTATAAGTCTCTATCCACATATAAGAAGCTGTCAACGAAATTATCACAAAAGGTTCCTTCAGATTTCAAACTGTCTGTCTGGCTAGAATTTTATGTATATATCATACGTACCTACGGCACCAACGGAGATAGAGGGCTGCAATTGAACATTCATTCCTTATTATGTTCAGAAATACTATTCATTTAGTTTTTGGAAGTAGAGCCCCACTTCAGTGGTGGATTCAATATGCAAAGCACCCCTAAGCTAAATTGGTATCTAACTTCGTGCCCAGAACATTTAATTTCTGAAAATTTAGACTTTTTTCAGAGATCATTGCTCAACAAAAAGTGAAAGAAGAAACTTCATTGATAATCCCCTTTCTCAATGTTTTAATTGATCATCCCTAACCCAACACGACAAAATAGGTTGGTCACGTGACAGGATATATCGGGTGATTTATTAGATTTGTTATAATCTAAAAGTATTTTATTTGGTGGCTGCTGCTGCTATTAACCAATAATCCTTGGTACAGTGAAACAAAATGAACGAAATGAAAATTATTTGCTCCCCTCTTCTCCATACCCAAATTGTCTTACGCACCACTTTGGCTGACGGTCTCTAATGAGTGACTAACCAGACCCGTTCAAAAGTTTTTATTGCACACGTTTATATTTTTCGATTTACCAAGAGCGAATATTCAATGTTCCGACTCATCCAAGCATCAAATTAATTAGATCTGCTTATCCGTCTTCTGGGATACCCAACCAGGCTGCATTCAAACCAGAGAGCAAATCTCCTTTTCTGGAAAGGTTTTCTCAATATTTCACGATTCAAATTGGCCCAGACATGTTCAATACAATCCAAATCCGGAAACTGACTAATCCGTGAGAATCTCTTAACATATTTCCGACGTATCATTCTGTTGAATACCGCCCCTGTGGTATACTGGTTTTAAACATTCGTAGGGACTATAATGTGTTGCCTCTGTAGAACAACGCAGTTCAGCTGGTAGCACTAAACAGTGAATTTTAGTATGTTACCAATGGCACAACTCAAGGTATGACTATCCGCTTTGCGAGACAATTGCCGCTTACTGTCTGCGCACACGCTTTAATAGCTGGTCTGGTCTCATGTCGTCTCGTCAAAACACAAGCACCAATTATTTTTGGTTCATGGTGCAATACTCTATCGTCCATGAAAAGGACGCTATTCTGTTGCAATAACCGCCATTGAATATTGGGTTATGTCTATCTTGGAGAATGGATACGAATTTCTCAAAACTAATATTCTCCACACGCTCAAAAAGCTTTGAATGACTCAAGCTCCCCGAATCACAACCGGAAATCTGCTATATTTGATAGTGGGCTGCAGGTGGTTCAACCAAATTCTCCACCAAGCAATCCCCAGACTGCAACTAATTCACTATCAAACACTGAGCACATCAAGACTTAGCAGAAAAGATGGAGTGCGCAAAATATGCAAGGCTCTATCCACCATTTCAGTTGCTCTCTGCTTCATTTTGAATGACAAGAGGCTTTCTTCTGGCTGCTCTGTCATAATAATCTTCGCTGGGGCAAAAATTGCAGTTCGGGGCTTATATGAAGTTGCCTCCTTTTCCTTTATTACTAAATTGTACAATCACTTTGAACGCTATTGAAAATGAACGAGGAAGCATGAGAAATGAAGTGCAGTCAGAAATATTGAGTAAAGTAGATGGTGTCCTTGCACTGGCTACGGCTTCAGTCACCCTTACCCTAGCTCAACATATTACATATTTGTCTGTTCCGGTTTTCAATACACGAAAAAGACTTAGGGGCCCCCGAAGTGGCATCACTGATTTCAATAAACTATAGAGTACGAAGTGAGCAAAAGCTGCCTCAGCTAGAGTTCGAACTTGGCACGCAGAGCCCATTCTCAGTGCTGTTAACTGCTTGGCCACTCTGCACCTCCATAGTCAGGAACAAATCGGTAGAAACCAATGGCGTTCTCAGTCAATGACATTTGACACATCCTTAATTGGTCATCACACTTTTATTTGTCGATTAATTTTCCAATCTTTATTTCTTTCCTTTTGCATTTGGGTCGGGGGAGAAGAAAATATCAAATTTGATTTATCATTCATTCCTTAATTTACTTCGTCCTGAAAATGGGACGAGGTAAATTTCGGCTGATCTCAGGGGCCAGAATTAATACGATTGCCCCAGAAACAAGAGACATTCTCTCGATCCGTGAACCTACAAACAAACGACCTGGATCAGCCTATTGGGAACCTTGGCTCACAAAGGGCGACAACTGAGTCAGTTACTCGAGTAAGAGGCTATTTGGTCATCGTATATTCGTATCTTTTTTGAACGCTGGTCACGGCACCACCCTTAGCCACCAGGGGCAGATTATATCACGTTTCAATAATGACCGATGGTCAATAATATTTTATAACCGTCATTATTCGATTTTGATGTTGGAAGGGGAAATAAAGCAAGGAGTAGTTACAGAAGTTTATAACCAGATTATTTTGGGGAATTACAAAACAGGCTGCCTGGTTCTTTCCAAAAGATAATTATTAATGGAAGAAAAACGCGTTTGTAGTAAAATTCGTGTCAAGTATATTTGACTTTGATGCTTTTGTTTGATTTAAAATGTGGGACAATATTCAATGGATCAAAAGGGTGTTTGATGAACGTACTTCTTTTATCTATTTGTAATATATATTCTCAAATATAAACATATATATGCATAACATATTGTGCACACTTCCATGTACATAAATTCTCAGAATCACACGTACATGGGTGAATTATTTCTTGAATAATCTCTGCATATACATAAATTGACTATTTTTCATACACACACACACATATATAAATGCATATATATATATATTGCACATTTTCTATGAAAGGTACTGACCATATGTTTGCTCGCTCTCTCTCTCTCTCTGTCTGTCTGTCTGTCTCTCTTTCTCTCGCTCTCTTTCTCTCTCTCTCTCTCTCTCTCTATATATATATATATATATATATATATATATATATATAAATATACTTATACATATATGTGTGTGTGTGTATGTAAAATGTGGGATAATATGAATGAACCAAAAAACGTTCGTTGAATATTTTCTGTGTGTATATAAATTAACCATTTTTTCAAACACACACACACTCTCTCTCTCTCTCTCTCACACACACACACAAATATATTGTGCGTTTTTATGAAAGGTACTGAGCAAATGTGTACAATCTCTCTCTCTCTCTCTCCCTCCCTCCATCGCTATCTATCTATCTATCTATCTATCTATCTATCTATCTATCTATCTATCTATCTGATTGGTCTAGTTGGTAAATTTGTGTACATTTCTAAACTCAAGCCACAATTTGAATTTATATATATATATATATATATATATATATATATATATATATATATATATATATATATATATATATATGTACGTGCGTGTGCGCGTATCTGTGTTTGTGAATCTTAAAAACCATTGTATCGTTCAAATCCCTTTACACCGTTGTGATAATTGTCCCTTT
>OY735230.1:1035000-1097500 GCA_963457665.1 Thysanoteuthis rhombus
TGTTCGCTGGCCACTGCTGTTATGATAATATTACTTCATTATCAAGGACAGGTTTGAACTTTACTCGAGGTTTAACATTGACATACTTATCCCTAGACCAAAACCTATTTGTACAACGCTGAACATTTCGCACCTCAAACGTATACACTCCAGAAGCTTTCTTGATGTCATCTAAAGCTGAAGCAGCATTACACCCTAATTTTGACAAGGACCTGAAAATTAGACTCACTCCTTCTGCATGAAAACATTATCATTGGAAGCCCCAAATCTTCCAATAATAACGAATCATATCACTATTTACATTGAATTTAAAGGAAAAAACAAAAGAAAAAAAAACGAACCTTAACCACATTCTCTCTAGGACAGTTTCCGTTCCAAAAGTGCATGTTTAGAAGAGACCAGACCTTATGGTTTGTTGAGTAGCCTGCCATTATAGTTATGTGCATTAACATTTGGGAACTATGGCTTCGAAGTATTTCGATCACTTATCTTCAGTGTCACCTATTTAGATGTTTTATATCTAAATTTAGATCCATGATTTTAGATACAAGATCTTTAATCTGTATTTCTAATCATTCTCTATTAGGTTTTCTCGAGACCAATCAAAACAACTTTTAACTAGTTTGGTGACTAATATGTATGGCGAAAATCAACTTCGTTCAAGAGCCAGTTGATGAGTAATCTCGGCACACACAAAGGTACGCACAGATCTGTTATTATTGTTAGGCCAGGGTATCCAAGTTCAAAAAGTGCCATAATAGTTGTGTCAAATAATTTCCCATCAGTCTATACGGAACTATGTCTTCAAAATAATTCGTTTGCTTCTCTATTCAGAAAATTGAATGTCTAAATCTATTGTGATTGCCAATATAGATATCTTATATCTACATTTTGATCAATAATTTTGGATAATTCTTGAGGGGCTATTTCTTTACTTTAGTAATAAGATTTCTCATTGACCGCTGGTTCAAACCTGACACTGTAATGCTTGGTGTATATCTTGGGAAGATCAATCGCTTTTTCAACAGACGGGGTAAATAGGATTAAAAGAGAACAAGACTGGTGGCTTCATAGTCGAACTCCCCTCAGATGGAAGCTTAAATATGAATATAAGGTCAGATAAACAATAACTTTCTAAAAAAGAAAGCGTTGTCAGAACAGAACATTCTAAAAATCGTGTGATCAGGACCGACTAATTCTATGAAGATGTCACAAAATTCGCATTTCCCTTTTTTTCTCTTCCTGGTCGTGAGTTGACACCACATGACATCATGGTATTATTCTTTCTTTTTTCTCTCTCTCTCTCAATAGACTGTCTGAGTGACTGCAATAATAAAATTAACAAACTAGAAGTTTGACAATTAATAAAATGGAAAACTGCACTTATTTGAAGTCAATACTTTAGAAAAAAAAGCGAATTGTAAGGAGGTGTAAACATGATATAATCAGACGCTGTCACTTATTTATGATGATGTCTCTCTCTCTCTCTGTCTTTTTTGTCCGTCTGTCTCTATCTCTGTCTTTGTCTCATTCTCAACGCTCGTGAACGCTAATGACGTAGAATATACGAGCACAAATCATATCTGTTTGCCGATTAATTTTTAATATCGAGAACCGTTGATCGAAATGACTTCGATCTTGATATTGCAATGACCAGTGTGCTAACTAATATGTCTAGAAAATCAACTTCGTACAATTGGCAAGTTATATTGGTGCACACACATACACACACAGAGATTTCTCCACACACACACACACACACATACACACACACACACACACAGATTTCTCCACACACACACACACACACACATACACACACACACACACAGATTTCTCCACACACACACACACACATACACACACACACATACACACACATGCATACTCTCACACATTTCTCTAATTATTGTTACATGATAAAAATAAAACGATATTTTACGTGTAACAACATAATACTTATCTTAATGACCGAAAGTGTTATGGATTTAATCTAATCCTAACTAAAAATGATAGAAAATACTTGTTATAAAGAGAATCATACATTTAATATGAACGGATGTTGTCTCCGTTAACGATAATCAAATTGGTTCTAGCATGTTTGGGGTAGAGGGGATGTTTGTTGGATTCCGATCGCCATTTTGTTACTAGAAAGTATCATTTGTTGGCACTTTGGTTTATTGACTGTCTCTTCAGGAATATGAGACTTTCGATAAAGCATGTGAGAGAGGAGGAGGGAGAGGAAGGAAAACGAGACGGAACGATGGATTTGGTTTTTAGCGCGTAATAATTCATCGTGCCGCGACAGCGATGTGGTTTACGCCTTGTCACCTTGAACTTCGAACCTCTCAAACTGCACGAACCTATCACGTGGGAACTATCGGATGACATGTCCGAATCAGCGAAATCAGAATACCTCGATCGGGGAAACAAGTCGAAAATAGAGAAACTATAAAACATTTAGAGAATGCATACCTGCCAACACTATACATCAGTGTTTTCCGACCTCTACAAGTTAACTTCTCACTTTTGTCTATAAGATTACTAGTTTCCCCATTCGCTTTACGTAACTTGCAGCAAAGAATTATTTCAAATAATTGTTTGGTTCCGTGGTTGAATTTGTGTCTACAGTTTTGAAATAAACATTAGTTAAATTTCATCGCTGTGCAGTTGCAAAGCAAGCGAAAATAGTCAGGAATACATCATTTTACATTCCAGTTCCGATGAATAAAAATAATGTTATCGTAACTGATATACTCCACAATGCTAACATTAGAACTGCAATTGAAATACTTTGAACAAACATCACCGACAAGGAAAATTCTGAACTTCGGTTGCACATTTATACTAAATCAATTGTCTGACTTTTGTCTTGATACATGAAAAATATGTTTCAGTCGAGATAAATCCTGGATCAAACCAAAAATTCAACCAATTCATCTCTGGCCCATGACCTAACCTTTCAGAAAAAATCATCAAAGTCAATTTATAACTTTTTGAAATATTGTGTCTACATAGAAACAGACTTAAATGAATACATATCCCTCTCCCAATTCTTATGAAGGGCACGAGAGGCGAAAGTAAAATATTTGTTTGGATAATTTCGTGCGAATACTAATAGTTGAATGGAAAATAAGTACGATCTCTTGGGGATTGTACGTCTTTATCTGAATTGGGTTTTGTCAGTCACTTATCTGGAACGTGAATGAACAAAGACGTATGTTTCCTATCGATACCAAAGTTCGGGTCTCAACCCAAAAGAAAAAACAAAATCTTCAATGTTGATTTAATAAAAAAGTCAAACTTTAACTATATTTGCTGGAACTCTCAACAAACTTTACAATGATTGTCAAAGCTTAAGTAGCACCGGTTAATACCGTTGGAAAAAGAATGTGGAGCGCCATTCTCCCAAATGAAATTATCTACTTGCCTCTGCAACAAAATTGAGTGCTGACACGAGTGAGGATACAGAACTGCCTCAATCATCATATAAGCACTTATCAATGTGGTTTGCGTGTTTTACCACGTGGCTAAGGAAGAAAATGTGTCGCGTCAATCATCGAAGTGGATTGGATCTACCCACCATGAAAATCAGCATTCCTACCCACTGGGTTTGAGCTGAATCCAAACATTAAATTTGGATGCTGTTTGGAGAAACGTAACTATCACAACTTGCTTGAAAGCCCATAACTATATATGAATAGACACACACACACACACACACATATATATATATATATATCGTTTTTCCTCGTGTATATGTAAATCACAATTTTCCTAATATATATACATAAATATATTCATTCATTATCTATCCTTCTTTTCTCCCTTCCTTTTTTTTTTGTTCCAGACTCAACTCACCATTTTTCTTTATTGTCTTTTCCTTCCTCTTGCATCCATCTTTCCTTCCTTCCTCCCTTCCTTCCTTCCTTCCTCCCTTCCTTCCTTCTTTCCTTCCTTCCTTCCTTCCTTCCTTCCTTCCTTCCTTCCTTCCTTCCTTTGCTTCCCTCTAAATTAACGACCCTTCCGTGGTAGTAAAGAGTCCGTCCCAACGTTTCGCATTTCACTTTCCCTCGTTCGGACATTCATCTGTTGCCTATTGTAGACAAAGTGACGACGCCAAATGCCACTCGGGCTCCATCGGAAGGATCCTCCCGAGCACAGGAGGGACACCGACTGACAGAAACTGGACGATTGAGGGCTGGATGGGTTGCCTGGCAGTGGACAGAATTTATGAGCAGAAAGCGTATAGCCGAATTAGGATATGGAGGTTGCTGGGGAGAGAAAAACTTGGAAACAGAAAATTATATATATAACTCATTCATTGTAAGCTTATGCAATGCTCTTCCATAGGAATAGAGACGGGGAATTTAACCTATAATAAAAATATAGCTTAAATCCAGCTTTTCTAACCGTCCAGTTACGTAGCGCAGAGGTAAGATATCGGCCTCCGGGTCTGAAGTGAAGGTTTCAATCCTGGCTTGTGATATTGGATGGGATAATGGAAAGTTTATAGCCACAATCGAAATACAACGAAACAGCTGTCTGTGGATGATACAATATATAAATATGTATACTTATATATCTCAATTTCTTTATTGTTTTCCAAGATTTTAGCTATACTTAATAGAAGGAATTTTCAACTTATCTTGAAAGCAACGGGGGTGCGTACATCCAAGATGGAAAAAAATGAATCCAGTTTCAGAATGTCATGTTTTAGAACTCGAGTGCTTCACGTTTTATTTCAACTTTTGTCCGAAACTACGATCCTGAGGTATTGTGTTCTGTGTGAAGAGATAAAATTGAAATGTACTTGACAATTATAGAAGATTGTTGGAATCATGGTACAGATTACAAAACCTGGAAACTATGTCAACAGCAACCTTTGTCCACAAAGTTTAAACGATAATGGAAAGGATAGAATTTCATGTTATTTCTAGCATCAAAATATCTAAATTCTGCTTTTTTTTGTTATATTGCAAGTTTTCACCATGGAACTGCTGTTGTTTCTATAAGTGCACATTCATTTATTGTATCTGTTGTAGTTTTAGTCCCATAGTAATCATTTCTGCAAAATAATGCGTAAAAAAACCCTATGCAATGTATAAAAAGGATAATATGAAGGGGTAAGCTTTCTTGTAGAAATGACAGGTACCCATACACCATTGTTGAGGAAGTTAGAGACATGTATGTTATATCCAGGATCGGTCTGTCCGTCTGATCGTACGTGGTCGAATTTCAATGAAATTTTGTGTAAGTCTGGATCATGAAGCAAGGAAGAATTGGTTAAATTTGGTAGCAGATCCAGGAATATTAGGGGGGGGGAGATTGAGAGGTATTTTTTCCATTCTTTAAAACTGTCATGACTATCTACAAATTGTCTCCAAAAGTTCTCAATGAACGAAATTTTTTTTGAAGGGGAGGGTGCATCATGGTCTACAAAAGAAGAGATGGAATTTTAGGGCAAATCGTTTCCTGATTAAGGAAATTTTCCTTATTCTGTTTGAAAAGAGGTGAGAAACAAACAGTAAATGATATTTACATGCCATTTAAATGCCAAGGGAAGTAACTCAAAATTTTGCTAATTGCTGGAATGGCGCTCTCTCCCATGTTTATGAATATTTCATCCATTTGGTAGTTAGTGTACGGTGTTGGCAGAGGTTTGCATGTTCTGGTTACTTTGTGAGTCTCTGACTTTTTCTTGCCTAATACACTTTTAAACAATTCATCCAAGCAACGGAAAAATCAAAGATTAACTAGCAACAGAAGAAAGGAGAAAACAAAAATCAAATGGAAAAAAATCATTCGTAGAGAAAATTAAGTGAATAAATAAAGAAAATAGTTGAGGAAAAGGAAACAAATGACCACGGACAGAAAAGAAAGGAAGAAAGAAAGAAAGAAAGAAAGAAAGGAAGAAAGAAAGAAAGAAAGAAAGAAAGAAAGACACAAGCAAACAAATAAACAAACAAACTAATAATGCATTTGGAAAACAGTAGATTTGAGAAAAAAGAATCTAATAAGGAAAAAAAAACAGAAAAAAATCGAAAAATAAGTAAATAAATATAGAAACCTGAAAATAAGAAAAAAAAAATCTAAGATCAAATATGTGAAAAAAGGTGGAGAAAAAAGCCACAATAATGGCGACTGGGAAGGCGTCAATGACTATTTTAATTTTGTTTCATTTAAAGCGGGAAATGTTTCCAGAGCGACGGCCAATTTTTTTTCCCGAGAAATCCGTCTTTTAGTCAGTCGTTATAAATCTACTGAAACGAATACCAAAATCCTTAGAGCATTCTAAAGAAAAAAATAAACTCTTTGAACACCAGAAAGTTTCTAAAAAAGGATTGGTCGGCATTAGAAATGAAAAGAATTCCATAGAAACAGAACCACGCGAAGTTGGAGGCTGGCAAAAGGAATTGTAAAATCATAAAAAAAAGCCAAAAATTCCAAATTAAAAAGAGACATGAAAGGATAGAGACAAAAAACGAAAACAAAAAACGAAAACAGGTCTGGTTAGTCCCTCAATAGAAACTCTCATACGACTGAAGTCTTCTGGCAGCTGGGCGGACAATCTTGGAAATAGGAAATGTAGGGGGATCAACGAATAAGTTACTTTTTCGGCCTTTTGTTTGGCAGTTATCACAAACAAAACGTCCGAGATTTCAAAAGGCAAACTATGGGATTAATTTAGCATAGATTTGAATTGCAAATTGAACTTTGAAAAGCTTATTAGCGAACAAATTTAAAAAAAAAATAGGAAAGGTTTTCTAGACATATTAAGGGATGACTGTTTGAATGTGCAGCCCTCTAGCTCCATTGGTGCATCCTTTATGCCTGATACATACATAGTCAGCTACACAGCCAGCCAGACAAACTTGAAAACAGAAGAAACCTGTGCTGACAGTTTTTGTAACAGTTTGGTTGACGGTTTCTAAAAAGATTTCGAAATTATTTTGATATACAATGCATAGATATCGCATAAAGGGTATATAATATACATATATAATATTCACAAATCAATACAATAACTTGCTTGTATGCTATGAATTCTTTACGTAATCCATACCTTCATGTAAACATATATATATATATGTGTGTGTGTGTGTGTGTGTATAGGTATTATTTTTGCATATAAATGTACTTATAAAAATCAGGATGAAAGAGGAAAACACATTGAAGTCGATTTTCGCGCCTTTCATGTTTTTGCGCGGGAAACTCTCTGCAGGTCAGAGGAAATGGCGGGAAATGAGATGAAAGTACACCGACGCCATTAACGCCGTGATGTCCTTGCGATTTGTTTATTTTTACGAGCTGTTTTATTCGTACTATTTAGCAAACGTCTGTATCCGTGAGCTTTTGTGAGGACGTACGCATGTATATTAGCTTATTCCCTCTTTACTTACCCTTGTTCATTATTCATTTATATGTGCGTTGCTGAACATACGACAAAACTTTAAGGCAAAGATGAAAAAAAAAAAAAAGAGAAAAGAGGAAAAAAACATGTAAACAAATAGAAGCCTATCGGAAGAAATAACAAAAACGAAGGAAATTTAGTAATCATGGATTGAAACTTTTTTCTTTTCCTTGGGGAATTCATAAAAGAAAGAAATGACCCCATACCGGATAGTGTTGAGGAAAATAAATTTTCTCGAGATCCGATGTGCCAAACAGATGCTGTATTGTCAAATCAAAGGAAATGAAACATAGCAGATCTAGCCGGAAAGTTTAAAAGAAAAAAAAGACGAGCAAATTATAATTACAAGTGAACAAAATCATTAGATGAGAGAGATCATATACAAACACTGCTACGATTGCAGCATTTACATTTTGTTTAAATAATGATTATTGGCTGAGTAACCTGAATTCGCAGTGACTGATGTCAAAAGTTTGATTCTATAAATCTATCAAAGGAGTAACAAGTCTGGTTAGTCACTCAACAGAAACCGTCGTTTCGGCAGAATACCTTGTTGGGAATCATAAATGAAAAAATAAAAAAATAGGAAAAGGGAGGATCAATGAATGTTAGTTTTCTTTCCTTTTGTTTGGTGGTAATCCTAAAAACTCCAAATTAAAAAACAAACAAACAAAAAAAAACGAATGTGAATGTTGCCAGATTCACACTAGGGACTCTATTTTGCATAAACTTATATTGCAAGTTGAACTCCTACCTAAAAAGCTACCGGGGATGGGCTTTAAAAAAGAAAAAAAAAAGTGTATTTTCTGAACAAAATGAGGAGTGCATTTTGACAGCTCCATTTGAGCAGCTTGTGTACGCAATACATACATAGAAATAGTCATTCTAATAAAAACCACTAAAAAACTGAAGAAACCTATATTGTTTTGGAAGCGGGTTCTGGTTGACAGCTTCTAATAAATCTGAATTCTAATTTTAGATTGAAAATGAATCATCATTTAAGCAAAATGCGGTTTTCTAAATGAAAATTAAAGTCCCCTCCCTTACTGTGGGAGAGCCGGCATCTTATTCTTTTTCTGCTGCTAATTGAAATTCTCTGAGGAATAGTCTGTAAACATCGCAGTTTAAGAGTTACTTTGGATTAAGTTTGGAGTATTTGTTGAACGTGGACAACTTCATCTTAAGGCTGAAGACATTGGGCACCCAGGGAGGATCAACCATTCACGATATCACAGCACAAAGAACCACATTTTTTTCAATATTTAACATTTGTGATTCTCCTAATTTACGACGGAAGACAAAACTATCCTTACAAGGTGAAATTCGCTAATCTTCATCCATCGCTGTAATGAGGAATTTGTTGTCAATTGTGAAATATATCGAAAAAATCATTTTGCTCTGCATCAGATTTATTATTGTTGATGAGTTTTTTTTAATTAGAGACGTTTCATCAATATTTGAGAAAAATAGATCCCCGTTGAGGAAAACTTGGAATAACGTAAATATTTCGTCCCAACTTTTAGCTGCGTAAAAAGAATTATCATTAAGCGATAAATCGAATAAACAAAGAATGATTACAAATGATCTCATTTCAGATTCTCTATCAACACTTATGAAATGCGTATAAAAACAATTTCTAATTGCATATATTCTGTGGTAAAAACAGCTAAAGAAAATGCTAAACTGGTAAACAGTTCAGCATTTAGCAGAACCACTCACCTTTATTATATAGATTTAGCTTCAGTTTGTTTTTTTTTTTAATTCCAAAACCCTTTTAAAATACACATAGAGTTGACATTCTAGTTTGTTTCATCTTACGCTTAGAACTTTCTAAAAAGATATTACATGCCAATATCAGATTATAATATCGATACATCAATAAAGTACATGAACAATTTAAAAAAAAAACATGAAGAAATCAAATTTAGAACTAGTTAACATTCATCATACAATTTATTCAAAACCCCAAATCTTTGCTGAAACATATAATAAATCCAGTTGTCTAGAATTGTCTTTAAGGGTTTCAGAATCGAAGTTAACCGAAGTTAAATTCATTTATTAATATTCCGGTAGAATTTAAGTGGTTTATCAGTTTAGCGTTTTCCTAAGTTTACTTTACATTGCATATATTGCAAAATCTCATGAATTTCAAAGGAATAAATATCTTTTAAATTTCATAATTATATCATAACAGAACTATTTTAAAATATGTATCCTAAGACCACAATACAGATTTGTATTTTTTCCTCTTAATTATGCAATTTCCAGTATTGTCTTTTCCGAATTTCAGCAGACTTCCATGATTCTTTTCTTCTTGGGATCTGCATTTCAGTAAAAAATCCTGGACGGTCTCAACAAATTTAAATCGTCTATTATTAGTGTAACATTATTTACATGATAATGATAAAGATTAATCTATTGAAACACCTAGATATCTTGTGTAAACAACATAAATGTTACGCAGGCAGTGAGCGTAAGTGTAAACTCGATTTAAATGGAGGTGTAAGTTTGGTTCTCATTACTGGCTTAACCTTTACTTCCGAACGCGCTATTATACGTTGCCATAGAATAAATGACCGAAATTGAGAGTTGTATATAAAAAAAGTGAAACTTAAGATAGAAGAAAAAAAATAGTCAAAATCTAACCAGAAAATAAGTTTGAATGCTTTTATAGCGACATTAATCAGTCATATCTTCAGCTGCTTTACCCTCTTTGTCTTCAACATCTTCAAACACGCGTTGTTCATCGCGTTAAAGAAAATCAATTTCGCTCATTTTGAATTATCTTCATCGGAACTTGTGTTATTTTACGTGGCAGTTACCTTTCCAATTATTTTGTCCGTGGAACTGAAGCCAAGAAAATCATTTGCAAAATGAGGCAAAAGCTCGCGTATTGCTGGAAGTAAGTTTTTGCCATGAAGGATTAATGTGTTCCATGGAATACTCTATCTGTTAAACACACGCCTAAAACATGAAATGATCACAGTTACTGAATTTAACGTTGATAGGAGTAGTGTATACTGAGGTTTACATAGGATTGCTAATTTAGTTATTTTTCGGGTTTTTTATTCTGGAAGTAACTCTCAAATTCGAAAAATAAAAACAAAATATTCCAACTGGCCACACAGGACTTGAAAAATACGAAAAAGGGTTTAAATCTAAATATTTTCGGGAATTGGACAAAAAAAATCATCTAAATCGGGCGTGAATACAGGGGTGTGGAGTGACAGACGGGCCTTACTTTTTCGATATTCATACTCGGATATCTTTGCGCAGTGTCCAATACAATAATCACCAGGTAATTTACAGGGTACATATAAAAGTTTGTTGAACGAAAGTAAAACTTCTCAGAGTGATCTTTATAGATTACGCAAATATTTTTTTAATCAGCCAGACATTTAAGATCGCTTGGCCAATTAGGTTAATGTCCATTGGCTGAATATAGTTACTGATTATAACTAGTTACCTTTTCCCACCCTAATCACTTTTCATATATCAGTTTGCTTGTCTGGCATCTGGTCAATTTGGCCTAATTATTATAACTTCCGCTTTGAGACCTCAAATACAAATTGGGAAGGTTTCAGATCATATTTCACTTCCGGGATATATCGTCTACCACCAAAAACAAACACTCAGCATTCATGTGCTGATTGTTTATTTTTATATGTATGATTTTTTTGTAAGTGCACACTTGTTGTTTCTTTGTTTTACAGTGTATGCAGAATGTGTGCATATAAGAGACAGTTTCTTTGAAATTATGTGTAAAAGAATCCATGCGTGGATATTCGTGCAACCGGGATTCTGCGTATCAGAGAACGGCAGACAAGAACGGTCAACGTAATTACGTAATCTCAAAGTCGTATGTATCGGGTTCATACGCGATTAATTAGATCTAATAATTAACTGGCTTCAATCTAGCCAGCAGAGAATGCTCTCAAAAAGGAGAGAGTGTGTGTGTGAGTGTGAGTGAGGGAGAGAGACTGAAAAAAAAAGAAAGGAAGCCTAAAATTTTCCCAATAATCTTATAGTATAAAAGCCTTTGTCACTTTTTCGTCGGATTGTTTGTCTGTTGGCTTCTGTCACGCTATGAAAAAATGTAGAAAATCAACGAAACCATGCTGTGATCAAATGTCTGATCTGGAACAAGGCGGACAAGAAGCGTATCCATTACGCCAACGTTGTCCTCTCTGAATATTCAGAGAAATGACTAATTAGCAAACATTACAAATTAATAAACGACTAAGCAAGCAGAAAATGCAGCTCGAACGGCTGCTGCTAATTTCAGCTTTACTTTAGTTGCCACCGATTTTGTTCAAATCCGAATAGCGGGAAATGTTGATCAGACGATTTTCTTGCATTATTTATAAACAATACCGTCACTTCTACGTTGCTTTTGTTTAAAGAATATATCCCCAAACCACCATGGATATTCTGGACAGCTTTTACTGAATTATTACCTTTTCTAAAGTCAGGGGTCATTACACATCTTTTGTGCTTTGCAGACACGTCCATCTTAGGAACTGATGACTTAAATCAAGTGTTCTTGTCGTATGCCAGTGATGAGACCTTTCTCAATGTATATGACTATTATTAGTGCGAAGTGATCACACCTAGCCGGAATTTGAACGCATTTTCCGAGCCAATAAACATTACCGTCACCCGACATCCCTTAACGTAGATTGACGCTAATGAAATAAAATGATATCTTCTTGACTAAGGGATGCAATCAATAAATATGACCAGTTTTTTCTTTCTTTTTGTCAAGTCATCCATGATTTTCTTCTAGACAAGAATTTGACGTAAATGGTTACCAATTACGATGTCTGGCTATTTAGGGATCAGATTTACATACTCACACACACAGACTCTCACTGTCACTCTCTCTATCTTTCTCTCTCTCTCTCTCTCTCTCTCACACACACACACACACACTCATATATATATATACAAATATACTTATGGACACACGCAGATAACCCACACTTACACACAAACTCCCACCCCCACACACAGAGTACATATACCCTGTGCCAAATAAGCACTCCTAACATGATTGGAGGAGGGAAAGATATAACTGGGGTTTTTCTCTCTATTCAATGTGTTGGCCAATGAGTTATGTAATATTTGGCTTCGAAGACGCAGGTTAAATGTTCAAGGTTTTCACGAAAAATAAGTAGCGTCTTTGTGAATTACGTCATTCATATATATATATATATATATATATATATATATATATATATGAGTCTTTGACTGTGTGGGTATTTTCTCATGTCTTTTTCGTGACTAAATATTTAGTAAATGCCCCACCAATGTGACCCAGCCGATTTATCTCTAATCATTATATTCTTTTTAGTGTCTACGTTTGCTTATTTTCCCCCGATGAAAGATAAATTATCGTTTGGCCGATTATCACATCGACACCGCCATGAACGTTCGAATCGACCTTTTTGCGGTCCTATTCCCGAACAACCCCCATACGCTTCAACTCGTCCAGACAATCAACTCAGTGTTAGGAGTCATTAAGGGGATTTTTTTTTTTCGAAGGCCAAAAATATTAGTGAGGAAATACAACCTTGAAGGTTTTGCGTCACAAAGAAATAGCTATTGTTACGTTCATATTTGTCTTCTATTAAATAATTTGAAATTGTTTACTGTTGAGGTTTTTTCGTAACAGAGCCTCTAAATTGGTCGTAGATTCTCTGTTCGAGACAGGTTGTCTAAAAGAGAGGGAAATCAGCTTCGGAAATGATTTAAGGTTTGTTTCGTCAGTGGCTGTTTGCAAAAAAGGAAAAAAAAAGGCGTTACTGAAAGACAACACTGTTGGTTGAAGGGTAAATTGTTCAGATCACGGACATCTCCAATTTGGTTAGGTAGGGAGAGGATGTGAAAGATTAAGGATAATCGGATGTTGTCATTTTTGCAGCGTTTTACTGTAATCGATAGGCTATATACACACGAGTACATAAAGAGACATATATATATATATATATATATATATATATATATATATATATATATATATATATATATATATATATAAAAATATATATGTGTGTATTCGGAAAATCAAGTGAAAATACAAATGAATAAATAAATAATGGATTTTTGTATATACACTCGGTTTCCAGTTTGTCTTTTTCGCCATAATTTCGAAAACACATCCTTTCATAAACACATATGATATATATATATATATATATATATATATATATATATATATGTGTGTGTGTGTGTGTGTGTGTGTGTGTGTGTGCTTGTGTGTGTGTGTGTGTGTATATATATATATATGAAAAAAATATTCAGATAATATTATTCCATTATTAATTCAGTGTACATCCTCGTTTTGCTATTTTCATAACAGCGGTTCGGTCGATATGTTTTCCGTTCTTTATCAGGTGTAGCTGATAGTCTTCAGGGGAGTAGTATATATTTTCCAGTACCCCTAATCGGGATAATTCAAAGATTTAGGCATCATGGCATCGTGCTATCTGAATGGATTCAATAGAGAAATTGAATTAATTCCAGAAGTTTAGACGTCTTGAAAAAAAATTTTCGTCCTTTTAGTTGGACGTTTACCATTCCATATAGACTTACCAGATATCGGGAGGAAATACTTTGCCTACATCTGGATATGTCCGAAAATCTTTATCCGATTCAAATTTATTTTAATCTGCTGATTTTGAACTTCTAATCAGAGGGAAACATTGATTACAGATTACATCTCTACACTAAATACAATTGATTTACAAAACCATAGCTTCAACGATGTGTCCGTCATCTGTACATCTCTACCTGTAATTTCCGATCTCAAAGGCTTTTGAATGAAGTAGAAATTGCATTACTACTAGTAGTGGTAATAGTAGTTAGAAGGGAGGAATATAAAAAATCAAGATAGTTCACCTGAAAAGCTAGTTAGAAAAACAAAACCAAAAACGATTAGTAAGTTTAAATTAAAGTAATAATTTGTTCTGTAGTCTTCGTGTATAACTATTTCATTTGATAAAGGGACTTTAAATGAATATATATAATGCTTTTAGCTGAAAGGTTAGCTGGAATGTTTAGCCGATTTTAGTCATTATTGATGATAGTTTTAGCTATTGATAAAAATTGATACTTGGCAACACTGTAAAAAACAAATGCTTGATGTCATCAATCGATCAGAGAAGATGTTCTTTTAATGACGTCACGTATTCTCCCCTCCTTTATCTCTGATGTTCATATGAACGGAACCGACCGACCGACCGATCGACCGACCGACCGACCAAAAGCGTCTACCTGAGATATGTGGACACGTCTAAAAAAATATTATGCTTTTTTTTAATTCTTTGTCGAAAAGCAGACGTCCGATAATTTGAGAACAATACGGATTCTTCGAGAAAAAAAGATAAAATGCCCCTTCAATTTTCAAGCCGAATTCATAATCAGATCTCTTATTGTGCTCTTGTAGAAACGTCAGCCTTCGATTCAATTAAAGTATTTGGAAGGATCTCTCTATTTGCAAAGATTCAGGAAGTGATAGCCAGCGAGAGAAAAAAAATCCGTTTTTCCCAACATTTGTGGTATCGATAAATATTTATCCGACGAGGTGCGATTACAAATCACTTTGCAGGATACTTCTTCATTCCTTCCCATCAGAACGGTCGTATAACGTAAAACGACCTGATCATTACAAAAAATAAAAGAAAATGAAATAAAAATAAAAACAAAAACAAAAACTGAAAAAATAAACGGAAAGAAAAACGCGTCTGAAAGTAAATAATTAATTTGCTCCCTTTCAAAATTTCAGATAACTTGACACTTCAGAATATTCTCTTAATGAATTGGTTTTGGATTGAGTATATTTGCTTGATGAAATTTTGTAACTCAGTATCACCGACCTAACATCGACGATGGAACCTCGTCTACTTATTTGTGAACAAGAGCTAGCTCAACCTTCAAAAATGAGAAGATCCCATTAATCCAAAAGAGAAGGGTGTATAACCAGTGCATCCTCCCAATAGTCACTTATGGAGCTGAAACATGGAACTTAACCAAGAGACAGACCCGTAAATTGAGAACCATGCAACATGCACATGAAAGAATAATGCTGGGCCTCACATGGAGAGACCACAAAACAGCACAGTACATCCGGGAAAAGACAAGAGTTAGAGACATCATAGAATCCATAAAAAATCTTAAATGGCGGTGGGCTGGCCATGTTGCAAGAATGACAGACAATCGATGGACATCACGACTCACAACGTGGATTCCCCGAGACCACATGCGCAACCGAGGCCGGCAAAATGTTAGATGGACAGACGAGCTTGACAGGTTCAGGAAGTACTGGCTCCGTGACGCCCATGATAGAGAAATGTGGCAAATCCTGGGTAAGGTCTATGTCCAACGACGGACGCTAAAAGACTGATGATGATGATGATGATGGATGATGATTAGAGTCAGTCTTCCTATACTGTATCACTTTTAAACGATCTTGCTCTGAATCAAAATTTGTTCACATCGTTGGCTAATCTTCTCAAGTCAGTTAGTTGCTAGTGATCAAACAATGGAATAGTCTTTTTAGTCCTATATTCAAGTCCGTTTTCATTTTATTATTTCTTTTGATTAGTATTTTGGATAAACAGCCGCATCTTTATATGCTTATTTTATCAGAACATTATTGTCCGATCAATTCATCGGCCATCGAATGAAATTACCCGCAAGAGAGACTATTTCAGTTGATTTGTTGTATCTACTGCCCCAAATCAAGTATTTTTTTCCCATTCATTTACTTTCAAAAAATTATTTCCCTCTATATATGTCTATTTATATGTACCACTGTTTGTTCAGATTTATCTATCGCAGACCGATCACATCTATCTATCTATCAATCTATCTGTCTTTCTATGTCAGTCAGTTCATACCAATTGCAGTCTGCTCATATCTATCTATCTATCTATCTATCTCAGATTGTTCATATCTATCGCAGATTAGTCACATCTATCTATCTCAATCTGTTCATATCTATCTATCTATCTATCTATCTATCTATCTTTTGACATTGATTGAGAATCAGCTGGATACTGTCTGGGTGGTCCATTTTCTGAAGTGGAGAATTTCTGTCAGATTCTTTGAAACAAAGAAGACGCGAAAATTGTTTATTAGCTTACCTGCTGTTTCATCGGACACTCCGGGAACTCTTCGTATCAAATATCGCCCATTTCACCCATCGAAAATTGTAAGTATCTCACCAAGATACTTATTTTTTTCAGGAGAGCATGCGCATATTCAGGAACAACGTAACTCTTTGTATGCGGACCCATGTGCTTCGTTAGATACCACAAATGTTACGACTGTGTGATCTAAGAAGCACGTCAGGGATCACTAACAATATATTGACTTGTCTCGATGTGGAGGTACTGCCAGGGATCGATCTTGTGTGTCAAAGCTATCAATTAGACACTAGCCCCGATCCGAAAGCTGGGTGGAGGTGCAATGTCAGTTTAGTTCCGTCTCTATGTAGATACTGTGTGTGTGTGTGTGTGTAGGTGTGTTTTTTTTTCTGAAGGAAAAAAGGGGAGAATATATATGTCTTTAAAGTACCTAAATTTATACATATTCGAATGTATGTATATATCTGTACATTTGAATCAATAAATGTATTTATGATTATTATTTGTACTCAGGCACACACCAATGCCCATACAGACAGATAGATGCTCAACACTTGAGACACCAGTCGTTGACTACAGCGCACACACACACACACACACACACACACACACACACACAAATATATATATATATATATATATATATATATATATATATATGCAAAAAGCACTTGAGTGCCCCCTGTTGACAATGTCCCACTTCAACATTTGCGTATTTTTGTACTTAGCAAATTGAATAACCATGAAGAGGTCCCGTACGTCTCAACACTATAACGACATTTTTTGCTTCTCTAATTTCCACCATCCTTTCCATCCTTTTTCATTCTTTGTCTTTTACGTTGGGTTTAAGGTTAGGGTTAGAGGATAAGATTTCCTTAAGTTTATTAAGTCAAAACCGTCCGTGTTTTGGATTTGCTTTTTCTCTTTTCTTTTCGTTTTGAGAAAATGATTTTGAAGACACGCAATCTTTGAGACCGAGCAAATAAAATAGAGAAACCTGAAGGAAGTTGATGAAATCTCCCAACGACATTTTTGCAAGAATTTTTTCACTGTGGATAATTTGATAAACATTCATGGTGTTGCAAACACTCAGGCTAATAACGTTGTAGGCGTTCTCGTTTCGCAAGCCATAGAAACTGAGTTCGCTTCTCACCACAAGCTTTGTTATTAGGATAGAGGTGCGTGCCAGAATGGACAAAGCCAGAAGAAATGAATGAAGCCAAATAGTTAATCTCTTCGCCATCGCAACACACACAAACACACACACACACACACATATATATATATATATATATATATATATATATATATATAGAGAGAGAGAGAGAGAGAGAGAGAGAGAGAGAGAGGAGTAAGAGATGAAGCTGCTTATTGTGATCGCTTTGAGATGGGATTTTTTTTATGACAATAGCCGACTGAAAACATTAAGGAAAGGATATGAAAATGGAACAGTTGACAAACATTGTTATGGATTCATTGTTGTATAATTAAGTTCATTGTTATGAATAACTACACGTAATCAATAATAAATTTATGGACTTTGAAAAAAGAAATTCAACTCATTCCAGATAAAGTGTATGGAACCAACTAACTTTCATAACAATGGTCTTTTGATAACATTATAAATGATAATAATTAACAGCTTCCAGTGCAAAGATAGATGGATAGATATACAGATAGATAGATGTAGTGATTTATAAATGACATAAGTAGCAAACACTTGAGGTTGACAGGGAAACAAAAAATGAGAGCAAAAAAAACAAAACAAAACAAAAACAAACAAGAAAAAACAAACGAGAAACGAAAAACATTCTATCCGGTAGAATCAAGCAGTAACAAAATATTGGTCTTACGCCAAAAAGTTCAAGACCACACACAGACCTCCTCGTCTGACATATACACCTTCTTTCTGTCTTAGCAATGTAAGTATCTGCCAGTATGGGGTTCTCCATTTGTTGGTCACGTGTTCAAGTGACGCTCACAGTTAGTGGCCTAGAACCCTCTACCGATGTTCCCACTGTGACACTTCCGTGTTTCTTGCCTTTGGGGCTTCCCAGCTTCCGCTCAGTAGAGCGCGAAACCGGACAAGATTGAACCTTGAGTTGAGATAGATAAAGGAAATGAAGAAGATGAATTCGGTGAAAACTAGAGATTGTCAGAGGGTCAAGGATAGAAACTACGGGAGACTTTCTTTTTTTCGTCGGTGCTAAATTAACTTCTAAACAAGCGTATGTTTTCACTTAGTTTTCCACGGAAACAGAGCATGAAAAAAGCATATGCATATTTATGAAAACACTGAATATATATATATATATATATATATATATATATATATATATATATATATATATATATATATATATATAATTCCAGATTTCAAGGAATAGTCACTGAGTAGGTCCAATAGAGCAAGAACAACAAAAACATAGTTATATTTCATCTTTTTATGCATTATTCAAAGAGAACGACCACTTACAGGGACCAAAATCTGTAGTCGTAATATCATATCTGATCGTATTGTCATATCTCAGCGGTTCAAAACTTTTACTTGGGAATCAAAACAAACAGGATGTTTTGGAATAATTGAAATAAGTTTTTTACATAATCCTTAAAACCTTTATAAATAATGACAGGAATTTGAAATAAAAACAGACGTATACGTACGAACAGTTATTTAGTTAGGAGGGATCAATATATCAGATTTGCTATCATCTCCAATTCATCTATCCACGGAAGAAACTTCGAAATATTTGCCAAAACAAACCAGTTGATATTCAATAAATATTGCATAGTATTGCGCATAAGTTTTAATTGGGGAAGACTTTGTTGCACCAATTTCTAATCTTGTTTTTTTATTGTTCAACTTAGTTCCAATATTATTTTGTTTTCGTAATTTTTGTTTCAATAATTATATTCGGTCAAAATTCAGTTAATTTCAAATTTGAAAAGTATGAACATTTTTCAACCTATCTGATACTTTCTCCACTCACTGTACATAGTGTGCGTGTGTATGTTTATGTGTGAGAACGTGAAAGGGAATAAGATAGAGCCAGGAGCACAAATTTGTATGCAGTCAAAACAAAATAATCGTAGTGCAAAGTAGGTTTTCCTTTTTTAGCTTGCATACACTGATGCACCACTATATGCAATTCGACCTCTCACAGTCGTCCCTACTAACTCCCCATCCATGGTCTTCGATTGTCCAAGCATTTGTGGCCCTGTCCCGTTGATGTATGGACATTGACTGACCTTTGCAAAGGGGACTAAATTTATGTGACGTTTAAACCAAGATGGACAACTCTAATGAGGCTCTCTGACAACACGATCCCAACAATCCTGCTCTACCCATCCGCTTGGGGAATAGTCAGGTGCAGATCAGTGAGTGGTTGGGAGATATTTAGGGAGAAAAGCATGGGGTGGACGATACCTAAATTTAAACCGAAAACGATTCCTTCTATTTTCCTCTCACTTTCTATCCTTGCTTGTTTGTTTCTTTGTTTCAGTCAGTCACTTATTTATTATATGTGTATCACTTTCAGTCCGTCCATATCTCTCAGTTTCATTGGAAACCTATTTATATAAACCCTTTTAGTACGCTCGAAACTGCCTGTCTCTCCGTCTATTACGAGCAAACTAGTTATTTCAATCTATCGATCTATCTATCTATCTATCTATCTATCTGTTCACGCATTTTATTCATTATCGTTTACAATTATTTAATACTGATCTTTTTATTTAGATTATCAGTAAAAATGTACAAATATCAATCAAAATTCCGTTTCAAATGTAGATATATTCTAATATAAATTTTTTCAACTTATAAAAAACGATATCTGTCGATTAAACCCAACAAATTAATCAAAATTCAGATGTAAGATGAATAGATATTCTAAATCTGAATTGAAACACTGCAGACATTTGCGTAAACAAACGTGATTTCCAATGTATTTCAAGTTTTTAAGAAATCCAATCAACTGATTATTAGATTGACTGATTTCCTTCGAATCAGTTTTCAGGGGACTACTCTATCTATGGAAGATTTCTAATCAAATGTTTCTAACTGTTGAATCTTTCTGTTCAAAGTTGACAAGAATGTAAAATCTAAAACTGAAAAAATGTAATTAATATTGAACCCGAAAGGAAAAAAACAATTTCCATCATACAAGTCGACATTTGTCGAACTTCCTGATTGTTTCAAATTTTCAGGCAATCGAACTTAACAATTTAAATATCTGTATGGATATGATACTTAGCTTGGCATAGTATGGCACAAGTTGACAATTTTGGGGCGACTATTAACTCGATGGCAGAGACCCTTGATAACTTGATTAAATATGATTTATATCTGAACTAACCCTTTTCCAAAAAACAAAACAAAACATTCCAGTCAATAATAAAGAGATGTCCTCTTATTAGAAAAATCTAGTGTATGTCGCCGAGGGTAAAGTGAAGATATAAATAAGACTGGCTGCTTTAGGGTCAAACTCCACTCTGAACGCAACTATTTCAGTCACTGAGTTGAATTTGGAAAACAAAATGTTTCCCATTGAGTGCGTCAACAAAATTTCAAATTTCTTCTATTGACAGTTAGGACTAAGAAGAGTAGAGAAGAAAAAAAAAAGGATAGTAAAGATAATGAAAACAATCCGGTTAGCAACGCCAGATAATTAAATATACCGTCCATACTTTCCCATTTTCTCTTTTTCTCTTTATTTTTTCTGTCTGTCTTTTTGTCTTTCTTTCTCTTTCTCTTCCTCCTTTTTTCTCTGTTTTAGTCTCAACTGGAAGTCTGAATTAGTTGACCCAGGAGGAGTTCGACAACTGAAGGCGGTAGGTTTGGGGTCTTGCTGTGAGTCCCCACCACACTAGAAAATTATAGCTATCACAGTACACCATATTCATTTGATTATTAAAAAAAATTATTATAAAAAAACTTAAAGAGATAATTACCCGAGGTAAGGGTTGGGGTAGAGGTTAGGATTAGAGTTAGTCAGTCAGGGGAATGTTATTTTCTGTTGGGAACTTTGTACCTTTTCATTTAACTTTATCTAACAAAACTACGGTGAGCTGTAATAGCTATAACAGTTGATAAATACAATTTTAATCAGACAGAAAAACACGGCCAATAATCCAAAAATTATAAATCTGTCCTTTCAACCATTTTGGGCAAATTTGAAATATTTGGATTTCTGGCTGAATTTTTCAGACAAGATGATGCTGTAATTAAATATTCTTTTTACGTCTAATAATAATGGAAAATTGCCTTTCTTGGTTGAAGCAATCCCGAATCCAGAAAAGTGTGTTTCTATGCGAGAGATAATTTTCTGGGATGAGGCTTGAACTATACTTCCTAATAGTTTCATGAATCTGGGAGCAAAAAAAGGATATTTTAGGATTTGTCAAAAAACTAAGGTTTTTTCTTAAATAGATTTTTTTTCTCTAAATACGGAAGCCTAAAAAGGAAAAAAGATTGAGTGGTACATTTTTTTCTTGACGAGAAACTCTAAAAGGTCTAGCCACATCATTTGCTTTGAGTGTTGATTATTTGCTCCGAGAGCGACTACCCATACAAAACCCCAAAACCATCACAAAAAAAACATTATACCTTGGCATTTGCAACGTCAGAACACTCTCAAAAGACATGCATTAAATCGATCTTGAAAATGAAATCGGAAACATTCAATGGTACATAATCGGTTTTAGCGAAACGAGAAGACCCAGAGAAGAACTAATGAAATTGAAAAATTCAATCGTCCGGTTGGTTTTGAAAAAAATGATCAATGAAATATTCTTAAATTTTACATTCGAAATTTGAAATGGTATAACCGATTATAATAATTAAGAAGAGTAAGATTTACCCAAACAAAGATTAGATAAAGAATATAAATAAATTAAATTGAAATTTCATTCATTTCGTTTAAATATTCCTTATCCTACATATACAGATAGAGTGGTGGAAAGGGGTTAGGTAGTTTATTGAAAGAGTAGTACGAGAGAAGATTAGAAAAGGAACTTAAGTAGTTTAATAATGGAGTAGGTGAAGAGAGGGGGAATAAAAGTTAGGTAGAGTCTGAAATAATGGGGAGGGAAACATAAGCTAGTTTAAATGAGAGACTGCGAAAAGAGACGACAGAAATGCAATTTAGGTAGTTTACTGAAATGGTTAGACATTTCTCGCACATGAAACTAGTCTGTGTTTGTATAACATTTAGACAAATCCATGGACGAACAACGAAGATTTTGAAGCAAAACAGAGAAAAGGATACAGGAATATGATGGGAGAAAAACAAAGGCTTTGAATACTGGATAATCTTAGTTAGTAACACCCGTGGAAACTCCTCGGGTTTAGCAAGTTAGTTTAAAATTATTAAGATTGAATAGTTGTGATATTTTATGTCATAGCTTGCAATCTTTTGCATCAGTTATACGAAACAGACAACGTGTCAAAAATAAATGAGAAAGCGTGAAAACTTGGAATGTATGGATAATGTTGGCTGCACGGGAAATATCGTATTTACTCTTTGCGGCGTTAGACATGGTGTCTCTTGCATCAATTTTAGAGGAAGAATCTGATAAGATTTAAAAAAGAATATTGGATATTTGTAATGAAATCCCGAAGGATTCTGCCCAAGAGAAGGTCCTCGTTAGAATAAATGAGAAAAGAAACTGATTACAACTTCAGTTGTTAAACTCGAAAATAAAATTGATAGAGTCGGCCATTTTGCATACAAAAGCAGACAACATTTTTCAAAATCAGCAAAACATTTTTTTTTGCATTAAAAACTTAGAAAAAATTGTAAAAATATTTCCTATGATTTAAAAAAAGATATTCGTTTAGATTTTTTACGTTTGCCCCTTCAGTAATGTTTTTTAAATGTGTATTCTCTAAATCTCTGTAGGAGGCTTTTTTTATTTCATTCATGTAACCTTATACACACACAAACACACACACACACATACACACATACACACACACACATATATATATACATATATATATATATGTATATATATATATACATATATATATATATATATATATATATATACATATACATATATATATATATACATATATATATATATGTATATATATATATATATATATATATATATATATATATATATATATATATATATATATATATATATATATATATATATATATTACAGTAAGATTGTGAAATTATTCATGTTGTGAAATCCATAGGAATTTTTCAGGAATACAAGATAATTCCAGTAATTGTATGAAATCCCAGGTTTCACTATCAATGTATTAATGGTGAGCAAGTAAGTGATATAATGGCTCTGGGTGCCCCACAAATATTTCTTGATGTTAGACTAAAGTAAACTCAGTAAACATCAAGTATGTTCTACTTTTGTATTTACAGAGTATACACAGCTTAGTTAGACACAAGTCTCAGTAGTGGGGCATTCTGTGACGGTCAAATTCATAACAGTCATAGTGGTCTGCATCACCAGCTCATTAACCAAGATTTTAGGCTGAATGTTTTAATAAATTCATTGAATAAAATTGAATGCAAAAGATGAAAGTTTCATATTTTTGGGAACCTGAATTTCACAAATATCTGAGAAATATTTGTATGACGAGGAAAATATTTTAAAACATAGTATCCTTAGCAGTTTAGTGGAGAAAATAATCAATAAAATATTTTTTAATTTTGAAATTCAAATTTTTATCTATTTTTCAGAAAGTAATAAATAAATTAATTAAATTTACTTAAAGGAAAATTCACCGAAGTAGATATCTTATCAACTTATAAACTCTCAACCGGAATTTTCACCCAAAATTCCCTCGAAGGTTTCTTCATTTCTCAGACAAGTTTGGTTAGCTGGCTATCAATATTCATATAGACCGCATAAACAGATACTAAATAAGTTCAATATCAAAACTTTTGCTTCTTATGTCTAGGTAAAACTTTTGTTTTGTTTTTTGAAAATTCAAATTTGTTTTTTAAAAGTTCAGTTTACAATGTATGTTTATGTCAAACTGATCCCTTTTTTCGTGTATGGTAGCGTTCCAACCTTTTTTTTAAAGGAATATTCAAATTTCTTCAGTGATCATGGCGAAACAAACGACGAGAGGAGTAATTTATTCATTGGTCACCCCTTTTGTCCAATGTTTAATTAATCACCAAAAACACGACATGCTGCCAAACCTCATTGGTATCGTGAAGGTTTCTATTTACTAATCAACCAAACCTTTTAATATTAGTTATCGTTACTCATCAGGATTCGATTTTTGTGATAATTTTTCAACATGTATTACTACTATTCTATATCAGTTATGCAAAACACACGACGTGGCAAATTAGATATAAGAGCGTGAATCTTGAAATTCAAGATGAAATTTGGCCACACAGAAAATATCGTATTAACTCTTTGTGGCACTGAATAGAAATGGCATCTATTGCATCAATTTTAGTGCCAGAATCTAATAGCATCTAAAGAAAAAATATTCAATTAACGAGTAAAATCCCAAAGGATTCTGCCCTCAGAGAAGTTCCTTGCTAAAATAAACGAGAAAAGAAACTGATTATTACTTCAGGTGTTGAGGTCAAAGATAAAAATGCCACAGTCAGCCATTTTGAATGAAAAAGCAGATAACATTCTTCAACATCAGCGAACTATTCTTTTGCATAAATAATGATGTGCAACAGAAATAAAATGTTGAGATATTATTTATCATTCCCAGTTGCCTCCCTTCTATGATTTCAAAAAGCATTATTCCTAAAATACTTGATATTTCCCTTTATTTAAAAAAAAAAAAAATTGTACTTTTTAAAAATCTCTGAAAGAGGTAATTTTATTTCTTTTTCTGCCGGGGTTATTCGATTCGGGAAGAAAGACTCAGGTTTCGGAATTGGTCCAAAATTTGTTAATTTTCAAAAAATAATTGAAACTTTTATTTCAGGAAAAATACTTGAAAATTAAAGATGTCATTGATCAAGAAGAATTATGAGAAGAGGGAAAGCCCGGTCAGTGTCTCTAGCAAGATATATAGATAAATATTACTATACAAGCATAGAAATTGAAACTAAGTAAAGACGTAACAAAAAATTTTTGGAACGATTTAGATAAATATTTTAAGCTGAATGGCATTATAAATTCATCAAATTAAATAGAATGTGCATTTCTTTTGGAACTATGATTCATTCAATGAATACCAGTTAAATATTTCTGTGAGAAGAAAAATAAAATATTTTTTAGAAAGTTATTTTTTCAATGTGGGTGGGAAAATGACCAATGAATTTTTCAAAATATTAGAATTCAAATTTGAATTTATGTTAAAAAATATGATAATTAATACGGATAGAATTACTCAAACGAAAGTTTGCATTTTTGGAAGTCAATCAAATATCTTATCATGTCAATATCCATAACATTATTTCGCTTGATCGTTCCAGCGTTCGAATGCTACACTTGCAGAATGATATGATGAGATATTTAGTTCAACAAGAGGGTAGGAAAGGAGAGGGTAGAAAGAAGATCAATTGGTTGAATAAGATGGTAGAAAACAAGAGGAGAGAAAGAAAAATAGGTATTTTACGAAGAGAATACGATGACTTTTTGCATATGACATTAATCTAAAGTTTCTTAAACTGGTGGATGATTCACCCAGGGATGAATGAAGAGTTGATACTTGTAAATACGTTCATTTAGAAGAAGACTTTATTTCTAAAAATCTGAATCCAACTTTTGAGACTGTTGTTTGCTTAACTTAAGTAAACTAGGAACATTCTAATGATATTTGCTTTATTTCTTTTGTCATTCTTCGTTATCTTCACGTATGTTTGGGACGAGCGAAAAACATGAATGAATTAAACACTTGAAAAATATGTTGATTCACGTTTTTTTTTTTTACTCACGATGCAAAATGAACTGAAATTATACGAAGGAGAATATGATGAAAGTAGAAATAAACATAAATGAATTTAGACATGAGTGAACAAAACTTTGTAAAAAGACTTTCGGGTGAATGATACTGAAACAGTTTAAGAAACACTGCACTATTCAACGTCTTTATAACATTTATATAAAAAAAAATCGATAAATAACGAAGATTTAGAAAGATAAGACAAAGAATGAAAATATACAGGCGAGAGAGAGAGAGAGAGAGGGGGGAGAGAGAGAGGCATGACATAACGTTAACTGTTAACACTTGCAGAATTCCTACAGTTTACGCTTGTTAGTTATCTACACTTATTAAGATTTAATATTTGTGATATGTTATATAACAGATTATAACTTTTTGCGTCAGTTATACAACGTGACGAATATGAACGAGAAAGCGCGAAAACTTGAAATGTAAGAATCATGTTGGCTGCACAGAAGATATCGTATTCACTCTTTGTGGCACCAGACATGGCGTCCCTCGCATCAATTTTAGAGGAGGAATCTGATAAAATCTCAAAACTGCCTACCCCCAAAAGAAAATGGCAGTTTTCGGGCCATGTAAAAGAATCCCGAAGGATTCTGTTCAAGAAAAAGATCTTTGTAAGAATAAATGAGAAAAGAAACTGATTGCAACTTCAGGTGTTAAGGTCAAAAATAAAAATGCTACTGTCAGCCATTTTGTATTAAGATGCAGACGATGTTTTTTTCAAAATCAGCTAAACAATTATTTTGCATTAAAACAACGTTACACAACAGGAAAAAATAGTAAAAACTATTTCTAACTCCTCATATCTTATCATCTATGATTTCAAAAAACATATTTCTCGAAAAACTCTCATCATTTTCCCCTATATTTTTTCAAAGAATATTGTATTTTTTAAATCTCTATAAGAGGTCAATTTAATTTTTCCTCCATGGGTTATTCGATGCGGCAAGAACGACTCAGGTTTCGAAATGGGACTTAAATTTGTTTAATTGCCAAAAATTTGAAACCTGTATTTCACCAAAAAGTATTTTTGAATTAAAGACGCAATTGATCAAGAAGAATTACGAGGCGAGGGAAGACCCGGCCAGTTTCTCATCTACGTCAGACGAAAGACAATATGGCGAAGGTAAGACGGAAAGGAAGAATGAAACTCGAACTGAATCATTTGTTTCAGTTTTGTTTTGAGACATTTTACATTATTTTGATTCGTTATTTGGACCATTCGTTACTTGGACCATACGAGCTGGAATGTAAAATTGGGTTCAGAGGGATTTCGAGCGAAGAAACAAGAAAACAAAAGAAAGAGTTCGGGTGAAGGATATCATTGAAAATGAGAAGCAGAATGAAAGAAAGAATGAAAGAAAGAAAGGAAGAAGGGAAGAATACACAAATAAATAAATGGAGAACAAAAAGAAATGGAGTAAGAATGAATGAATGCATGGAGAAGAACAAAGAGAGAAAAATCAAAAAGTGAAAGAATAAAAAAAGGAAGAGAAAATGAAAACCTACTTACTATTGCTAAAAGATAAATAAAATGAAAAAGAGAAGGAAAAAAGAAGAAAGACATAAAAGGTGAAGGATAGAGATCGAAAGTCAATAACAGAAAACATTTGATATACAAAAAAGAAGCAAAAAAAGAAGGAAGATTTACAAACAGGAAGAAGAAAAAGAAAAAGATAAATCATTAAAAGAGAGAAGTAGAGAAAAAAGAAAGAAATAAGAAAAAATATTAATCATTAAAAGAAAGAAAGAAAGAAAGGAAAAAAGAAAGGAAAAAAGATACGAGAAAAAGAGATAATTATTCGAAGAAAGAAAGAAAAACAGTTCAAAAGAAATTACGCGAAACACGAGAAAACATAGAAATACTTGGAAAAAAGATGAGAATAACGAGAACTACATTAATTTAGTCATTAGGTCATGTGACATGGAAGTCCCTCGAGATCATGATTGTGTTGAGGGAACAATGTTTTAAAATTTGACACGAGAATGGAAAATATTGCCGTCTAGTGAGCGGAAGTGGGCAGGTGAGTGAATGCACATGTGCAAATTAGTGAGACGAATGTCGAATAGAAATTTGCTTAAAATATACATAAATAATTCTAGTTTAAATGGACAGAAAACGAATTGGAATGAGCTAACTGAAATAACAATACAAAAGATAAAAATATATTTTAGATATTAGTTAGATAGTTTAAAAAATTAAAAATAATCTGTGTATAGTAAAGACATTTGATATCATTTGGTTAGAGGAGAAGACTGCTCTGAACATATATATATATATATATATATATATATATATATATATATATATATATATATATATATATATATATACATATATATATATATATATATATATATATACATATATATATATATATATATATATATATATATATATATACATATATATATATATATATACATATATATATATATATATATATTATAATTATGTAATATCAGGGCATGCTTCGGAGCTCAACTCCATCTTCAGCAGTTATAGGTCCACATTGTGTAATATCTTGACATGTTCCGAGGCTCAACTTTAGAGTAAGCAGTTGTTGGTCCACACATTTTTTCTGCTGAGAAATAACTTTTATATTAAAAATTTTATAAATTCTATAAAATCCCAAATCATCCCACGATATTATCTCATGCAAGTCAGTTATTTTCTGATCGTTATCAAAGCATTGTGTTAAGTAAAGAAATTGATTTTATCACTATTATTTAGATTAGGATCTTAATTTTGTCCGTTTAATTTCATCGTTGGATCATCAGATCTTTTACTATGGTCCTAATTCAAGCATAAGAGCCATATTTGTTACACTTTCAGAATCAGTAGCAGCCATCAGCCATCCTTACCTCTTACCCTCTAATCAAACTACCTAATCTTCACACAAAGTATCACTAGCGGCCTTCAACCAAGTCTGTTGGTATTGTACACTTATGATTATCGTCAGCGAAGCGGCGGGCCATGAAGTAGTTGTAAGAATAAGTCTAGCTGACTCCAGGGCAAACTCCACTCCAACCACAGACGTTTACTCCAACGTATGTATTGTATATATGATGAATGAAAAGTTATAAAAAAATATTTTTTACCACAGGATAACTTTTATGGATATGCAAGACCTGACAATTTTGCCCAGTTGGCAAGACACCACTTTAGCATTCAGTTAATCATGATTTTAAAATCATTGTAGGTAAATGGTCATTCCGTGGATATACTCATTAAAACGAAATAAGCCCTTAATCACCGACTATCTATGAAAAAGTTATATTGATAGGTATATTTTCCCAATGAAACATTTCAGTGTTTACAAAGAAAAATCTGCATAACTGTTTTGAAAGTAATGTGTTTGAATATACATGAAATTAGCTTTTTTTTTTTTTGGCAGCAATTAATTGTGTTATCAAGCTTGATTCAGTTTAGGAGTGGCGTGGTTAAACTAATAAGAAAATCTGTAGTTAAATTTGATACAACCAATTCTTTTTCGAAAATGTTGATATCTTCGAAGATGACCGTCTTTTGCTATTCTTACCGTGAATAAACTTTTTCTATCATGAGGAATCTGAATTCGTAGTTAATGTCTATATCTTCTGGTTCTACAGCAGAAAGATGAAATCAGCATTTTTTCTCATCGGGGTATTTTTGAGTTATGAACGTCAGTATCCACTATATGTATGTAGGTTAAATTGGTTACTCAGTTTCTGTTATTTAAGAAAAGCTGGACTAATTTTTAGGTCAATATTTTTCTTAATATTTTGTCATGTGTTTTGTGACATCGGGGCTCATTTTTATATTTATACTTACAAAAAGAAAAAAAGATGTTTTTATACTTTCCGAAGTTCTTACCGATCCACTTTCAACGTTAAGTAGTCTTTGATAGTTCGGGCACTGGAAAAATATTTACTTTAATCTTAAGTCAAAGATGATATTTTTTCTGTAATGAACAAGCATAATTAACCCAAAACTGGTTCAAAGTATTTATGGATTAAACTGCAAGATAGTAAAATCTCTTTCAGTTCCGACAGGCGGTTTATTACACGTACATTTTCAACCTGTGGGATTGGCGGAGGGTATTTCTGGCTTCACCTTGAAGTTTACCTTTATATTGGAGTAATTTTTAACTTACATTTAACTATTACATAACCCAGGGCTGGAACGTTGGGACGTCACAGTTAGTTTCATCATGGGTGTGTCAAGGGTGAGATAGTGGAACAGAGCCTGTCCTTTTCTAGACTGGTTTTGAATCAGAGTTGTCCGTCTCTTCAACTGGTAGACAACATCTGCTCTAATTTTTACCTATAGGTTTATTAGTGCGAATTGAAAACAAATTCAGGTAGTCGATTTTATTATCCGTGCCTCTAACAGTTTGGCCACTCTAATATTTACAGATGAATAAACCAAATGTGTTTGAACTGTTGAACCGTGTACCTTTCAGTCATCAGTATAATGATCTAACTTGTTAGCTATCAACCAACTATACGTGTTTAAACTCAATTTTTAGAAGATTTACTCGCATCTGTCTTTGGTAATGAAGTCCAGCTTTTACTGAAGTCTGACGAGTTGCTATAGCAGAAGGGGCTTTTAGAATGATTATATTAATTAATTAGATTAATTTTGGGCAAGACAACGAAATTCTTAAGTTCTATTTTTCCATTAAACTCGATATTAAAAAAGAAAACTTCATAATTTGGTTTACGACTCTAAAATGTTATTGGTCAGAGGAAAACAGGATATTTTATATTAAAAAAAAAGCCACGTAATTTTGTTTATGTTTAGAGAATATGGTCTTCAAATTATTTCAGTTTGGACGAGACATTTCTCTAAAAATCGTTAGTAATTCTATTTATGTATTTAAATACGACTCCGGTCCCAAATTTTCCAAATGGGAAAGATTTCGATGAATTAAAAGAAGGGAAAATGTTCTTAATTTTATTTATGTATTGAAACGACTCGTCTCAAATTTTGCACACAGAAGAGATTTCTATGAATTAAAATGTGGAAAAAAATGTCCATAATTTTATTTATGTATTAAAGGACAACCGAAATCCTGTGCACGTGACAACAGGCGAGACTTGGTTGGTTTTCTGTTTTGTTAGTTATTCTCTGTTTCTGGTGTTAACTTCATTTGCAAAAATCGATCGATCACAATAATTAAAATTTTATTTCAGCTCGTAAATCGTCGAATAAAATTCAATTTCTATTTCTTTTACTTTAGTTCCTGCCAAATTACGTTCGAAAATGGTTTCTTTTTCTGATTTTAAAAGCAAAGATTGAAAAATGTATTAAAATGTGTGGACACTCTTCAACAAAATCTGAATGAAAGACGATATTCATTCAAATCAGTGGAGAGCATTTATTTAGGAACTTTTTTCTTTCAAAAATTGAAAACATCCAGTGTTTCGACGATATCTTGATAATTGAATTGAGGAGAACAAAAAATATGACGTATTATTAATGGTTCTTTTTCTATTCTTTCTGTGTAAGAAATTCTTCTCTGATTCTAAGTGTATATATAGAGGGCGAGAAAAGTATCCACAATACACATTGCAAAAAGTTTAATTCAAAACATTCATACAGCTTCAATTCTGACAAAATCTGGATCAAAGATTAAAATCAATAAATTGAATAAGAAGAATTGAATGATGAAACCAGATTGAGCGTTAAAAACGTGTGACAAAAATCAGAAATAAGTGTGAAAACTCATTGAGTGCTAATATTCTATTAATATAATTCGATTTCGTCGGTCTGAGTTCGTCTGTTCGTCACGCTATAGAAACCATCTAAAAATGGACGCAGACTAACCAAATTCGCCATGTACTCGAATGGAAAGTTTTTGTAGTAAGATGTTTTTGGAATTTTGGAAAGAAATATTTTCTCGAGTCCGCATCAGCTTTCACTTCGAAAACAATGATTGGATTTCCATCCATGTATCTACAATTCTAAAAGTTCGAATCTTATCTGTTTTTGACTAGTAAGTAGCCAAAATATTACATTGTGGTCGGAGGTATTGAATTAGAGTAGTCCTAAATGCGCTTGCTTGAAAAAGCAAACAAGAAAAAAAGTCAGGGTGATCTGCAACTGAGTGTGGGTCTGCATTGGTGCACACTCCGATACTAACGACTTGATTTTCCCTTCAATCAGTTTATCTATCAATCGTTTTGAGCTTCCATTTGTGTCTTCTGCACGGTTGGGATTTCTGCAGGGAAAAAGTAATAATCCTTCAAAGAGAGAGAGAGAGAGAGAGAGAGAGAGAGAGAGAGAGAGAGAGAGAGAGGGATTGGGAGAAATAAAGCAGGTCAGAGATTATCGTAAATCGAATTAAAACGGTTTAATTCTATCCTTCTAATGAGACAAGACATACTTTTCATTAGTGTAATTATATTAAAATTATTATGGAGTTCAGCTTAATTTTTCTTTTCTGCTTTGTGGAAGCTATATTTGTGTTTGACTTGAACTCAGTCAAAATTTTCCAAACGAAGAATAAGTGAACAGAAAACAGCTAATGTGTTCCGTGTTTAAAAGAAAAGAAATTGAAAGAAATTTTTCACGAAAACAAATCAGGAACCTGATGAACAGGTAAAGGCAATCTTGAAAAAAAGAAAAGGTTACTTTTCACTGGTTCTAAAGAAAGAAATTTGCTGTGATGAATTACATTCACAAAATGAAGAATCACAACCAGGGGTAATTTTTATTTGCTTCCCGCCCACGGCTATCAAGCTTCCGGCTATGGTTGCCAGATTGTCTGTTTTTAAATTTGTGAAATTTGGCTTTTCAACCAAGTTGGATTCATAATATCATTTTGGCTTTTTGGTCTTTTCTTGGCTTTTTGGCGTTTTCCTAACTTTTTTCCACTTGAATGGCTTTAAAATATCAGTTTTTTTTTCATTGGTAAACCATAAAATATAGAAGTATAGAAAATCATGGCTAACTTATGATACAGAGAGTTGCTAAAATGTCATAGCCTATCTCTGACCGACTTTGAATAAGTCTTCGATTGTATCTGATTTATTACATAATATTCAAATTTATAATTCCACGAATGTTTATCAATGCGCAAGCAAGTTCTGGAAACTATTTGAGATCCTATTCCGAAAACATATTTGAATTTTTAAGACATCGTTGTTAAGTTTTCCTTGTTTTTTGTCCATGAAAAATAAACAGAAGCACAAGACTTCTGTGAAGAATCTGATTGAAATGCATAACATACTCAAGCGAAGTGATTGATTCGAACAAGTACTGTTCGTAATTAGAACAACCGAAGGCGCCAATCGACAAATAGCGCCTTGTATTAGATGTTTTTTTTTGTTTTGTTTTTTTTTAAGGATGACGTTGGACATTATTCAGATAAACTTTGTTTTGACAATGATCTCTTCTTCCCATCTTTGTTGTTGATACAACGTCCCTGCCGATTCATTTCACGGCCTTCTTAATGTATGAAATCTAATATACAAAATAAAGTATAACATATAGATATATAAAAGAGGTTCAATCTCATTCAGGATATTACATTCTACTCCTGAAGAAGGCCTCAGGATGGATCGGCTGAAATTTGTCAGCAGCGAAGATAGGAAGAAGTTAGATTGTCCGAACAAAAGTCGGTTTGGTAACAGGGGCGTAGACGAACACTTTTTATTAAGGAGGCAAAGGGTTCATATACAAAATTTTCAACAGTTTTGCCCAAATTTCACTGATTCACCCAATATTCAATGCGTTTTGCTTGAATTCATTTTTTGGGGGCAGGGTCTTCCCCCATCCTCCCGGGCCCTTGGCTCGTATGCCTGTGTATGTTAACGAATCCTCCAAGGACGTTAGACAATATGTTTCTCTGGTGACCAGTCATATGTTGTTACAGCTTGGCTGGAACGTTTTCACTCGTCTGTCGTCTGCAGTAGATTTAGCACCATTTATTCGTTTTTTTTTTGTTACTGAATTCTTTTGAAGAAAAAAACGAAACATGACATTCTCGGTGAGACTGCAGAAGGCAACTAAAGCAGCTCTTTGATGTGAAAGATAAAATGTTCTGGGAAGATAGAATTGTGAAGTTGCTTGAAAGTTGTCAGATAATAAATATATTGTTTAATACAGTTATAATCATTGGGGAAAAGTCTTTTATTTCTGCTTAATAAACCAAACAAACTTATTCACGTTCATTCTGTCTTTACACACAAGGGAACGATCCTGAAGTGTCCTTTTCAGGGCGTATGCCTTGGCGAAGTGTATGGAGATCCCGGGATTTCCAATCGTCAGAATCCCCTCTCTTGGCTCAGCTGATGAAATCCAGAGGAAAGAATAGAGTGATCCGTGTGGCATCAACCATGCCGCAGGAGCTGCCAAAGGATTGTCAAATTGATCATCAAACTGCCTAAATGGGGCTCCATTCCCTGGTCCGGAATCAGGGTATCCTCATTCTACATTGGTTGCCTTCCTAGGGTAGAGGGTCTAATCTTCCCTACTATTTCAGCCATAGCTGGGAGTGAGAAGAAATTGATTCATGCCTCTACTGGGGGCATTTCAGCAAAATGGACATAACCAACCCTGGTTGCCGATTTCATTGTCCGCACTGGTACCGCTACGCCTATCACGCCACGAGATACCCTGGGTTTCTGCATCGATCTTAGTTACAATATTTACCTATAGTGCCAGAATGTCGAGTATTTCGCTATTTTTAGACTAAAATACAAGACTATCGAATCTGATTTAAAATTCTTCAAATCAAATTCATGCGAAAGAAGACGATGGAATAGGTGCAAACGGTAAAAATGGTGATCGAGCTTTTCGTATTAACTAATCAGTATCCACCAAGCTCAGCCAAGGTAAATAATAAAACCCCCAAGAGTTGATCAAACAATGGCTTGCAAGACTAATCCACTGACCATCGCTCTAACACTGCCGATATGTCATCTCCGTAATTGGATGCCAGATAATCAGGTAATCTTAATCCGACACCGGTCTGATGGTGATCAGTTGAAAATTGAAAGAGGGGTAATCAATGAAAAAATTACCGTTCTCTTTAATTTGAGCAGTGACCACTAAAAATGTTCAAAGTTCCGAACAGTTGTAAGAACACTGCCGAACATAAATTAGGGTATCGATTTATGATGAAATTACATTGTAAATTGAACCCACTCTAAAAGTGAATCAAGATGGGGTGAAAAGAATTCTACACATGATAAGGAATAAATGTTTAAATTTTCAGCCTTCAAGCTGCATCGGTATGGCCTGTACGCATGATACATGCATAGCCAGCCAGACCAGCCTGAAAATTGTAGAAACCTGTGTCGATGTTTTTCTTAAAGGCTGCAATAGTTGGGCAACAATGATGTTATACTTTATCATTTCACTGGCAATTTGAGTTGATTTCGTAGCACAAGGTTATGATACACCGGGTCTTTGCCTTTTGTTTATAGACTTTCACAAACATGTGTCATAAACTCTTGAGAAGAGAACATCTTCCTGACCAGGCTTTCGATGGGGTAATCGCTGGGGTGCTGCTTCAGTAGCAAGTACGTTTTACAGGGTGGAGCCCTAAACCAAAGCCTCTTACTTTATTCGGGTTTGGGACCAGAGTTGATTCCTATCTCTAGTCCCTTTGTGAGTTCTGTAAATTTTATCCGAAAAGTTTGTGGACCAATTAACCAAAGAAATCAGGTAGAATTACCCAATAATCCCGAAAAATCATTCAACCGCAAAACTTCCCCTTCCCCCCATGGCAACTGAATTCTCAACTTCGAAAAGTTCGCGACCATTTCTGTCTTCTGGTAGCAAGATGGATGCGTAGCAACAAGTCTCGACTTTGTGAAGAAGACGCAAAAGAGAAAAAAACATCTGATGGTACAATAGATGAGATGACATTTTAATTGAATTATTTTGTCTAGACGCTCTGACAAGACGCCATTTTTGTTTACTTCTGGCAAAAAGCAGAGGGGGGAGATGCTGGGTGGAGTATTGGGTGGAGGGGTGATCGAGTTGTAAAAGCAACGAGATTAATGTTGGATGAAGTAATTAATACTTTTCTATATGGCACAGTTTTAATTAATGCAATATTTTTCCCTCTCTCTCTCTTCTCACCTTGCCTCTCTCTCCCCCCTCTCTCTCTCTCTCTCTCTCTCTCTCTCTCTCTCTCTATATATATATATATATATATATATATATATATGTATATCAGTATTTTCAGGTCTCTCCATCTTTTACGAGAGCAAGCTTTTTTACTTATCTCTGGGCGTGCCTTTGATACAAAATCTACGATACCCATGTAGATATGAGAAACTGATACTTAGAACTCTTAACGTAGTTTTCTTCCACTTAAGCAAGCTTTTGTTTACGTATCTCTGGATGTATGTACGTCTGATTAAACTCAAAATATACGATACCCATGCAGATATTATCAGAAACCTTCAATATAAAGTGTCATTATAAGTTTTATCAGTTTTAAAGTTGAAGCGGTTGACTGGATAGCTGGCTGGTTATTCATTTATGTATCACACATAAAAGCTGCATCAAGGGAGCTACAGGGCTGGACGTTTCAACATTTACTCTTCATTATGTCTAAAGAAATGCTTTTTCTACTTCCCTCAAAAAAGGTTTCAGAGTGGGGGTATTTACAATGTAAGTTCACACTCGTTTGCCTTTTTTTTTTCAGAAAACTCCAACTTCTATTATCCAACAAAAGACGAGAAAGGTAACTGATTCATTGAGCTCCCCTTATTCCAATTGTTACATGAACATTCCCAACACAGCTCGTTCACTAAAGACGTGTTTAATTACGTATCTGTCGATCTCAATCTTATCAGAGTTTTATTTCATAATTCTCCATCTTTTACTTAAGTAGGCTGAAGTTAAATATTTTTACGTATCTCTGGATGAAGAAAATCAGAAACCGACAACCAAAACACTCTATGTAGTTGTCTCCAGTTTTATTTGGCTGGCTATATATGTATGTATGTATGTATGTATGTATGTATGTTCGTATGTATGTATGTATGTACGTATGTAATGTATGTATGTATGTAATGTAACATTTACTACTGATTATGACGAGGAAAAAAGTTTTTAAAAAGTAACTTTTTATTGATCACCACCTTTACAATCTTTTTTTCCCGCTCAATCACCCCCAACATGGCATACTGATAAAAGACGTTGATCACTTGACTGTTTCTGCTGTGTGACTAACCATATCTGTCGTCGTCATCATCATCATCATCATCATCATCATCATTAGTATTATTTGCAATCTCACACCAGTTGCCTGGTGGTAACTGCTGGAGTTTGAGTGACAGCAAGTCTCCTCAAGTCTCCAGCCCTCCCCTCCTAGTACTCATAGGTCGCAGTAATACTGCAATTTACAGTTTCACACCGGTGGCCCAGTGGTCATTGCTGAAAGCAGAGTGACAATAAGTCTCCTCAGGTCTTCAGCCAAATTATTATTATTATTATCATTATCATAAATATAGCCTGGTGGTCACGGCTGGAGACTGAGTGACAGCAAGTCTTCTCAAGTCTCAAGCCCTCTTCTCATATCTTCCCAAATCATCACAGCAGTACTGTGGTTTGTACCGCCTCCACCATGTCTTTCCTTTGCTGTTAGGCAATCGCTAACAGCTGGGGATCGTAGATCTCATATTTCTAGTACTCTCCCCGTATTCGTGCCGTCTCAAATAATGCTGTGTTGTGTTTAGTCTCTATCCTTCTTCTCATCCCCAGTTCCACGAATCTCGCTTCCAGTGTCTTTGGTACAGTTCTGAGTGTACTTACTATTACTAGTACTACCCCGTCTTTCATGTTCTGCACCTCTTCAGTTCCCTTGCCAGGTCCTGGTATTTTCCCAGCCATTCTCTCTTTTTTTCTATTTACACTGTAATCTGCTGCCACAGCCACATCTATCATTTGGCAGGTTTTCCTTTTTTTGTCCACGATTACCAGGTCTTGTGTTCTCACTTGAATGGAGTGGTCAGTTCCGATGTCTAATTCCAAGAGTAATTATTCTCCGGGGCTGTCTCTGCTTTGTGCTAGTACCACTTCTTCGCATGGTTGAATCCCAATTGCTTGCTCAGTTCGTAGTGTATCACTTTTGCTACCCTGTCATGTCAGTTTTTATACTTTTTCTGGGCGACTTGACTACATTCACTGTTTATGTGGTCCACGGTCTCTGTGTTCTGTCGATTTTCTTTTTTTTCTGTTCCAATTTTCCTTTCCTTGTTTACGGTTCTGCTCTTTCGTTTGCTATTTTTTTTTTGTTATTCGTCGCACTGCTTCAGATGTACTTCATAACGTCTTCACTATTTGCTTGCACATACTGTTTTAGTCCTGCTTTGGCTTATTGGACACAGACTTCTATGCCTCTACCGCCACAGTCTATCTGTGTCATCTCTGGGTTGTAAGGCCCGGTGCATTGCCATAAGCTTTCTTGTTCTTCAGTCCACTGATTGGAGTTCTTCCTTGGTCAATCTAAAAAATGATCCTGTGTATCTTACTACCGATACAACCCATGTCTCCATTCCTTTTATCAGATTCCAGACTTTTAGTTTAGTCTCTAATATCTTGATATTCTCCAGAAGAACTCTCTTCTTATTTTCTTATTTCTTCCCGTTTTATTGTGTCACATTCGAGAACTCCAGGGTATTCGTATCACATATACACACACTTTCTCCTTTACTATAAACATGGGTTACAAGTAAAATGTCCTAAGGCGAAAACGTCCAATTTATGAAATGTCCAATATATAAAAGGTCAAATGAATATGAAGTTCGATGCAATAAGGTAAAATGATACAAAAAAGTCCAAGGCAAAAAAGGACCAATGCAAACACGGTTGATGCAAAACAGCCAATTCGACAAGGACCAAATATATTGAAGGCAAATAATATAAACATGTCAAAAAGACCCAATTTTCAAAAGGTCAATGCGAAAAGGGTCTTTCATCCAGATACACAAATATGACACATATGCATGTATACACGTACACGTATATGTACATGTGCCTGACACTACCCTCATTAGGCATTCTCTAAAACCGTTTCTCTGGTGTCGCTTCAATTGCTTTTTCGATTGAGTTTTTTTTTATCTGACTTTGATATGGCTTGTTCTCTGATATTGCTTCAATTGCTTTCTATTAGACTATTTTTACAGGGTATGATGTCCAATATTGTAAATACGCCCAAATGCAAACACTGTCAATGTCAAAAGGGCCAATGCAAAAAGGGTCAATCTATATTCACGTGTTCCGAATTTTATGAATCAATGACTCTCGATAAATCTAATAAAAATAAATACATCTCTATAACACGTACTTTACGACAGTTATTAGAAGAAAACCACAAGATATTCTACCTCTCTTTGCATCACTGTTGTAACACATCTATAAACCAAAGAGTAGGGATTTTACATGACAAATAAAAATCCAGACCCATCCAACCAGCAGTTTGTTAGCGTATGAACTGATCCGTTCATATAAAGGCTTACATATCAATGTGCTTCGTTATTGCAGTAACGAATTCGACGGATAGATAATCAAAATGTATCTATCATCAAATGAGCTTCAAAGAAGGGAAGAGGGTAAGCACTATATACTTACACATAAACCCAAAATTTTAGCAGTCAGTCACATAAGTTTTGCCTCCTTCCTCTCTTTAATCAGCTTCAAAGAGAGGAAAACTTTTGTTCTAACAATGACTCTTTGACATGAAGAGATGAATATGAATACAAACTAATTTGGTGACACTGATACCTATGTGGTAAATACACATACTGATGATTGGGTCATTTAGAATCAGAATTGTCAACGAAGGCTACCGAGCCCATTTTACGATAAAGTTCACTTACAACTGAAGGAAATCCAAGTCTACCTTGATATTTATACGTGGGGTAAGTGTTAGTGGATTCATACCTTTCCAAATGCAATCAGCATTAAGTGAATACCAGCTGTCGTGGCTGGAATCTGCACACAGCCCGCCGATTCCATTTACTACGCCGTTAACCATTAGGCTACCTGCAACCCTGAGTGCACCTGTCCGCGTATTTCCCACGACGAAATTCAGGATAAATTGAACCTTCTGGCGTAATATGTGCCGCTTTTAATTGTTTCTTTCCCTTAATATTAATTGCTGAATAATTGGAGTAATTAAAAAACGCGGAATAGATGTCTCAGAAAAGGAGGAAATAGAGGAACAGACAGATAACAAATTACCAAATAAAAATACAAAAAGATTACGAATCCCTCAAAATAATTTCAATAAATGAAATATGAATGCAAATCTATTAAGATTAATGAAAACATCGATGTCTCGCGGACTTATTAATGTATTTTCGTGTATATAGAAAAGAAATATGAGTGGGTGCGCATGATAGGTGCCCAACACACCATTTTCACCTTCACATTTTCGTTATTTCAAGAGTTGCATTACTCAGTTTTTCGAATTTTATCTTGAAGCTTGAACACTCTATAAATATTGATACAGAGTGCTCAAACTTCAGACTATCAAGAGAACTGAGCATTGGAGGTCCAAAAATGACAAAAATATTTTCCTTTATTAAAAATCGTGTGTCGGGTACTAACAATGTCACACACACACACACACACACACACACACACACACACACACACACACACACTTTGTCTCCCCACACTCTCATTCTCTCTCTCACTCTGTCAGTCTGTCTGTCTGTCTGTCTGTCTGTCTGTCTGTCTGTCTCTCTCTCTCTCTCTCTATATATATATATGTAATATAATGGATTCGCTATATTTCATTATATTTGAAGCTTTATTTTATTCAACTTAATGTATCGAGCACTTAATAAAATAAACTCATCACATCAGATATTGAATCACTGATTTGTACTTATACACACACACACACACATATATATATACACATATATATATATATATATATATATGTGTATATATATATATATATATATATAAGCTGTGCAACTCACATCGAGAGTAAGGACAATACAAAATCGAAGATAAAAAATTGGTGAAAGTAGACCACTGCATCAACCCAGGATAACGAATCTCTGTGAAACCTACAAAAGAGGAAGAAATCAAGCAAAAAAATCACCCTAGAATGGCAAACTTTCAGCAGAGCAAGCTCAACCCAATAATCCTAAAAAGAAAGGAATACAACCAGTACATCTCCCTAATAGTCACCTATGGAGCTGAAACATGGAACTTAACCAAGAGACAAACCAGCAAACTGAGAACCATGCAGCATGCAAATGAGAGAATCGTGTTCAACCTCACATGGAGAGATCACAAGACAGCACAATACATCAGGAAGAAAATGGGGACCCGAGTTATTATAGAATCTATTAGAAAACTCAAATGGCAACGGGCTGGTCATGTTGTGAGAATGACAGACAGCCGATGGACATCATGACTCATAACATGGATCCCCAGAAATCACATGTAAGATCTGATGGCCTTCCTTTCTGTGGATCCCCTCTAACATATAGAGATTTGATAAAAAAAAGATTCAAATTCAATAGACATCACCATCATCATCACCATTATCCTTTTCACTGCCATCGATGAACATAGACCGTTTTCAAAAATTAAGTAGGCCTCTTTATCATGGGCGTCGCGAAGCCAATACTTTCCGAACTTGTCTAGTTTGTCACACCATATCATATTTTGCCGGCTGCGTTTTCACATATGATCTCTGGGGATCCAAGTTGTGAGCAGTTGTCTGACATTCTTGCAACATGGGCATTTTGAGTTGCTATTTGAGTTTTCTAATGGTTTCTATAATAGCTCTGATCTCTGTCTTTTCATAATGTACTGTGCTGTCTTGTGAGGTCGAGCATGACTCTCTCTTGTGCATGTTGCATAGTTCTCTGTTTGAGGACCAATCTTCTGGTAAGGTTCCATCTTTCAACTCCAATTAATAAGATTTTCTCGTTTTTGAAAGTTGAGCAGGCTCTAACGAAAGCCTCCCACACCAAGAGTGATTCTACGCTTAATTTCTTTGGAAGATTTCATGGAGACTCGTTGTCCTATGTAGATGCAGTTGTCAACTTTCTTCAGCTCCTCACTTCCGGTTCTGATCATAGTGTCTTTTCCCTCTACGTGTTTGTTGTAAATTGCTTTTGATTTACTCGAATTCACGTGGATTACTTTTTTGCTTTCTTCATCCAGTTCGTCGAACATTCTTTGGCGATCATGGAAGTTCTTAGAAAAAAAGACGATGTTGTCAACGAATCTGATGGGACTTAAATTCTCACCGACTATTCTGATTCCTTTGTTTTCTAAGTCTGGGTTCTTGGAAGACATGCAATATATCTGAAAACAAACCCGAAGACTGAATTGTATTCATGCAATTCGTGTACATACAAATATATCATCGTTATTGTATAATGTCAGTAGAAATAGTGTATTACCATTTATAAAGCTTCTTGGTGTCTCCTTTCTATTGAAGCAGAGCCAGACCCACAGTGTCTGCTTTCCATGTCCTCGTGGGTTTTAGGTTTTGTTTAGAAATCAATCAATGTTGTAAACATCTGCCCGGTGTGTTTCTTCCTGCAATATTTTTCTTTCTTTTTGTGTTGTGACTTTTTCAAGTCATTCCAAATGTTTTGACAGACAGACATTCATTACCCAGTTAATATATACAAGATCGGTTTCGTTACTGCAACTGCACCTTTCTACTTTTCACTCTCTCTCTCTCTCCGTCTGTCTTTCGCTCTCTCTCTCCGTCTGCCTTTCTCTCTCTCTCTCTCTCTCTATATATATATATATATATATATATGTATATGTATATATATATATATATATGTATATATATATATGTATATATATATATATATGTGTGTGCATATCTATATATATACACACACACACACACACACACACACATATATATATATATATATATATATATATATATAGAGAGAGAGAGAGAGAGAGAGAGAGAGAGGGTGGAGAGAATATTCTGTTCTTTGCAGCGATTCTTGAGTTTTATGCTGATGGTGCAATCATCAGTCTGTCTAAAACTACTCCTGGAAAGGTGCTCCCTATATATAGGACGTTTGAGGACACATGGGGACACGGGGCTGATGGGATACGTAAAACTTCCGATTAAAAATTGTAGCGACTAAAAATGATCGTTTTTCATTTTTGACAGTTTTACTCTTTGCGTTCTCTTAGTTTATGCAGTCAAGTTTTAAAATAGAGTTTTTATCAACAAAACATTCATTCGTTTTTTGTTGTTTTAAGACTAGTGATAGCTTAGTTAAATATGGGTGTTGCTTGATTGTTATATTCATATTTACATGGAAAGTCAGTGTGTTTTCATGTCTCTGAATTCGACTTTATCATCATTATCATTATTGTTATAATCATCATTATTATTATTGTTATTATTATTATCATTATTATTATTTTCTTCTTCTTCCTCTTCTTCTTCATCATCATCATCTTCTTCTTTTCATCCTTATGATTGAAAAGAAACCGATTTTTAGCCAGGGGTTTAGAGTCGTAGTGTGGTTTTTCATACAGTAGAAGAAATTTGTTTTCATGGCTGCATTTTGATATTAGTTCCAATCTTTTGATAAGCAGTTCTTATCGTTGTCGGAAGGCGATTATGATGAAGTGTTTGTAGTGTTTTGAAGTCTTTCCGTAGACTGGTACTGTTTTTTCTTGTTTCCCAAGTAATTTTGGATGTGCTTTGGTTTATACATTTCGATAGTGCTGTGCTATATATATATATATATATATATATATATATTCGGCATAGCTTACGAAAATGCAATAATAATGAACCGATAAGAATTTAACGCATGTAAAGATAATCGCAAACCGCTAATTCTTATTATCTGAATTTAGATTCAGTTCGTTGCTCTAAAACCTTTACACAAAGACCTAACTTTAAAACTTTGAAATGTTTTAGTTTTGAGTATTTCAAAAAAAGGCTAGCATGTGAATGTCAGACGTGGATCAAGATATTATTTAATTAGTCAATTCTATTTATAGCTGTTCAAGATATAACTGGAATGGGGTGCCATACAGAGCAAAATTTAGCTCCTAGCTGGGGTGTGTAGATTCATGACTCCCAAAATGGCATTAGAATGAATTAGTATGTCCAAGCCAATGTTTGAACTTCGCCGATCCTATTTTTAATTACTACTACTACTACATTACTATTTCATTAATTCCTACTACCACTCTTGCTATAAGTACAACTATTAATACTACCACACTCACTACTGCTACAATTACAAGAAATAGTTTTTACATCTACTATTACTACCATTACTGGCTAGCTTCATTTTCTCCTCTTCTCTTATAATGTTGATAATATGATCTTGTAGTGAATGTTGTTTCAAGCCAAAGCATTTTTTATCACTGGATGAAAGAAACAAAAGCGGAGATTAAGGAAGAGTCTGTTTTACTGAGTTACACCTACTATAATGAGGATTGACTTTATCTTGAGAAAACAGTGTCAGTTACTATCATTATCTTACTTACCCTTTTGCGATTTCAAAATTCAAAAGAAGTCTCTCTGATCATGCCCGGCAATGGAAGTCCAGAATATCGCATCAAGGGCCAAACAAGAACCATCTGTTCGAAGAAAGAAAAATCTCCGTCTCTCAAACAGACGGGAAAACGAATTTCCCCCTATTTCTTTTAATGAACTGTGTTTCAGAAAAGACACGATTCTATGGGTAAAAACGGTAGAATTCAAGTGGGCGCGTATTTTATGCTGAAACGTAAGTCACGTAGCAACACTATACTCAGAGACAACGGTATTTAGCTGTTAAAATAATTGCATCATACGCTAGCAGCATTCGAGTATCCATCACTTTTTGTGTTGTGTCAGTTATATCGTTTTCCAATTGAATTGACCGTTTATCTAATAAAACGGACACGAACCTGAACCTTGGTTGAAGAGAATCACTTTCAACAACTATCACAAAATTAAAATGCATGTATATTCAGTATCTTTGTAATCTTTTTGTAATGTGTGTCTTCGGAAAATAGTTTATATTCAAACGAGTCTTAAGAAAATCCAACTTTTTCCAATGGATGAATGTCAAAAGTGGTCCGTTTTGGTACCAAAAATAGCAAACCCATCTTTTGTTTAGGTAAATAATTAGAATATTCCTGACTGTTTGTGATATTTCTGTTATGCTAGAAGCATTTTTATAAGTGTCCGTATATCTAAAAGAGCTGGAAATATTTCAAACCATGTAGTGAGGAATACATATCTATGGAATTGAACCACTTGTCTCGCAGCCACCTATCTTATACTCTCTCTCTCTCTCTCTCTCTCTCTCTCTCGCCTCTGGAACTAATCTCTAGAACAAGAAGAATAGAGACACATGATAAAAATAGGTGTAGGCGCGCTTGAAATGACGCAAGATTAGGCGCTGACAGGCACACGCTAAGGATTTAGAACGAATACAGAGATTTTGACAGGAATCTCCAAAAGCAACTTCTTTCCTTTCTCTCCATCCCTCTCTCTCGGTTCTTCTTCGCCTTGTCTTTTAATAACGCAATAGTTTTACCGAATTTTAGACTCTTTATTAACTGACTCCATCTGTTGCTGAGGGAGATATTTATGGCAATGGCTTGGGGATGGGATAGCCTGCACGTGCCCTCAACCCCCCATCCCCCCCGACGCAGAGTCACATGAGTATGTGAGCGTGGAGGTACATCCATCTCAACGTACAGACGGACTAGCATAGACACATACACGCATAAGAACGTACAGACAGAGACGCAAACAGAAACATTAGTTGGAACGGACGATCGCACGTATACACATTCATGGATACATAGATATATGTGTGCGTGAAAGTAAATGTAATGTATATATGTAATGTATAGAAAAGGGAAGAGAGAGAGAGGAAGAAATTACACACACACACACACACACACATATATATATATATATATATGCACAATTGCACATGTATACGTATACATACCTATATCGATTCATATTTATATGCACACCATATACACCCTCCTTGAATGTCTGCCTATCTTTCTGTCTCTCTTCCTCTTTATCTATTTATCACTATTTATATGTGTGAAGTATATGTAGATCATAAAAGAATACGGAACAAAAATTACGTAAACTACATATCGTTTGAAATGGGAGACTGAAAACATACAAAACAATTTTTGAGAAAGCTTTTTAACATGTTCAGTGTTTCAAGCTGTAACGCTTTTTAGATTATATATATATATATATATATATATATATATATATATATATATATATATATATATATATATTGCAACCTGCTCTATAACAAACCACGTTGTATCCAAGGATGTTTGTACCGATATGATGAATAATTTTGAAATGTACGATATCAATATATTGCAAACATTGCTCTATCGAAGACGCCTTCATATATAATGATATATACGATTGTGTTTCTTGATATTGCAAACTGTGTTATATCTAAGGATACCTTTACAAATAGTTAATTTGATTATAAAGATTGGGGAATAGAGAAAGCACGATATCATATCTCTCTCTTTCCCCCTTTCTCTTTCTCTCCCTCTCTCAATATACATATATATGATGCAATAATTGGTTCACTACATAAACACGTTTATGTTTCTACGCTGTCTGGGCTCCTCCTGGCGAATGATTCGATTTATTTTGATCTCTATTTAGGATGTTATTGGATGCATGTCTATTTTGCCAAGTGCAGAACCTTCTTTTTGTTCTATCTTTTTCAAGGTCTACTCAAAAATGATATTTAATGTTGAATGCATCGAGTACTTTATGAAATAAACCCATCACACATCGGATATTGAATTACTTATTAGCACGTTAGTATATATACACACACATTTATTGATATATATTTGTATATATATATATATATATATATATATATATATATATATATATTTGTATACATATATGTGTGTGTGTGCGTTTGTGCGTTTATATATATATATATATATATATATATATATATATATATATATATATGTTAAAGTTATATATATAAAAGATGTGTTCTTAAAGTCGTCCGTGGAATGAAAATATTTGTATAAATATGTTGTTACGATATATCAGTTATTTGGATAGTAAGATGATGAATGATACAAACAGGTAATTCCTAACCACCGACATAGCGAGCCAGTACCGGGCTACAAAGCAGGGGCAGCCGAGCCGCGAGGAAACGGTAGCATTTGGCGATATGAAACGATAGTTATTTTTGTAAAATAAAAACAGATTCATTTCTTGGAGGTTAACATTAAATTCGTTTGATAAACTTTAAAAAAAAAAAACGGAATCGATTGTTTTAGAAGCTTCTAAGACAATGAATCTTCGTAAAATCCTCGAAAAAGAAAAAAAGGTCAAGCGAGAAATCACTCTGGGTTGTTAAGTTTCCGATAGAGCGAGCTAATCTTCCAAGAACAAGAACATCCCCAAAACAATGTTATATAATCAATGCATCCTCCTGATAGTCACCTATGGAGCTGAAACACAGAACCAAAATAAAATATTTGCTCTCAGAATGAGAATCATGCGATGTGCACAGAAGAGAATCTTGCTCAATATCACAAGGAGAGATTACAAGACAGCTCAGTATATTAGAAAAAAAACCCCAGGAACTACAGGTATCATAGAACCCATTAAAAAACTCTAATAGCCATGGGCTGGTAATGTTGCAAGGATGTTAGACTACAGTTTAACATCACGACTCACAACGTGAATCCCTGGAGATCATATGCGAAACTGTTGTTAGCAGGAAATAAGATGTCTTTACGAACTAGACAAGTTCAGTAAGCACTTGCTCCGTGACGCCCATGATAGAGATGTCTGGCAAATTGAGGGAAGGTCTATCTCGCTAAAAGCCTGATGATATTTGAAATGATTCTAAGTGACATGGTTGATATGATCAATATCCCGACCTTTATTTCAATTTGAATTAACAAGAATACAATTACAATAGTATATATTTCACTTTTATCATTTCTCTCTACGATCTATAAAAAAATTCCATGTGAGAAGCACGAGGTATAGAAGTGATTGTATGTATACTGCTAGATATAAGTAATTATTAACAAATATGTACATTATTATAGACGTGTTTCAATATAAATATACGTAGGTGTGCAGATGTGTATACAGATGTCTGTGTAAATCTATGAGCGGAAATAGTTGCATCTTATCGTGTAAAAGACAAATAATTGAATTAGTATATTTGTTAGGTTTTCTGTCTAGTTAGAGCCTCGTTATGATCTAAAATTTAGAGTGGATTGGTCCATGTAAAATACTTCAACAGAGCTGATAGAACAATAAAAGGGTCGTAAAATGAAATAGGCTTCTGTCATTGCAATGAAAAGTACGTTAAATTTTTAATAGACAATCGTGTCACAGAAACGATTATAGTTTGAATAAAAAATAAGTACACATTGAGTTGGTAAGTAAGTCAAAGGAAAAGCAATTCATTGAGTGATTGAGTTAAAGAAAAAGTGATTTATTGAATGAGTGAGTTAAGGAAGAGAAGGGTGATTCAGTAAATCTTTCTATCTCATTCCCTTTTTCTCGTCTTCTTTTAGATGTAGCAATTTCATGATGACATCGCAGACAACGAGCAAGGGGAAGCAGAGTTGCTAGATATTTGGATACGTTTTTGGCCCCAAGCTCACAAAAATGGCCAAATGCAAAAATAATAATAATGATTATTCATAAAACAATGCAATACTCTCTGTGCACAAATACACGCGTGCACAACGAGATCAATTGAAAATACTATTGAAACAAAATCAAAATAGCTTTAAATCTACATCCGGCTAAATAAGAAATATCATGTCAAAATGCTTTTTTTTAAAAGTCCTGATTTATCTAATTTGGCTGTATTATCCTCATAAATTTTTGAATAAATTAATATTCAACTTGATTTCGTAATGAGATGTGTTTTATTTTTGATGAAATAAGTCTCTTCTAATGGAACATATCAATTCCAGTACCGGACGAAATATGATTCCAAATAAACCGTCACTACAATTATCACACACACACACACACACACACACACACACACACACACATATGTATTTATTTTCCAAGTGTAGGTTTTTGGTGTTCATCAAGAGACAGACTGTAAAGACTTTGGGTGAGCTGGTATCACCTTGTTTTATCTCCTTCAGGGATTGAAAGGACCTAGAATCTTTATGAAGCTTACTAAAGGTACATACGTTGAAATACTCTGATATATACTGGGTACACCTCGTTGTATGATACCTTCAATGACTTTAAGAATTTCAACTGAATCGAAGACCTTCTTGACGTCAACAAATGCAACAGCAAGTGACATTTTATATCCTGATTCTTTCACTTTCAGTCTATTTACCAAGTGAATGAAGTGAATGACCAAGTAGCTCCTTTTGAAGCCTGGGATTTGTTTTCGTGGTGCATTTAGCTGATTCGGTTTGTGATCACTTAGGTAAAAAGTTGTAAATTCTGTTGAGTAAGCTTATTGACGTGTAGTTGTTTATATCATCCTTTATACGTTCCCTTATTCATATAACAGCAGTATGATTGTTGTGATCCAATCCTTTGGGACTTTCCTCTGTTTGAGGCATAAGTTGAATGCAATGGTTAATTTCAAAGTGATGACTCATTTTTTAGCTTTTTTTTCAGTTGGTCGATGGTGATGTTATCTGGTCCAAATGTGACTCCTTTTTTTTGTTTGTTTGATGGCTTTTTTCGCCTCACTCAGGCTTACTTCTTGGAAATCTTCGAGCTGGTTACATGTAACTTGTATATCTTGTTCATTGTCCTGTGTTCCTTGTTTGGGGAAATAATGGTTTTGGTTGAATTCTTGGGAATGTTCGACGATTTGATCCCTTTCCAAACATCAACGAGAAAATAGCAAAGAAGCTATTAGGAAGCTACAATGACAATTTGTAAACCACATCACGAAAATATCAGACAACAGTGGGACATTGAGACTCTTCAGGTCATATGCAAGATTGTGACTGGCAAAAAATAAAAGGGTGTGATGATTTGAAAAAGGTTCAGAATGTTTGGCCCCATGGTGTTCAGAAGCAAAAAAACAAAAAAAAAAGAAAAGAAAAAAGTCAGATCTTGGGAAAACGCATAAACAAAGACTTGCAAACCATGGAAAAGGGCGTCTGACCAACTAACGAACTTTAAATGGCTGATGATAATGATGATGGTAATTGTGTCAAATCCGGACATAATAAGATTATTCATCTTCCCTTGATTAAGTACCAAGTTTAAAAGCTTGGTCTCGTCTTGAAGAAGGAATTCGTTAATTGAAAATTGCAGATTCTAATTTATATCTCAAGTTAGATTTTGTTTCGTTCGACCTCTAGAACTATAAAGCACAACGGAAAATAAGCCCCGGTCGGGGTTAGGGTTGGATGGTGTCAAGGTTAGGGACAGGGATTGACATTTTATGGGCATCGACTCCTTAGTAAATTTGCCAGTGAAAGGCTCTTCCCGAATGTCAAAGCTCTAAGTGTCCGCCCGATTGCATGGTACAGAGAGGAAATAATAAAAGACAGAGAAAACTAGGAAGCACTCAGAAAGATAGAGAAACAGAGAGAGAGAGAGAGAGAGAGAGAGAGAGAGAGTATACCTCAGCCAACGTCAATGTCCGTTTGGAGCATAATAGCAACTGCTTGTAAAATCCCATCAACATCATCACCATCATCATCAGCAGCCTCTAAGCCCTCGTTGTTGGACACAGACCATCGCCAGGTCTCTATATCGATGGATGTTGGTTTTGGGTTTTCAATAAGAAATCATGGCGTTGATTAGACTTTCATTGTATGTCAAAAGAGAAAAGGCCAAAGTTTATAGAAGTATTAGCATTCGTAGGATTGTTAGTTTTATTAACATTATTATTATTAGTAGTAGTAGTACCATGAGACTGCTTTCAGAACTGTTATTACGTTAATGATAACAATGATTACCCTTATTTAAGTCAAGAGATAAACTCTGCATTGTAGTGATATTAATGGCGTTCGACTAAACATCAACATTAGTATTGGTGCCATTTAAGTGGAGAAGTACTAAGAGAATTAGTATCAAAAGGGAATGACCTACCATTTATTTTTATCATTAAACTAAGAAAGGTTAGTCACCGTATAATATCATTGACGATAATGGTTTTAGACAAGGTATTTATTATAATTGAATGGAATGTCACGCAAGAAATATCAGTTAATTATTTCAGGGCATCGATTGACTAGTCTGGTCTGTATTTATACTACTTGTTTACACGACCGAATTCAAATCGTTTGTATTGTTCACAATGCGTTACCATTCCCAACCAGTCGTGTTTTTTATGCTTTGGAAATATTTTGCTTTATTTAATCCGAGCATATCTGATTGAGTTCCAAAATTCTGCGATTCAAATACTTTCATTCTCAGATTTCTAATTGATCAAATATTTTCGCCAGGCACTTAGGGACTATTCCAAGTACCTCAGTAATGATGAATACACGCGTTGCTCCATCATATTCCCCAAATTGATCCAATATTTTCAATCTTTTTTCACTCTCGTCTTGCTGAAACAGCAATATTGACGACCAAACAAATTTATTTCTCCTTCTTTAAGAAGATTTTGTCCTGGTCGAGATAGAGAAAACTGATAGAAATACAGTCTTACTTTTTTCTATTCACACTGGTCTGTATCTATGATATTTGTTTACTTGTCCGATTCTAAATCGTTTGCAGAGTGCACAGTAAATAACCATTCCTGCTCAGTCGTGTTTTGTGCTTCTGAGGTAATTTTCTATATTCACTTAAAATGCAATTTATAGTTTCAACTACGTCTCCACAAATGTGACATTTACTATTATTATTATTATTATTATTATTATTATTATTATTATTACTATTATTTATCTATTTATTTAGCACAAGGGGGAAAGCGAAGGGGAACTCTGTTATACTTTTGATAGTGTGGTTAGGTAAGCCTCTTATTTTTTAATTACTCGCTGAAAAGTCTGTTTTCAATAGTGTTTCAGCTCCATGTCAAGGCATCCCAACTTATAGTAAGTACATCATTTTCATTTGCTTATTATTTTGATTTTTTTTTTCATAAAGGATGGTAATTGGAATTCAATGAATGTTGAGTTATCTCCCTTGGACAAGTATTTTTTTATTTGTCAATTCATACTAAAAGTATGAAGTGGACATGCTTTTTTCTCAAGTTGAAGCATCTTAATGGTATTACGCTCACAAAAACTGTTCCACAATGTATCTTTTTTGTTGAGTTTCACTAACAAACCCACAAACTCACAAACGCACTTAATAGAATCATAGTAATATAGATTAGAGCTGTTGCTTAGACTCGTGCTATTGAGACAGACGATAACTCAAATGGAAATCACGTCCGAATAATTTATTGCTTTTAGTCGTCCATTAACAACGAACTCATAAACAATCTCAACTAAAATGCTCTCACTGACAGTGACAGTCCCCTCTACCAGGTTGAGCAGCAAACTATTGCTCCGAAACACGAGATTCACTTTTGAAAGCCCGTTCTAATAATCTAATTGACTTAAAAGTCTCTAAAAATGTTGACTTTCAATGACTGAGTTCGATCTTCACTACCTGCACCGTGAAGGATACTTTGAATTAGGGTTCTAAAATTCTATGTTCCATTTTCATTAAAAAAAATATTTGGTCAGCCATTACAGCGTCCACTTCTATTATCAATACTGCAGCAATTAGAATGACTAGTATTCTCACCACTAACATAAAAAAAATATTCAGTAAATTCTCACAATAATGAACCTCAATATAACGAATTCCGGCTTAAACGAACATGTGGACACTTACAGACTTGCTCCTCTTTACCGAACAAAGTTTAATAAATGCTGCAAACACGAAGGTCATAACAGACTTGGCATTATCTTTGCTCAGTGGTCAAGCCTTCAATGGCTTTTAGTATCAGTTTTTTGAATGTCGACGCAAAATAGCATTACCTTCTTGTTTTCTATTTATAAGTTATAATGGTAGCATTTTAATTGTTTTATTCATGAATTTTAATTTAATTCGAATATTTCTTCTGTTGACAAAAACAAATTTTTTCATGAATGTAATTTATTGCCTTCACTTCAACCACGTAACTTGACATTTTTTATTTCAATCTTAAATTCTACCGTGTTCATTTTTACAACTGTGAAAAAGTCAAATCTTTCAGTTTGATTTCACTCACTTGTTATAATTCATCATAACCTGTTTTTAACTCAATCATTATCATATTTTGTTTTATAACACATTTTTGTTTTTTCTGTATTTTTGTAATCAAAATTTATGTGTTTAATTCGTAGAATGATTGTTTTATAAAATTCAAGAAAAAAATTAAAATGAACCATAGAATAACTTCGTTTCTGTCAATTGGAAAAGAAAAAGAAAATTGAATAGAAAATAATGAAGAAAACAAATAAAATCAAATCATAAAAACGTCCTTAATTGAAAATGGGAAATTAAAGTAATGGTTCGTTGATGTGAGAACAGATAATACACTTCGATCTTTAACTAAATGCTGTGAAAAACTGCACAACGAAACTTGGATAGGGCTACGATCTTTCCTCTTCTTATTTATCGAACGATGTCATGAAATGTCAAAAATGAGGACAAACGAACTGCCTTTAGATTTTCCTAACGATGTTCGTTAAATACAGTAAATTACGGAACTTACTTCTTATTTACCAACTGAGGGAAAACCATTGGGTATGAAAAAAATTCGGCTTATAGAACCCCCCTCCTATATATATATATATATATATATATATATATATATATATATATATATATATATATATATATATATATATATATATATATATATATATATATGAACGTTAAGGCAGAAGTCTGGTACTCACACAAACATCTGCAAATTTATATCTTTTTTGATACGTCAGCTCTCTGAACTTGCGCTGCATCTTCATCCCAAATTGTACAAGAATTGATAGGCTGTTTTTTAGTCAAGTGAAAGTTTACATCATTTTTTTTTTTTTTTTGCTGGAGATCCTTTTAGTTGAAGGGATGTCACCCACTTCGTACCCCGGGTAGGTTTGTTATTTTTTAGATCATGGTGTTAGACTGATAACGAACGTTGTTTATGCAACGAATTTTCTTTTGATTGAAACAGATTGGTCGTTCTGTTTCTTTGAAGATCTGATCAGCCAAAACATTTTCACTTTTCTCACCGTCTTGTTTTTTTGTTTTTTAATTTCTTTTTTTCATGAAAACTTTTAACCATTTTTTTCTTCGTTTGCTCAAGACTATCAGATTTTTCTGATGCTTAGTGCCATCCTTTTTATTCTACTTATTTTACATAAGTGTTTTCTTCTTCTTCTTCTTCTTCTTCTTCTTCTTCTTCTTCTTCTTCTTCTTCTTCTTCTTCTTCTTCTTCTTCTTCTCCTCCTCCTCTTTCTTCTTCTTCTTCTTTTTCTTCTTCTTCTTCTTCTTCTTCTTTTTCATCTTCTTATTCTTCTTCTTTTTCACCTTCTTCTTCTTCTTCTTCTTCATCACCACCACCACCATCATCATCATCATCATCATCATCATCATCATCATCATCATAATAATAATCATCATCACCACAAGTCTTCTTCTACCTTTACAACAGTGTCTTTTCCTTCTTCTTCTACATCTACATCTTCTCCTTATTTTCTTTTTTCTTTTCTTTTTATATCAATTTTTTCTTCTTCCTTATTACCACCTTCGTTTATTCTTCATTAATCTATTTGCTATAGTAATCATAGCGAGAATAGTAGCAATACTAAGAGAGTATTTCTCTATGATTTTTCTCCACTTCTTCTTCTTCTTCTTCTTCTTCTTCTTCTTCTTCTTCTTCTTCTTCTTCTTCTTCTTCTTCTTCTTCTTCTTCTTTCTCGACCTGTGATGAATAATATTTATCTTCCATTTATTCAACTGCAAACTGTTTATTGACTTTAGACCAGCGACACCCCAAAATGCAGCTGACCTTTTGGGTTTAAGAACGCCGCCGCCATCGTCGTTGTTTCTCTGTGACTGGCGGTGGGACTGGTTTATGTTAGTCAGGCAACATTGAAGGGAATGTATAGGACTTGGTAGAAAGGACAACAAAAGTAGTTCAAATGACGGGAAAATAGACGAAAAGGGAAAAAGGAAGAAAATAAATGATAGAAGCTACAAAGAAGTGCCGAAAAACGAAGGAGACTTAATGTCACTTGATCTTGATGAAAGCAACCATGCACTATTGGTATGAAAATGGGAACATATAATAGTGTTTAATGAGTTTAAGTTCGTTACAAATATAAAAAAAATTAGATCAAAGAACATTTTATTGTTTGAAATTCGGTCCAAGTTGCGCCCACACCCCTGAACGAACCTGCACACTCTCCCCAGCATACCAACACAAGCCTGCCTGCGTGCAATCCCAGGTAGGCTTGTATGGAAACTACCCGAGACCTTAACGATATTACAAAATTAGTACCCTGTTTAGCATTATAGTAACACTGTAGATAGAAAAATCCTCCTAAAATCAAAAAAAAAAAAAAAATCCGGAAGCCTCCAAGGCCTAATGCATAGTTTTCTGTGTGTAGCAAAAACAAGTGCCTCCAGAAGATACTTTTGCCGAGTCAGTTGATCTGCTTGGACGACATTTGAAATTTGACTTAATTTGACTGAAGTAGTGTGTCACCAATGCAAAAAGTTCGAGAATTTTTTGCCTAATTGACTGAAACAATACAAAATTTAAAACATTTTAGGACAATGGCATTACAAACTGAATCTTGGCGATTTTCGCCTTCTTACTAGGTGGAGAGGAGGAACTATGAGTACCTGTCGGGGCCTTGTTATAAAATCTCATGATGATGATGATTTATATGATGATGATCTGGTTTCTGTATGTTTGTATGTTTGTTGCCATCAATATGCAACTCAGACATTTTGTTAGTGCAATACAGTCAACACGCTCTTACTTGAAGACTAAAGAAATGTCCAGTTCAATTTGCAACTTGATAAGATAGTGTGTGGTCTTGTTTGTGCTTATCCCTTTAATCTATACTAAAGCGATCCGATTTCTCAACTCAACGTATGTAAAAAGCTAATTATATAGTCCTTCGTCCCGAGTTAAGGCCTTTGTTTGCAGCTTTGAAGCCCCAACCTTTTTCAAGACGTGATTCGATGACTTCCGTCGTGTATCTTCTTTTGTCTTCCCTTCGTTTTTTCTTGATTAATTCATTATTTCAGGCTCTTTAATTTTCTCTTTTGTTGTTGTCAGTGGCTTGAAGTTTCTGCGTTTTTCCATGAGATTTCTGATTTCATCAGAGATGTTTCTAACAAATAACCAGCATACTCAAGGAAAATGGAAACCTAACAGCAGACAGAGACATGATTGTCGAACATGCCAAAGAATTTTACAAAAAACTTTATTCGTCAAACAAGGACTACAAAACAATGAACAGGATATGCAAGACGTGAGCAATCAACTCGAGGACTCCCCAGAAGTAACCTAGAGGGAGGTGAAACAAACCATTAAACAGACGAAGAAAGGAACAGCCCCTGGACCAGACAACATTACCATCGACCTACTCCGAAAAGCGGGTAAAATCATCACTAGGAAACTGGCCATCCTTTTCAATTTGCATCTAAAATAGAGTAAAGTCCTAGATGATTGGAATACTGCAATCACAATGCATTTATATAAAAAAGAAACCCGAAAGACCACAAAAACTACAGGCCTATAAGCCTGCTCAAACTCTTCACAGCCTGCTTCGAGATGATCTTCAGAAGACTAGACTAGGAGAATAAAGGAATTAGAATAGACGGCGAGTATCTAAGCAATCTCAGAAGACGACATTGCCCTTTTCGCAAAGAACCTACACGACTTGCAATCAATGATAGATCAACTAAATGAAGAGAGCAAGATGGTCGGCCTCCTCATGAACTTCAGCAACACGAAGATCATGTGCGACAACCACATCGGAGATAAAACGCTAAGATTAAAATCAAAGACACAGAACTGGAGAACGTAGATCACTACATCTACTTAGGACAATGAATTTCCATGAGACCCTCAAATGAAGAGGAAAATCAAGCAAAGAATCACACTAGGATGACAAACCTTTGGCAGAGCAAGCTCAACCTTCGAAGATAAAAAGATCCCATCAATCCTAAAAAGAAGGGTGTATAACCAATGCATCCTCCCAATAGTGACTTATGAAACATGAAACCTAACCAAGAGACAGATCCGCAAATGGAGTACTATGCAACGTGCACATGAAAGAATTATATCGGGTCTCACATGGAGAGATCACAAGACAGCACAGTACATCTGGGAAAAGACAGGAGTCAGGGACATCATAGAATCCATTAAGGATCTCAAATGGCAGTGGGCTGGCCATGTTGCAAGAATGGCAGACAACTGATGGACATCGCGACTCACGACATGGATTCCCCGAGATCACATGTGCAACCGAAGCCGGCAGAATATTAGATGGATAGACGAGCTAGACAAATTCAGAAAGTACTAGCTCCGCGACGGCCCTGATAGAGAATTGAGGTGAATCCTGGGGAAGTTCTGTGTCCGACGACGAACGTTGAAAGACCGATGATGATGATGATGACGATGATGATGATGATAAAGTCCTTTCCTTTATCTATTTATTTGAAGATAACTATGATATATATTAGTGTACTCGTATTAACGAAAATGACATTTTTATTTTAGTTCATTTAGGCTGTTAGTAGCTTTTTATGTATTGTTCCCTTTTCCCATGGATCCAAGATGACTGACATATTTAATGCTTAAGATTTCAACCTCGTGTCATCAGTGTACCATTGACCTATTAGTAAGTCATTGGGCCGCTGATATCCGTGTCGGAGATAAACATCGTACCAGTCCCACTTAATTATATATATATATATATATATATATATATATGAATATATATATATATATATATGAATATATATATATATATATATATATATATATATATATATATATATATACTTCAGCGTGGCAGGAAACAAATAAATAAGAAAACACACTGGTACTTAATATATGTTTTGATTCTATACATAAGAGTTGTCAATGAGCTTGATGGTCGTTGAAAGTGGCCTCAGAGCAAGTAATCATCAAACCTTGAGAAACCGTAAGAAAAACTAAAGAACTACAGAACCAGACGATTGTAGAACTAAAAATTGTAGGAGCTGATTATAGTCCCGCAGGTAGACGGAGAATAAAAATGGTCATAGAATTTTTAAAAAAAACGCTGAGAGTGTTGACCAAGATGATAGACATTATATAAAGAAAATATACAAAAAATATATATCCTTTAAGAGGAAAAAGCCGTGAGTTTTGACCAAGATGATTGAGATTATATAGAGAAAATATACAAATAATATCTATCCTTTGTGAGGAACTATAAAAGACACTGTTGAAAAGCTCCAGACCATTGTGAAATCGATGGGATTTGCTTTATCTTTACGTGAAAGACAAGACAGATAATTGCTTGAATGCTTATTAAGAGGAGAGATCCTGGCAGAAGGGAAGCAACTCTGATTCAAAGGAATTCTTGCAGAGAAAATCTAATACTCTTTGGAAAGCCGACGATTTCTTCCTCAGGGTCGGAAAAGAAGTACAGAAAAAACAAGAGGCAAATTTTGTACAGTCAACTGCCGTTGTAACGGCACGAGTTTTAACTGTACTATCTAATGACCCGTGCGTTCTAACGGCACGTTTGTTTTCATATTCTTGCAAGACTTTTGTCAAAAATTAGTTTGTAGCCACATTTCAGTGCCTTATAAAAATCATTTCGGTTTATTCAATTTATTTGTAGACCTGTCATTCGTATATGGGGAATTAGATACGGAAAAGCTAATAAAAAAAAGTAATTTTCGTCTGTAGCTTTTGATTTCACATCATTAGTACACATTGCTATAATGGCACACTTGACCCCGTCCCAGGGTGCCGTAATAACGGGAGTATTCATTGATATAAGGTCTCGAAAGAGACTCAAACACACGAGAAGAATCTTGCAACAGAGTCGACGGATTAGAAACAATGCTGATAGCATTATTACATATATTTACATCGTTAAATTATGTAAATATTTCAACACATGTAGTCAAGATTAGAGCTGAGGGAATGAAGAACCGTAGAGTAGGAAGCTAGTTGGATAAATAATGGACAGCTTGTGCTCGAAAGATACACAGAACTGTAGATGTAGTCAGAGCGAGATACATAGATAGATAAAGGAAGATATATATATATATATATATATATATATATATTGAGAGAGAGAGAGAGAGAGAGAGAGAGAGAGAGATTCATATAAACAGAGCAAGAGAAATGTATAAAAAGCGATGAACATAACAAGATAGAAAAAATTTGAACGGGAGACGAGCTAGATAGATAGATACTAACAATGAAATTGATTGATAAATAGGAACAGAACGAAATAGATATATAGCTAGGGAGATGTGCCTACCGTAGAGCAATTGCCAGTTAGCTCTCGTAGACCCTATTGTATGTGTGGTGAGTTCAATCATTACTATGTTCCCAAGTTGCAATTTCCCACAGTGACTTGTACCAGACTTGGTATATTGCATTGAACGTACATGCAAATAAAATCTGTACCTCAGAAGTAAGTAAAAATACATTTGCAAACATATTATATGGGGCAGTGTACAGATGTCTTCTGTCGCGCAAAGGGACGCAACTGATGTCCTGAAAAAGAATTTTATTCTCTGATAAATGCAAAATTTTAAGAATAATGAAAATACAAAAAGTAATAAAAGCAAAAAAACAAAAACGAATAATAATTCGTTTTGGTCAGCAGAACGCTTTTCTCCCAACTCACCGCAATGTAAATCTCTATCATTCACGTGTATGGAATTCAATTTGTATGTTGAATATGCTGTGATTTTTGACAGCACAGTTTAACTATCTGATAATAAACTATATGCCCACCCGTCTGTCACACCCTGAGAACCAATTTTTTCGTCAAGGGAGGTAACTAATAAATGCAAAGGGAGAGTAGTCTCCGTTATTTATTTATTTCTAAATGAATGAAAGATCAAGGTTCATTCTGGTCACATCAGATTGTATTGATTTTCTTGATTTGAAGCCTTTATCTTGAAATATATAACCCAAACGAGAGTCATAATGAGGAAGGTGTGAAGAGGAAACCAACAAGAACCGTGGTCGACAAAGATATATTATTTTTATGCGTTCAAGTAAATCCTATAATACTTATATATATTGATCAAAGCAAATATTCATTCGAAGTAACTTGATGCCATTGAAGTTTTGAAAAGTTGGGGTAGAAGTCTTGTCATATTACCCTTTACGCAATATATCAATTTGAGCGACTTCCCACCTAATATTACATGGATTTCTTTTTTGTAAACTTATGATAACAGTCAGCGAAGCGACGCATCATAGACTAACACAACTAAAAACCATAAAAAGAATGAAATAAAAGCTGGCAAGAAAAGAAGAGAAAGAAAGTGGTTAAAAAGAGAAGAAAAGACGAAAAGGAATAAAAAGAGAATTTTTAAGAAGAGAAGCAAAAAAAAAATGCTTGAAAGAAGAAAGACATAAAGAAAAAAAATGACATATCGAAATTCCACAGGAAAGTGCAAATACGAAAATTAGCAAAAAAAACCCCCCAAAAACGAAGTGATGTATCGCTTTTTGAATTTGAGATCTATAAAAAGCAGGTGTTTTATTTTATTACGTTTATAGTCTGCTTCCCTTGTGTTTCTATCTTTTCGTCTTTTTATTTTCTTTCTTCGCCTCTCCATTGTGAGAGCTCAAAACGCACTCCTATCATCTGTCATGATTGCTGTAATCACTGCTACACAATTCCAAGGAGACAATGTCCGGACCCTTCCATATTTAACGTATTAATCCTAATTACTGTCCAAATCTCCGACCAACTCACGTGATCGGTCCACAACACATGACGGATTACAATGGGAGACTATCCAAGCGGAAGTTACTCAGTGTGCATGCGCACAGGCTGGGAGCGTGTGTATGTGTTTCAACTCTTCGTAATGGCGACCGTCGTACGTAGAGTATGGATTTATCACCGAGTAAGTTGTATAAATCAATTCTGCGGGTTTTATGTATTTGTATCTGTATGAGTTCACGTGTGGCTTGTCTCTTTCATACGTTGAAGGATGAGTGTAAATGAATTCAGCCAGAAAAAAGTGGGTCATTGAGGAATGGCGGAAGAATATATAAGAGAACTTGGAAGCACTCAGTGAGCAAATACCTCTGCCAACACAGAAGTCTATCTGGAAATAAGATGTTAAATACAGGAGAGAGAGAGAGAGAGAGAGAGAGAGAGAGAGAGAGAGAGAGAGAAGAGAGAGAGAGAGAGAGAGAGAGAGAAAGAGAGAGAGAGAGAGAGAGAAAGAAAGAGAGAGGGGGGCAATTCTTGCAATACGTACAATTACTTTCCTTGAAATATAAATCGAACAGTTTTTTTTACTGTCCATTTCAGAGCTGGATTATGGTAATATCAAATCAATTTTTTCTTAGCTCATAGCCCACCTTTCGACAAAATTTCAATTAAATTCAATCAGAACTTCTGGGGATATTGTACGGACAGAAACAAGCGAAACACAAACGTATAAAAAAAGATGGGAAAATATGTTTCGATTGAGGAAATATTACAAGACCCCCCCCAATTATTCCTTTACTTCTTAAGCTATGGCCCACCATTCCGAAAGTATTCGTTGGAATTCATTGCGAACATTTGGAGATATCTTGTAGACGGATAGGCGGACGGGTGGTCAGATGGACCTGGGGTAATACATATACTTTACCCGAGAACTATGCAACCTGCACGAGAGATAATCATGCTCAACATCAGATGGAGAGATCACAAGACAGCACAGTATATTAGAGAAGAAACAGGAGTCAGAGATATCATGGAACTCATTAGAAAACTCAAATAGCAAAGGGTTAGCCATATTGCAAGAATGACAGACAATCGTTGGACATCGCTACTTACAAATTGAGAAAATATTGGCTTAGCGACGCCCATCATAGAGA
>OY735230.1:1102500-1122500 GCA_963457665.1 Thysanoteuthis rhombus
TTCTTCTTCCTTTTTTCGTTCGTTCCTTGTTCTTGTTCTTCTTGTTCTTCCTTTTCCCTTTTGTTTGTTCGTTCATTCGTTCCTTCCTTCCTTCTTCTTCTTCTCTTTCGTTCGTTGTCCTTCTTTATTTATTTTCTATCATTTTTCTTCATCCAACCTTCTTCTTCCTCCACCTCTTCCTCCTTCTTCTTCTTTTTCTTCTTCTTTTGTGTATTCCCTCATCATAGCCCCCATTCCAAGCCCCCTTCCCCCCATTATTCCTCCCACCCATCCCTTTGTGTTCGTCCTTTCGCCTCGTTCCATGAATAATCCAAGTCACGTTTCACAGATCGATCCATCAATTTCACTTTCATGCAATTTGAAATGGCCTTTGAATTTCCGCGGGCCAAATGCGTGAGTAGCTGTATATATATGTGTGTGTGTGTATGTGTGTGTGTGCAAGATATGTGTTTACATATACATATGTGCATATATGTATGGGGGTTTGAATTTGCATACATATGTGTGTGTATGTATGTATATGTAATTGCGTACATCTATGTATGTACATATGTATGCAAGTATCTCTATGTGCTTGCGCAATGAATCGTATGTAAAGAAGAAGTGTTATTATGTATGTGCATATATGTGTGAGATTGCGATTGCTCATATGTATATATGTGTGTGTGTATGTATATAGTTAGATATATGTATGATTCATTTGCATATATAGATGTGTGTATGAGTGCATGTACCTGTGTGTGGTTAGGTATGCATGAGTGCCATTATGCGTGTGTTTCAATGTGTGCTTCAATGTGTATTCATGTATAGATATGTATGTATGCATGTTCATTTATATGTGTGTGTGTGCGTTTGGCCATGATTTGTAAGTATGAGAGAAATGTTGAGTACGTAACGTTTAGTATTTATTTGCTGCTCTCTGTAGGTGCCGGTAGCCAAGGGGTTTGCAGTACGGAAAATGAAATTAGTGAGCAGAATTTGAACCCTGACTAAGAAAATCGGCTTCACTTAGTGCTAAGGTCCTTGGGAAAGATATTAATCAGTCATTCATAACTTCCAAACTATAGGTATAGTGTGCAACACCACTTCAGGGTCTCGCCGCTTCTAAATCTTTCCAATATGTCGCAGAGCCAGACACAACATGGATTCCCCGAGACCATATGCGCAACCGAGGCCGGCAAAATATTAGATGGAGAGATGAACTAGACAAGTTCAGGAAGTACTGGCTACGTGACGCCCATGATAGAGAAGTGTGGCAAATTCTGGGGAAGGTCTATGTCCAACGACGGACGCTAAAAGACTGATGATGATGATGATGATGAAAGGAGCAATTGCCCCGTTCCCCCCTCAATACAAAAATATAACAATGAAAAATATTAGTTTCTTCGATAGGGAATGCATCAATGAAAACTGCTGGGAATTTATTTTGTAAGTCATTTCATCATAACACCTTCTTTTGCCTTAAATGAATTGATGAAATTATTGCTTATAATTCGGGTCTTCAGTAATTAGGGTACGGGTTACGGGAATAAAGCAATACTTCAAGAGGGACCACACTTCTTATGGGCTACACTCCAACTTGCACCTTTGTCTATTCTTAGTGTTCTCAATTGTTTGCTATTGTGCATGTTTGAAAATTATTAGAAATAATGCTAGTGCCAAATATTTTGATTTCTGTGCACGAACCGGCAGAGTCCGAGGACTCCAAGGTTCAAATCTAGCCTAGTGTATTCCTCGAGAAACTTCAGAATCAAGTCAAAGATAGAATTGGTATGTGATGCCAAAGCAGAGTGGGTTTCACCAAACACAGTGTAAAGCTGATTTTTGATTTGGTTGATTCTATGTAGCTTTATCAGACTCGCCTCCTGGTGCTGTCTAGATAGACAGATTCCCAATATCTGACGGATATCATAAAGACGGTTTATACATCATTCAAATTAGACAACGTAAGTACAATAATCAATTAGAGAAAATCGGGCTGCTACAGGAATCGCACTCACCACCGATAGGTGGCCGCTTCATCGTTGCGACGCACTTACGATTGCACTGAGCAGCCCACCGATTCATTTCCTGCAGCAATCTGATTCCTTCTATTGTTTATTTTATTCATGTTGTCCTAATTGAATGACATATTAACCGTGTAACAAAAGGAAATCATTTCATATAAAGTTTTATATGATATAACGCAATTTATAATTCATATATATATGTGTGTGTGTGTATTTATGTGCGTGTGTGTATGTGCGTGTGTAATGGATCAAAAATCCGTAGACTGAGATGAAGTTATCCGCTGAATTTTAATCTATGCAATTTTACCACGGAATCAAGTGCATTGAAAAGAAGGGAGATTATTTTGAAAATGAATATTTGTTGCGTGAAATGAAAGTTTTTTTTTTAGCGGACCGTGTGTGTGTGTTTGTGTGCGTGTGTATGAGTTACCGTCTTTTCCAGGTTTTTTTACTTGAAAAATAGGTGAACAAAAACCTTACCTAGGCCTTTACCACTTGAGCCTCGTCTTGATGTTTGACGCGAAAAGGCCGACACTGAAAATTCCAGCAATCCCTCGGAAATGCTTCCTGTCTACAGATTCAATCTGTAGGAACATGTTTTATATCACGTTCCTCTTAGTCTGCAGGTACCCTAGATTCTTCCACCCTTGCATCATCTTCCCATCAGAGAAGAACCCTCTTGCCTGAATACCTAATTCACACACACACACTGGCGATAGTGGGACAGGACATATTCTGATGTCTGCTTCTATAACCGGTATGCTACAAACACGGGTTGTTGTTGCTAGAAGAAGAAGAAGAAGAAGAAGAAGAAGAAGAAGAAGAAGAAGAAGAAGAAGAAGAAGAAGAAGAAGAAGAAGAAGAAGAAGAAGAAGAAGAAGAAGAAGAAGAAGATGATGTTGGCAGGGCCGAAATTAACATTGATGGGGATCAGTGTATTACATTTCGGGGACCCTTCTTGTTTTGTATTTAGCTATTACTTTTGAATAAATCCTGAAAAAAGTCTAGAAGACAAAAATCGCAGAAAAACGAGCTATGACATGTGCTTTTGTATAATAAGATTATCATACTTTTGAATATAGAAAGTTTTTATTTTTATGAAACGAATCACTCTTTCATTTAATCATAATAACTTTACTATTATGATCATTGTTGCTCTTTTTAGGAAACTTTGTTATCAACGAGACTGATTGCTGCACGGCCAAACTCCGTTCCAATTTTTATTCCGACTGGAAATGATTATTGCAACTTTTTTATTGTATATGTAGAAAACAATAATTGTTAAAAAATGAATCTTTTCGTAAAATTGTATTTATTCATTTGAATGAAATAAGCCCAAGCATATCAGTATGATAGAGTTTCACTAACTCCAAAGTCTTGCCAATTTACCTAAGTCGGTAGTCCAGACTCCTGGCAGTTGGTTCGAATCATGGTTGGGGATTGTAGGTTTCTCACACCCTGCTTTTTGGTAAAGATTGTTCTTGTTACGGTAAGAGAACAAAGTTAACTGTAAACTTTGTACTAGAGATAAAACTATCTGTATAATATTTGGTTTATGCAGAAGTTTCCAGCGAAAAATCGGTCTTCAACAGAATATCCACTCTCTAGATTTTCTCATTTTTCCTACGCATCATAATTGTTATTAAAGGACTCCTTATCGGGAGGATTCTCATAAACAAAACAAATTTCTATTTGCCACTGATATCATTATTCAAATCAGACTTATCTCCCATTTATTGCAGACAGTATGATTACGGAGACGAGCAAAGGTTTTGATCGTTGCAAGGCGTAGTTTGTTTTTTTGTTTTTTGTTATTGTCAATATTTGTAATTATTCATTAGTTTCCGCCATTGACACTGTAAAGTCGGTCAAGGAAACGATGTGAAAAGATGTCAAGGCGTGTCAGGGAGACGTGTTTAGAAGACAGATGACACGTTTACAACGAATAGCCCTGGCTTGTCAATGTGTGTCATTTCAACAATTGGTAATTTATTCATCCCCTCTCTCATTCTGTCAGATATATATATGAGAGAGAGAGAGAGAGAGAGAGAGAGAGAGAGAGAGAGACAGAGACAGAGACAGACAGACAGACAGACAGATAGACAGAGACAGAGATGGACAAAGATAGCTTACTAGATACATAGATAGATATGGACTAACTAAAATTGATTATTCGTGCGGGCACTTCGCCAATGATTTGATAATTATCAAGTTAATTCGATTGTTACTGAATTCGATTGTTGCTGGGTGTCCCACAGTTGTGGCCTTGTAACAGAAAAAGTGTAATAAATGTTATGTATACACTCTCTTACCTATGTATCTAATGATATCTTATACTAAACTTAGCAAATGCTGTTACGAGATCACAAGTGAACTGAGATGACGCTTACAAAGCCAAAATTAAAGCTCTCCACGTTTGATCCTTGCCAAATCTAAAGTAAAACTAAGAGAATTCAATTTATGATCTTGTCTGCCATTTTTATTAGAAACTTTAATCAAAACTATCTTCAAAACTATCAGCAAAGGTTTCTTCAGATTTTAAGTAGATCTGACTGATTGCCCTGATAGAGCAAAAAAAAAAAAAACTGAAATCTCTACCAGTTACTCCTCGATATGACTAGAATGTTTATTTTCTGAAAATTCTGATCTGAATATTTTTTCAACGGGATTTAATTTACGATGTAAGTTTATGCTAAAGTTGACCCTTACTTAGTGTATGGCTGTGTTCACGCATGAATTTTGAAATTTGGGACTTTCTAGTGATCACCACCAAGCGAAAAGTGAGAGAAGTATTTTATTCATGGAGCACCCTTTCTTCCAATTGATCCTTCCCAACACAGCATGCTCCCAAAAGACGTTTGTCAAGAGATGGTGTCTATTGAGTGACTAACCAGACCCAAGCTTTTTTTTTAAATTTCATTTTACAGGAGCTATTGATTGCAATCAGTATCTGGCCTGTTGGGTTTTAGTTCAACCAGAAAAGCTTACATTTCGGTGACACGTACTTTCTCTGTTTGCCATCCCTCACGACAATGGGCGAGGAATTTACTTTTCTTATATGAATCCAGGGTTGTTTATCTCCTAAACTGGTTACCAACCAAGGCTGAAAAGCACAATCTGCCCAGCTATTTACCCTTAGCTGACAGGGTTGATAGAATCCTATCTCTCCCTACGGTAAACAGTACGAAGTGGATACAAACTGTCTTTACTGGAGTTTGAACACGGTTCGCCAATTCAACTCGCCCTGCCAGTAACCATTACACCTACCACATCTCATATGAAAAGTTACCCCGCTCCCACTAATTCATTGTAATTTCTATCATTCCAAAATACATTCAGTCCGGGTTGAAAAATCATATATTGTCTTTGACCACTTTACATTCCCTTTTATTTAAGAATAAGGGACTAATTTGGAATTTTCTGCTAAGATTATCCTATAGACCTTTTTGAAAATTTCCCTGTCGGCGAAAAATAGGTCATGAAAGTTGGTCATGGAAATCAAAAGCAACATCAGGCTTTAATGCCCGGACATAATCTACATAAAAAGCTACAAAGAATTGTATATAATTATACGACAAAGAATTCACTCTAACGAAATGGCTCCAGGTCACTCCAAATACAGTTTTAGAATTTTGCCTTTTTAGAGGAATAAAGGTCAGCCACTTTACCGGAAGTCATCTGTGCTGACAGAAAAATATGGCGTGTAATGCAAAGAAAGATTCACTGAATTTGACATTACTTCCGGTCAAGGACTTAATGTGAATTCTAGGGAAAATGCTAGGCTTTAAGCATTGATAATTCTTCAAGTGGTATTTTGAAGTTGGTTTGTTTGAGTCTTGAAAAGATGAACGTCAATTTCTGGGTTAGGATGGTGAATGATCAATGGTTTGGTGTGTAGGTAGGAGGAAGAAAAGATTGACAGGGAACAAAAGACAAAGAATGAGGGCTGACTACATCTATAGAGCTTAACTCAGTACAGTAAAAGGAGAAAAAGACAAGGAAGAAAGACAAGGGGTTTGGGAATGGAGAAAAAACATAGAAGGAAGAAAGGAAGTATGGTAAGGACAAGAAGGTAAGACAAGAAAGAAAGAACTGATGGAAGGAATGAAGAAATAAAAGAAGAAAAGGTGAACAATATGGACAACAAAGACAGATAAAAAAGAAAAGAGGAAAAAAGAAAGAATTAGAAAAAAGAATGGAAGAAAAAACGACAGAGACAGGAAAGATATTCCAGAAAGAAAAGAAGAAAGAAAAAGAGGCAGAAAGGAAGAAATACGACGAAGGAAGAAAGGAAGACAAGAAAAAACAACCTGGAGAGAAAGGAAGAAATAAAGAAAAAATAGACAAATGAAGGAAAGAAGAGACAAAACGAAGAAGCAAAACGTTGAATGAATTATTGTGAAAGAGTAATGAAGAGAAGACGAAAGCCTACACGTTAAATCACAAATAAAAAGTTATCCAATTTAATGAAGTCCAAAATTATTTTTTTCATTTGCTCCAAAATTAACTACTGTCTCCAAAACGTCCTGATTTTAATCAAATTCGTGACATTTTCAATGCCATCCATCTGCATTTAACACTATTTCCCTCGCAACTTCTGACCCAATTTTGATTGGAACCCTTGCTTGCCCAGTAGTTCATCCTCTTCAACGTTGGCTCTCTTCCAGGAAAGGAACCTCCCGTGCCCACACACCCGTAACAGGCGTCAACGAAAAATAATTGTCCCACTTGGCTTCCAAGGAACGAAAAGAGGAAATAATACCATATATTTATTCGGGAATCGACTGATTCATACGGCAACAAGGCAGCAGCAACTTAGCACGCCGATTTTATTTGACATTGGCAGCGAAAACATATTTACTCTTTTGGGAGTTGATTGTCAGGGGTTTATTGCGATATCGACCTGTCGAATGAGGCCTGTGCTAAGTAAAACATTCCCATAACATTATATATATATATATATATATATATATATATATATATATATATATATATATAGTGTATTAGCTACACAAATACGTTTATGCTTCTGCCTTTTGAGCTACTTCAAACGAATGATTCAATATATCATAATCCCTATTTTTCATTTTAAAAATTTTCATTCCATATGGAGCTTTAATCTTTACGTTTTCAAATCGAGCACTTTTATGGAATGGAGCCATCACATATTGAATTACAGATTTGAACTCGGATATATATATATATATATATATATATATATATATATATATATATATATATATATATATATATTCTTGTTTCGAAACAACTTACTTGCAAATTAATCATATCAGTCCCTTTACTTAAATGGGATCAGAGGGGCGTCATATTAGAATCCGTCAACCGAAACACTTTGAATAAGTTCCTTCAGTTTTTAAGCTGATCTGGCTGGCTATGAATTTAACTTGTGTCAAGGCGGAGCTAGAAGGCTAAATATTTAATAATTTACCACTTATGAGGTGTAGAAAATTTTTTGTTTTAAAATATTTCTCTCAAATGTGTGTTTTTTTGTTTTGGGTTGGGGTCAATTTACAATGTATGTTATTGCTAAATTGGTCCCTGATTTCTGCCCAGCTGAATGTTTTGTTTTTCAAGACTTTTCAGTGTTCAACAAAAGGTGAAAGAAATAACCGATTCAACGATTACCCTATTTCCAATTTTTTTTCTTCATTGATCACCTCCAATAAGGCATGCTGCCAAAAGACGATGATCACGTGACGGTTTCTAATGAATGACTAACCAGACCTGTTTTACTCGTTGCTTGATTGAATAGAGAGCGTTCTCTCAAACAGAGAATTGCAAAATAAGAAAGCAACGTATTCAATTAGAGCGACGCGTGAAGGGCAATTCTGAGGTCAAGATGCGAAACCTTGAAATTAAATTGCTTTGGCTTCAAGTAGTCCATCTCCAAAGACTTATTGGTCGATTGGTGATATCAGCGCGGCAAATGGAGAACAGAATAACTGTCGACAACAACAGACACAAATAAAATTTTGGGTTTTACAGCAATTTGAAATGGTGCTGGTGGTAAAGTTTTGGAGGTGTAAAACATCCCATATGTTTATTGGTATGTAAATGCTAATAAGAGTAGATAACTCCTACATATAACCACTAAATCAAGTACATATATAAATGATACTTTGTATATGATAATTAATTAAGATAATAATGTGCAACATAATAAACAAACCATGAACCATAAAATGAACCATACACTAGGAAATAAACAAACGTATCATTAAAAATAAACAAATACGTAATCTGGAAAATTAATTCATATATCGGCATTACGGTCGCCGAGCTAACGGACTAGTAGTTATTTAGACGTTATGGATGAATATTACCAGTATTTTTTCTTTCCCTGAACGACCATCACTATAAGTGGTTAAGAGGGTCCATATCGCTAATCCATTTAAACACTTTGGGAAGGTAAGCAAAAGTGCTTAGTTTCCAATTCTATGTTTGTCCTTTTTTTATTCAAATTCTTGATCGAATTTGAGGCCAGAAATAAGTCTCATTGCTACTGTACGAAAAGTAATTAATGTTTTAAACGACCAAGGACTGCTTCTCCTAACCTCATCATGGTATCCATGTCGTTTGAAGGAGCTGAAATAACATGTGTCCTTGTATATTCATGACATATTGCTGTACACTGAGCAACATCCAACCTTAAGGTCGATGATTAACTGTTTATGCCATGATGAGGAGACCATGTTGAAACCCTTCTCCCCGATATCAGAAAGAAACAAAACATTCCAGATGTTTGCCAAAAAAATACCAACAAAAATTGAGAGGTGATAAATAAGTGATAAGTTTCAGTTGGATGGTCAATGCCACTCAAGAGTAAAATGAGGAAACCAATTGACAGGATGCTCGACTGTGCTACCGAAGGATCCAAATCAGTCAAAAGGTCAAATGTTAAGTGACCTTTTTTTTTAGTTTTTCTAGACGCCCACTCCTATAATTATACCTATTTGATACCAAAAGTGGTCAGACGGTAACAAAACCAAAAAGGTTTTTTTTTTCTCTCGGATGTACATGACCAACGATTTTTGTCAGATGAACAACGACCAGCAATGTTGAGAAGAGGGTTTCCCTTCCCAGCGACGACTGCAAAACTTTTAAATGGACGGCATGAGTCAAACGCAATCCAAGGACCTTCCAGCGTAGATAAATGACTCTCAATAAAATAGCTATCAAAAGAATTCTGGAATAAGTATAAATGGAGGCGGTATCAATTTATCAAGGTTTAATATTCATAGTATAGATTTCTAGAGTTGAAAAAAAAAGATACAGTTGTTGATTACAATACTCAAAAGCCTGGAAAACTGGAGATGGTGTTAATGGACTATATAAACGTGAAATGATTCGTCAGCATTGTGGGTTGTCTATTGCTTTGAGAAGGGAAATTAACATTCAGACAGGGAAGAAATTCGTATCATAGACAGGTAATGCTGTTAGAAACTGGGGAAAATCAAAGAGGTAGTATACATAGACATGTCAAATGAGAGAATGTCAGACAAATGCGTATTTTAACCCGATGTGGTGTCCGCTACTCAACGGAACAATGTATGGATATCAAGGCCTAACAAATCAAAGGAAAAGACATCACACAAATCCAATGTCATAAGCGTTGGCATCATTGAAGAACACTTGTTTACTACTCTCACATTCACAGAGTGTATCTGAAGGAGGCCGAAGAATGAGTCAGCCGGTACAACAAGGAGTTCTATCGTCCGAAAAAGCTCTTTTGATTTTATGTCGAGTTGATTCTGTTATCAAGTGATTTGAGAATTACAAACAGCAGGGTTATGAAAAATTGGTCATGAAAGCCAGAAGTTGTAAAAAAAGAAAAGAAAAAGGTGATACCAGAAAATTCCAGAACGAGAACTCAAAAGAGGAAATAAAAAACCTAACAGATTTAGGCTCGATTGCTTTTGTATTGCACAACGCATGAAACAATATCTGTGTCTCCTTTTCTTGAACAATTCACGGAGACCTAATCATTGATTGTTGAAATGTGGGTTTTCATGAAGCCGGGGTACTATCCCAACGACCAAATTGAACTGAAGAATTCCATCTGCACTAAAACATCCCTGAATGGAGAAGTGGATTAATGCCTTTCCCGTGGATATTTGTGCAAAGTGATGATGAACTGTCCCAGCCAGGGTTTGACCTCGGTTCGCAGAAACAAAAAAACGAACTCGGAGATTACTCAGAATGAAAATGATTACATAAGAAAATAGTGAGGGCTGCCAAGAAATTTCAAAGTCCATCCCTTGTTTTCAAATAAGTGCGTCTTTGCTTACTTGAGACCATCTTATATTCCATCATTCAGTTGCTCAAACTGATGGGATTGAGACTCCTGGGGCACCTTTCGCAACGGGGATCAGCGATCTTCCAACATCTGAACAGAGAGTCTTTGGCTTGTTGCCAGGAACATCGTGGCCTTTTCCCATATTTCCAACATCCACTTCCTGTAATCCCTTTGTGAGGAGTTACTTTCGTAATAGCAGTCGAAAACCAATTTATAGTCTTCTCTTCTCCATTTTTTCTGGACACCAATAATAGCAAGATAGACACTTATCCCTCGAGGCCCTGAAGAGAATACCTGTCATTGGAGATGATGATGATGATGATGATGATGATGATTATTATTATTATTATTATTATTATTATTATTATTACTATTACTATTATTATTATTATTATTATTATTATTATCATTATTACTACTACTACTACTACTACTACTACTACTACTACTATTATCAGTATTTTTACACCAGTTGGATGGTAGTCGCCACTGGAGACTGAGTGACAGCAAGTCTCTTCAAGTCTCGAGCCCTCCTCTTCACACTGTCACAGTCCTCAGCTGTGCTATGGTTTACAGTGCACAGCTATTGCCTGGTGGTTATCGCTGAAGGCTGAGTGACAGTAAGGCTCCTCAGGTCTCCAGCCCCCTCTCCTATCTTCCTCACCTGCCACAGCAGCGCTGTGGTTTGTGCTATTATTATTATTATTATTATTATTATTATTATTATTATTATTATTATTATTATTATTATACAAGTTGTTTGGTGGTTATTGTTGTTGCTGATAGAAAGCGTTAACCAAATCTGACAAAATACATTTCTTTCTATGTATGTGTGTATCACGCGCACAGACTGCACCAATGGAGATAGAGGGCTAAAATGTTGGACAATTCCTCTACATTATGTCCAGTGAAAACGTTTTTTTCATGCAGTTTTTTTTTTCAAACTTCCTCCTTTAAGTACTTTTTGAACCAATGTTCAGTCTGCAATGTAAGTTAACACTAAATTGATTCCGTAGTTCATGTCCGCTTGTTTTTTTCGAAAATTCAGACTTTTTTTAATGACTACTGCTTAACAAAAAGCGTGAGAAGTAACCTACCCTGATCAACGGTTTCTCCCTTCTTTTCTAATTGATTACCCCCAACACAACATGCTGCAAAAAGACGTTGATTGCGTAACGGTTTCTATTGTCTGACTAACCAGACCTGTTGCTGTTATTCTTATTTCATAACTTTTCGACTCAGCAATCGAGAAACTTCAGAATTCCACAGGGGGAGACTAATGAAAGATTTGTCGTGACTGTCGAAAATTGCAAAAAGAAGTGACACGACAAAAAGAGGATTGGAAAGCTCCTGAAGCCAAGCGAAAATTGAGAAGAAAAAATCTGCACGAATATTTCAAGAGACTAAGAGAAACGACTGCAGATTACACGATAGGTAGATGATGGCGTGTATCAAGAGTGACGAAGGCTGCTAGGGAAATTTCAAACTTCTCCACTTGTTTACAAACGAGTGCCTCTGTGCTTACTTGGAACCGTCTTATATTCAGTCACTCAGCTGCACTTTGCGGTGGGATTGAGGCTTCTGAGGCGCCTCTCGCTACGGGGGTCCAAGATCGCTCAACATATGGTCGCAATGGCGATAACTTTGTACAAACACGCGATCGGTTGAGGGAGACTTTGATATTGGATAAACAGTGTTTTGAAATTGGGCCCCAAGGATTTTGTTGGGACGTTGGGGTGGGTCGGGGGTATTGGAGAGAAGGAGCAGTGACATAGCGTTTAAAAGCTTTCACTTAATAACGTTGGTATGTTTGTACACGTGGACGTTTTGTGTTGAGAAGACCCGGGGATTTGTGTGTGCATTGGCTACGTGTGTACAGAGAGGTGTGTGGATTTGAACGTTTATTGTGTTTGAAGTAGACATAACATACACACTTACCTACACAAACATGCATATATAAATGCATACACACACACACACACACACACACACACATATATATATATGTATATATATATATATATATATATATATATATATATATATATCGGTTGAATGTGGAAGTTTGCCCTATGACAATGGTTATATCTTCGTTTCGCTACCTCAGCTCATCAGATAGGGTAATTAAATCTGCATACCATTTATATACTATCGTGAATTACTTTCACTTTGATTCGAATGTGATGGTTGGAGTATATTGTAATCATTTACGGAGCAACATATTATATGGTGCTGTTTCATCTGTGTGTTTACTTGTATTCTGGTATAAATAACTGCTTTTGCTCTCGAAAATTATTTGAAAGTAGTTATTCTTATATATACTTGTGGTACATATTGCACTCACATAATGAATCCTCGTGATAATCTCCGACAGAGCTGAAATATGGAACCTAACCAAAAGATTGACCCTCAAACTGAGAACCATGCAACGTGCACATAAGAGAATCGTGCTCAACAGTGCAGTATATAAGAGGGAAAATTTTGATATCGTAAAAGAACTCAAGTGGCAAAGGATTGGACATGCTGCAAAAATATAAAATCGATGGACATCACGACTGACAACATGGATCCTCAGAGATCATATCCCGAATTGTGACCGACAGAAAGTAAGATGGTGTGACAAACTAGACAAATTTAGAAAGTGCTGGCTCTGTAGTGCCCATGATATAGAGGTCAATTGATTTTTCAGGAAGGTCTATGTCCAACGGCAAATGCTAAAAAACTGCTGCTTGATGATCATATATATATATATATATATATATATATATATATATATATATATATATATATATATATATATATATATGCAGGTGAATAAATGTTTACCAGTGAAGGGAAATGTGAAGAATGTGTACGTTTTATCAATATACTTTCATGCAGTGTATCTCTCTCTCTTTCTCTCTCTCTCTCTCTCTCTCTCTCTCTCTATATATATATATATATATATATATGTGTGTGTGTGTGTGTGTGTCTGAGTACATGTGATCGGTCAATAAGTTTGTAGACAGATACGTAGTTGTCAACAGAATTTTAATCCGTGCAATTTTACCAATGAGTTGAGTGCATTGAAAAGGGTGAGGATTATTTTGAAAACGAATATTTGTTGTGTAAAATAAATGTCTTTCTCATCATTATGTTGTGTATGTATGTGTGTGTATGTGTGTGTGCGCACGATTGTATGTGTGTGTGAACTATTGAGGGTGACAAACCCTGGGTGATGCGATGATTCCTCAAAATGCCCCGTACAAAATGTGAAGAATGAGCGGACAGGCTTGTTCAGAGCGAATGGGAGAGACACACAGTACACAAACTCACTCAATGGCATCTCACTACCGACTGAATAAACCCAGTTTCTCTTCCTGCATGCACAATAACATCTCTTCTGCTTGGTTGCCAAGTTACATCAGGACTATACAACCAGTTCTTGAAATATCCGAAATGTCTTGGTACTTTTCGGACAGATCTCGTATTCTCATATTTGTATATGTACTTGTAAATGTGTGTGTCTGTGTGCACGCGCTCATCAGTGTGTTTATACGTTTACGCAAAATCAGTCTCTGTTCCTTTAAATAACGATCTCCCTCACCTCCCCACTTCCTACAAAGACAGATTTTAGTTACTTCTATTCTTTATGCAAACATCAACATACAGACGCACAGGGACACACCCATACATACAAAAGCAGAAGGAACAGACAGTGTCTGGTGTTTCTCTCTCATACATTGGCATTGAATGCTTGTAAAAGAAGAAACACGCCCGACTCTGTATGCGTTTATGTTCAATCCTGATTGAGAAGCTGGGCTTAATGGGAGGGTCAAGGGTAGGGTCTAGGGAAGGGTCAAGACGACGATATGACATTGACTAGGAGAGGGGAAATAAATATGGTGGGGAAGCAAGACTGACTCATCAGAAAAACAAACAGGCTATTCAAGGCAAAACTAAACAAAATCATCTTCGTCTTTAGTTACGTGCCAATTAGTATTCTCAAGATTAATAGTCGTAGTTATACTACTCTTGGCTAAAATATGGAATCGTCACATTCAGAGGATGTTCGCTCAGATCTTTTACTTCGCAGCAAATAAACAAATCACAGACACAAATAATCTTTGTTAAATCGCAAAAAATTCTGGCTACATGAAATATAACTCTAGCAAAGTAGATTGAAATATTCAAATTATAGGCATATTGTTCCAGATCAAACAGAGAAAAAATATGAAATCATTCAATGCTTCGCAGCTAATAAACAACTCACAGATATGACACAAACTAAGCTAAACTGACAGCTAAAAATTCTGGCTACATAGAAATATGACTGAAGCAGAGTAGATTTAGATGTCTAAATTACTGACATATTGTTCCAGATCAAGTAGAGAAAAAATTATGAAATCTCTAAATGCTAAGGTTAACAATTAAGGAATAATCAACATCAAGACCACGATCACTACTTTTTTGTTCCCCCACCCCCAGGCATATATGATAGCCTGAATTATTTTGGGCAGGGACTTCTCAAATGGAAAACAATATTCTCCGTCGAGCTGGTTACAATTTCCTCGAATAGCGGTTGACAGATCATTTCTGCAGAATGGGACATCGTCATGGATCATTTCGTAAGAAATTAACAGCAAACATTCTTAATTGGATTGAGATCCACACTGTTTCTTGGACATGACTTGATATGTCTTTTATGGAGGAAAGCTTTAAAACTCTTTTTGCTCCGTAGAAAGATGTTTTATCGTCCTGGATTATTGCTATATCATCATCGAACCTGTTTTCTATCTATTGAAGGAGGAAAGTGTCCAAAATTTATGTGAGCAACGTTGCAATGACTGTAGGGGTGATGGCTGCCTGGCCCTTTACCTAACATGCAACTCTTTATCATAAATGAGTCGGGAATCAGGCAGCCATCTTTATATGATTCATTGGAAACACCAGTTTCACTAGACAGAACTCAATACAGATTCATGATTTATCAAGTCCAGTCATCCACACTCCATTATTGCTTCTCTCTAACCCTGTGTAATCTTGTTTTCTTCTGGTTAGGTGTTGGTGCTGGTTCCTATTTCAATTCTTATGTGAGTAAATTCGATTTCATTCAGTCGATTTCTCACAGTTCTATCACAAATGCTGACTGCTTTTTCCGTCCATTTGTTCCTCGTATGCTTGGTTGTGCAATTTCCATTTTGAAGACATACTGCTGTGACTTTTCTATCTTGATGCCTTGATGTCTTCAGGGGTTTAACTGAATGGTTTCCATTGTAACCTTCCCGTTTTGTTTACATTTGAACAAGATTTTGGACACAGATGACTGGGAACAAGCAACATCTTTTCTTACATTCCATGTTGGATTTCCTTCTTAAAGGAGTTCTATAATCCTTTCTATTATGTCAATTGAGAAGTCTCTCGTTGAAGCCACATTTCCTTTCAATTAACCAAGGCCAACAGTTTGTTGTGGTTTGCAAGTACTTTCTTTTAACGGTAGATTAATATGCTCATTGTGACTTGTGCTGGTATTCGTTTTTAGAAATGTGGTCCCATATTTTTCCTTTGAATCGAATCATTCCATAATTTTTCCATTTCTTGCTTTGGATAAAGTATACCAATAATTTATATATTTCAATTTAATTTGTTCGAGTTATATTTTGTAAAGCCAGAATATTAAGCTATCTAACAAAAATTGTTTTGTTTCATACCTGTGATTTTGCTTTGAAGTAAGAAGGCTAGACGAGTAACCTCTAAGTGTGGTGATTCCATTTTTTCGCTATGAATAATATTTGTAGTAAAACCCAACTACGTCTTTGTTTGCGAAGCCGGATCATGATTCAAACAATTACTAGTAAATTTTACTAAGAAATTACAATTTCAATATTTCTACATTACACTCGTAATTTTCAAAAGGGGGAGAACCAAAAAGTATCACAGGATCCTTGTAGAGGTCCCTGCTAAGTAAAACTAATATGGAAACTTGATAATGATAACATTACGTGACAACTCGAATCATCAAGCAAGTGTTGTGTTGTACTTAATGTTGTTTTGGGTGCTGATCCCGAAAATGCCGTCTGTTTTTTTTTTTTTTTTTGTATCATGTCTATTTTTTATAATGAGATGAAAGCTGTATCCAAACATATAGAGAGAGTACTATGGGGAGTCAAAATTGAGAGGTTTATAGAATCCCCTTATGCATAGTATCTTCTTTGTATATCTTACGTGTAGTAATTTTGATTATCTGCGTCAAGATGATCTGGCTGTTACAAATCAATTCATTTAACTTTGGCCTGTTTTGCCTCATACCATCATCATCATCAGTCTTTTATCGTCGGTCATAGACCTTACCCAGGATTAGCCACACCTCTCTATCATGGGCATCACGCAGCCAATACTATCTGAATTCGTCTAGTTCATCTCTCCGTCTTTCATTCTACCGGCGTTAATTAGGGGTGTGATCCCTGGGGATCCATATCGAGATTGAATCGGTCGTCTGCCATTCTTGCGGCATGACCAGCCCATTGCCATTTGAGTTTTTTAATGGGTTCCATGATATCTCTTACTCCTGTTTTCTCTAATGCACTATGCTGTTTTGTGATCTACCCATCTGATGTTGAGCATGATTATCTCTCGTGCAGGTTGCATGGTTCTCAGGTGAGGTATATATATTACCCCAGGTCCATCTGACCATCCGTCCGCCTATCCGTCTACAAGATATCTCCAAACGTTCTCAATGTATTCCAACGAGTACTTCCGGGATGGGTGATTCTATGATATCTTTGATTACTGTTCTCTCCCTGATATATTGTGCCGCTTTGTGATCTCTCCATGTAAGGTTGCATTGTGGAATTGAAATCAGAACGTGTCTGTTGCGGAAAAATAAAACGTGTTGAAGTGAAACGGGGTCAATTCTGGAACTGCGTGAAAAATTGGTCAGAAAAAGTTATACTGCAACTTTGATGAGAGAGACGTTCAACTTCGTTGACCGGTGTAATAATACTGTTGATGATGTTAGATCAAGGGCCTGATCTTGAACCTATCTAGATCAGCCATACTATCTCTCCAATCAAGCAGATCTTCTTTGCATTATTCACTGCAGTGAGATCCGGTTTTATCGCTTAGTTTAGGTTGGAGTGTCGGTCTTAATCTAAAAGATCCATACCATTTGTTTACACGGTCGGACCAAATGCTTTTTTCCTAGTTCTCACTGAATGGCTTCCCTTATCCTGCCACGGTTGTTTTCCATTCACATTGACCCAGCTGGCTGCATCACTCACGATTAGGCTACCAGTCCCATCTTTTCTCCACAGATCTGATATAATTTGTCTTCGTTCATTTTTAGAAAAAATTGGGCTTTTTAATGATCACAACCCGATATTATGATGCGGCCAGCAGCCTCCTCTTTCTCAAAACAAAAGTAGCATTTGCTGTTTCTGTGTTTTGTATCTTTGGTTTCGATACAATATCCCTCATGCATTTATTTTGGGTTGCTATGATAGGTGATCTCGTCCGTGTTTTCAGAATAAAGATATTACTAATGTCTATATACAAAGAAGATTGTATAACAATGTACGTCATTCACGTTAGTTTTTATGGCGTGTCGAAAGATAAGCTATTTTGATTCTTCAAGATCACTGTTTTTACCTCGTGTTTTTATCTTGTGTATGTTTTTACTGAGATAGAAGCTCTAGTATCGAAAGTTGTGGAAACAGATTTTATCCATGGATGTCTTCTGGCCTTTTTCCAAAGGTGTTGCAAAAGGGTTAATCTGGGGTGGGGGATTTAATGCCTAGTCATCCTCACCCCCGGGAACGCACGTGCTTATTTCCGTGTCCGACCGGTCAAGTTATTGTTCCTCCTACTTTCGCTATTACAATTTCGGTCACAAAACCCCCACCAACCCACAAAAAGAGGGGTCCGAAAGATCAAAATGGTCACATTATTTTGTTCCATCCTGTATCTGATTTTTTATTTGTCCGTAAAGAATTTTTCTCTCCTTGTAACGTCACTTTTCCCGCGTTTATTGTCCTTTCTTCTCTTATTTCAAGAGTCTTTCATGATCCTTTCGTTGTCCTCGCTTGGGTATTTTGTCAACTACGTATTGGCAGGCCTTGTTTGTTTATGAGTGTTCTTCCAACTTCTTTTCTCTTTGCATAGGATCTGTCATTCCTGGAGTTCAGAGCCACGTGTATGTTCATTAACCCTTTGCTTCATTGATCCAGCGATCGAAGTTTATCTTCCTTCCCCATTATTGGAACTACCTATGTGTTCATCATGGCTTTCAGTGTATTTCCAGCATTTTCCTTATCCTCCAAAGATATTTTCGCCCTCATTTTCTCCTGATTTATTGAGTCACATCTTACTATATATTTATCTATTCAAGGTCATATCTATCTATCTATCTATCTATGAGAAAACTGTCAACCGTAGCAACATCTCCAGAACTTTTAGCATAATTTTCTTCAGTTTTTAAACTGGTTTGGCTGACTGGCTATATGTATGTATCACGCGTAAGGAATGCACGGATTGATCTAAAGAGCTAAAAAAAATTCAAAAACTATTTTTTGTCCAGAAGATTTTTTTTTCAAAATTCCTCAACAAAATTCAAAAGATTCTGGTGGTATTTCAATTTATAATGTAATTGCATGCTAAACTAGTCTCTATTTTTTGTCTAGCAGCGTTCACGCTCGTTTTTTGAAAAATCGGACCATTTAGTGTGAGGGATCGTTATTCTTTGTGAATTTTCCGTTGGTACCAAATCTTTATTTTCGGAACCAAATAGATTTGTTCAGTACCAAATTTGCCCAATTTCGGTCTTGAAAAATTCCAAACGGCAAACTTGCCTGTGTTTAGAGAGGTGTGTAAGTAGAAGTGTTTTGTTATTTTCAAAATGTAGATAGAGCAACGAGAAACCAAAGATTTCAAACGAACACAGATAAACTGTGACGCGTAAATAGCTCCCATCCCACGTCCGTGTTACCCTACCCTACCCTTAAAATACACTTCCTATATGGCCTGCACTCCCACCCCCAAGTCTGGATCGAGCCCTTCCGACCATTTTGCACCCCTTTTCTCTCTATAACATTTTCTTCCTTCGTTGGTTCTTGACTTTGAATCAGCCCCGATCCTAACTTACACTCAATTTACTGGTCCTACTCTCTCTCTCTCTCCTCATCTCCTCCATCTTCACCTCTCCGTCTCCCTCAGTCTCTTTGTCCCTTTCTCTCTCGTCCAGACCCCTCCCTTTCTGTCCAAGCATCACTAGATTTCTCTACCCTCTCTCTTTCTCTCTGAATATTCCCTTTCACCATCCAATCTCCAGAACCTCTCCGTCTCTCAATCTGAACACCTCCCTCTGTCTCACTCTTTGATCCGTCCCCTTCTCCTTCGTTCTCAGTAATCTCTTCCTCTCACCCTCTATCTTTGACCCATTCTATTCTTATCTTCCAATTCCCTTCTCTCCCATCTCTGACTGTCCGTCTCTCTTCACCTCTCTTCCCCTCTATCACTCTCTCTACCCTCCCACAATCCTCAACTCCCTCCCCATTTTCTCTGAATCTCTCTCTCCCTGGCCCCTTTTCCTCCTTCAACCTCCCCCCTCTCTCTCTCTCTCCGTCTTTCATCTTCTCCTGCTTATCAGATAAACATATCTGTTATCAATTGTCCCTTTTTATTAAAGATGTATTGAAGGA
>OY735230.1:1125000-1140000 GCA_963457665.1 Thysanoteuthis rhombus
TGGAAATTGTGATTGCTCAGCCGAGTCATAAAATGAGTCACAAAAATCATCACTTGCGCCCGAATCTGCCCTTCACCAGCGAACAATGACCTCAACCATTCGAGATTCTTCTTTCTCGTGTTGACATGGAGCTGTCATTTTGTTTAATGACAGTATCGCTTGGTTTCTAAACTTTGTAGGTTTTCGATTTGTACTGCAATAAGCGTTCACCCATTGTGTGTGTGTGTGTGTGTGTGTGTGTGTGTGTGTGTGTGTGTGTGTATGTGTGTGTGATATGTACCCAGGGGAATAGTAGCTACTGACATATAGACATCATGCGTAACCAAGGGATTTAATTTCTATCTTATATATGAATCACACAATTTTGATTTTTACGTACAAGTATCACATGATCATTGAAGATAGCTGTGTGCCGGAGATCCGTCCTGTGGACTGTACCACCTCATAGCTCTTATCATTCCCTGATGTATGCAGTTTATCGGATGCAAGTGTTGAGTTTTGTAATAACGTGAGAATCAGGATATTCACTCATCATGCACTTGGACCTTGTATTTCTGTTTATATCACGTAGTGTAGGGATAAAAACGTGTTTATTCTGAACTTGATTTTTTTATCCCAAGGCAAGAGTGGGAGAGGGGCGTCGTTTACGAGTAAGTAGTAACCTAGACCGTTATCACCCCAGACAAGGTTAATTTTCACATCGTCTTTCCCACTCTCATCCCCAGTCCATTGCATATCGCAACTTTTTTTCTTTCTAATTTACTTTTCTTTCCTCGTTGCAACAGTCCAACTAAGCTCTGTTGCTTACAGACTAGTAAACCAACCCCCCCCGGTTACCCTTTTTTCCCCACCCCAGACAGAACACCCCATTTCCAATCCCACCTCCCCAACCTGGAGTCCTCGACCTAATTTTAAAAGCTTGTTATGATTGTTTTCTTATGTTATATACAGGCCGTTTGTCGGAGTGCACGTGTTCTAAAACAGGCCAGCATTTGACGACACGCGTTGTATTACCACCCCAAACAACCCACACTATGACCCCCCCCAATCACCCCCGGACTTTTATTTAAGATCAGCTGATACTTCCAGGCAGACCTCGAATGACCAACCAAAAAGCTTGTCGTGGCGAGGCCCCTACCTGCTCCCATACGGCACCGCCTCCTACCCAGCCAGAACCTGTTTTTTAACCCCTTTAAATGTGCCCTCCAACCCTTACCGCCGCAACCTAGCCAAGCCTATGCATCCCAGGAACAAACCTCACTTTCTGTGTAAAAAAAAAAAAAAAAAAAAAAGAAAAAGAAAATCCCATTTCTATTCGTGGCTCGATTTCTTTTTTTACTTACCAGGGTCCTTTAACCGTTAAATCCACCCCACCCCGACAAACACCCAGCCAGGAAAAAAGACTGAAAACTCATGGATGTATGCCCGTACAAGAGACAGATATAACACACTAATGTAAACGCAAAAATACATATGTGACATACACAGGCACACATATCCCATTAACACACACACACATACACATCCATGTACACGCATATAGGCACCAATACATTTGCACACTGCTCACACGTTTATCTACACACATCCACACACGTGCGTACATTTAGGCACATACACATCTACACATAGATGCATACATATACACACGCATACATGTGTCAGCGGTTACGCACGTTTCATTAGATTAGATTTGTTTACATGTGCACAAACCGAGAGAAGACATGACATATTAACACTGAAACATAGATATGAAAACCCACCCTTATGTATGTATGTATATATACATACGTATCTATGTATGTGCGTACGTATGCATGTGTAAATGTACGTGCTCATGAGTGGGTGTGTGCATGCATGCATTGCTGTACGTGTTTATGTAGGTTGGAATATGTGTGTGTGCTTATCACCAAGAGAAATACACAGGGAACACACTGATATTCATGAATATTTGTCAGTATCTATCGAATCAACGTAACCCCACAAACTGACCGCAGGTCTAACCAGTCGAGTGGGCTATAGATACTCCTCTTTTTACTCATCTGTGACTATATGAGTATGTGGGTGCGTATCTCTAGGTACTCCTGATCCAAATTTGGGAGCTACAATCTTGGTTATCATGCTTAAAAACACCCAAAGGCATCATGTAAAAACTTTTTTTTCTTTCAAAAAAGCGCCCCTTGATATCTCTATGGTCATTTTGGACCATCAATTCAGAAATATTGAGCTGGTATTTTTTTTTTTTTTAATAATTTTAAATAAAAGATTTATTCTTTCAGATAGATGAAGGATTTAGATTATTTTAGATAAACAGTTTACTTTAAAAAGAATTATTTTATAGATAATCAGTTCTGGTACTTACGTGGGTTACAGTGATTCATCCACGCTAGGTACGGATATATAAGTCAGTCGAAGTATCAACAGTATACATTTCATTTTCTACCAATGAAACTCACAATGTATTTTTATGCTTTACGGGTTGCCTGCGTAGAACAATGGGGAATAATACTGCAACGCTGATCACTATGAGTAACTCTTTTTCACTGGATGCTACGCAATAATGTTCTTGTGCCCGACTTAAATTTAAATCTATACCTACCAGTACTATATTTTTAAAAGAATTGTCAAGTGCAAAAGCCTAAAGAAAATTGCTTTGTTTTTCGCAAATCCAGTTGGATCAAACTCATTACTCAATAATGATTGTGTGCGACGAGGGGACGGCTGTCATTGTAGGGGAAGCCAGTGCAATAAACAACGTTCGACCTTGTCTTTTGTTTATTTGATGGCGGGTGTATCGCCCAAGAAATAATTCTCTTTTTGATGAATATTTTACGGATAAGTAGTATCAGGGATACCGGAAGCAATTTGAAGCAGAGGGCAGCTTTTCAGAAAGGGCATTTTACGACGTGTAATTTTTATCGCGGGGTTGCAATGTTATTACAGAAAGAGCAGGGAGTGGTCTCAAACCGCGAATCCCTGAAGGTCCATAAAGGTATAACAACTATAATAACTTTTTAAATTGAAAACAGGAAATTATTGCCAAGTTTCGTCGACGAATAGAGAACATCGCACTGCTATAAATAATAAACCCTACTTAGCAACACGAGACAACCACTAAATTCTCTCATTCACTAATATTAGTTTAAAGCGATGAATAACATATTCAGCTCATGTTGGAGAACTTGGAAATATTTAAGCATGATAAGCAAAGCATTAGTCATTTCAGAGAAGATTCTATTTTATGATGAAAATGGTTTCTGCAGTTATGAGGAAGTTTTCAATGCTGGAACGTCAGCTGCACTCCTGGATAGTGTTGCATGATATTTTCTCTTATCACTTTCTAAATAAGAGAAGCTTTGTAATCTCGTTTTAAATAGTCGTTGACGGCTTACCGGATATCTCTACGCTTACCGGATACTCTGGCCGGGTATCACAAGGAATTGGCCCTCAAATCAAATCTAAAAACAGAGCCTTCCCAACCCTCAAAGGAAAAACAAACAGTGATATGCTGTTGTGCTTTAAGGGTTGTTATCAACCCACCAGTTTTGCTAACTTCAAAAAAATTGCTGCACTAAATCGACCTAAAAAAACGCCAAAACGTGCTAAAGAAACTCTATTAACCTTTTTATGGCCATTTCTAATAGTTGGACATGGCTAAATTCGGCTAAACTGGTAATAGAATTAATATAATTGGCTAGAAAGATAGCACTAGGAGTAGCGCTAAATGTTGAACAGGGAACACATTTAATTAGAAACACTAGTCAACCACTCCCAACCAGAACTTGCACTCTTCCAATGATATCTAGAGTGTTGGGGATCCTTTTGTAATAGAGGTATACTTACCGCAAGAGATTATAAACTCTTTGGGGATTTTTTTTTAATGTAGGCTCCTACCTAGTAAAATTTCTCGCCGGGGGATTAAAATGTTATAAGACAAGAAATCATACTTCCAGTAACAGCTGAAGTTTTCCCTTTTTTTCAATACGTCGCTAAAAACACAGCTATATCCATCCCTAAATTTAAAAACCATTACTCCAGGAGTCCTATTTTTTCTCATTGCCTTACGTAGATTGTATCACTAATACAAAATATATTAAAAGTCAAAGAGGTTTTAGGTTAGTACAGGGTATTGAAAGCTACAATCTTAATACATAGACAATTTTTTTTGCGTACATCAAAAGATACAATGACAACACCTTTCTGGTATTCGTTCACTGTTTCTATAGATCAGTGGGTTCGCTGCAGATTTTCTCTTTGAAGTCGCAAGGATAAGATATTTGCCTTTACGAAATGATAAACTTGCAAATTTAAATCCATGTACACAAATTTTAGGAGCGGTTACGAGAAAAATTTTATTCTTATTGTCTACAAAAAATCCCCATTCCCCCGTTGCAACAGAATAAGGAGAAATGCAATTGCTAGCAGTTTCCCAGAAAAAAAAAACGTTATAGATAGGAAACAACAATCAGTTTTTTGTTTAAGGTTAGTTTTGAAAGATTAAAGAACAATAAGTGCCTTTGTGTGTTTTTAAGTACCACATTTTTTAGATACATCAAAAGAAGCCTCGTTAAAATGAACCTCGATGTAAAGAATTTCGGCTTGAACGAACGAATGGAACATAACGAACTTTTTTTCTGATTAAACGAAATGATTTCGATAAAAGCGGCAAACATGTTGGCTTGCGAACTTGGGATTATGCTAGTTTCATGATCGAGCTTTTTGCCGCCTTTTGATCACAATCAAAGCGTAGTATCTGTTCTTTCCACGCCAACTAAACATAGCATTAACTTCTTGTTTTCAATTTTGAACATTATTATGGTTGCATTTCAATTTTTTTTCCTTTGTGAATTCTAATCTAATTTGGAAACAACCCTATAGTTTCTATTTTGTCAATTGAAAAAATAATCAAATTAAAGTAAAATTGATGAATAAAATAATTAGAATTTAATTGTAACAACGTTTAAAGTTGAAAAAAAAGTATAAAACGTTATTTGTAATTCAACTTACAAATAATTTCAAAAATTAGTTAAATATTCGGCTGTTGTAGATTTTCATGGGATAAATTGAAAAAAAAAAGTTAGATGTAGCCGAAAAAAAAGTATTAATTTGGCAACATTGGGTTGTTTATAACAGGACAGGTGACTTTTCAAATGAGTTCATGCAAGAACATTGTCGTATTCTATCGCTTCAGTTGAAGATTAAAAGACTTTGATCGCCGCTTGTTTGTTTCAGATCATGAGCGGAAATGAATTGGACGAAACAGAATTTTGCTATAGATTTGAGAAATTAAGTTTTTGATTTAAAAAATTTTCGACGTCATGAATGATAGAGAACCTGAATGATTCAGAGATTTTATTATATTGTCAAAATGTTTTTGCCGTTACGAGGAAAAATTGATTCAGCCGTGATTGGAAATAAATATTATTTGCTATCCACGTGGTCCCGGCACCCCTGAATATGGCCCTGTGTAAATGTCTTGAATATCTACAAAACCTTGAATTCAAAGTCCAAATCAGACAAAAATTATTTTGCATCACTTCCTTGGAAGTTAAAAAAAAAGTAGGTAAATTTTGATTTATTAAATTTGAAAAATGTATTAATAAAAATAAGAAATAGGCAGTCAATATAGTGTCACCCATCTCATGGTAGGATAAATTCATCGTGTAAAAGCGGGAGATTATTTCAAATAGTGTTTCAATATAATACGAAGCTATGTATAATCATATATGCTCTTCCAGCCTGGAATGGAGCATTCTGGTGAAGGAAGAATATATATGATAAATAAATATATCGCTTAAATTCAACCTCACTGACCGTCAAATTCCATGGAGTAGAGGGAGGATACCAGGGTCCGGGTCTGGAGCTTTGGTTTCAATTGTGCCTCGCTGTACCGGATGGGATAATGGATAGTCTAAAACCACACCGAAGAGTTGTAATACAACGGATGACACAATAATTAATGCTCCCTTGAGGAGGTAAGGAGGTAACTCGTTCATTGTAAGTATATATATATATATATATATATATATATATATATATATATATATATATATATATATATATATATACAGATAGATAGATAGATAGATAAGGAGGGAGGGGTATGGATGACTGTGTGAAGTTCCAAATGTTCGATACACAAAAAAAAAGAGTCAGGTATGGATAGGGTTAGGCAAGTTTGTAATAATATTTATATGTGAGTGGGGGGTGTAGATTGGGGTTTTGATGTGGGGAATAAGAGTACATGCATATCAAGGGGTTATTTGGGCCTGGGTAGAGGTGTAGTAGATGCAGGTGTGAAGATTGTGAGTTGGTGTGCATTGAGTAATTAGGGGTAAGAGGATTATATATATGCATATGTGTGTCTGTGTCTGTGTTTGTGTGGAGCGATTACTGTGAGGGTGTGTCTCAGTCATCTACACTAAAACTGGAATCGACGATTCTTCTTTTCCCTTTCGCCAAGGAGAACATTTTGTGTGAATTGAAATTCTAATCGAATTTCGATGGAATCAGAATGAAATCTCTTCACCACAATCGTCCTAACGAAACCAATATCCCAACACTCACTTTTGAGAAGTGTGTTCCTTCACTCGTTCATGTCTATCCTTCATTCTTTTTACGTATATATATATATATATATATATATATATATATATATATATATATATATATATCATTGTGTCATCCACTGACAGCTGTTTCGTTGTATTACAAGTCTTCAGTGTGGCTATAGACTATCCATTATCCCTTCCGGTACCATGAGGCAGGATTAAAACCTTCGCTTCAGACCCGGAGGCCGATATTCTACCTGCTCCAGGGAACTGGACGGTCAGAAAGGCTGAATTTAAGCGATATATTTATTTTAGCTTAAATTTCCCATCCACCAGAATGCTCTATTCCAATGGAAGAGCCACACACGCAAAATCAGATCATACATAAAGATCTTTCCCAAGTTATTCTCGCCTTACAGATATAATCAATTTTCCTGGGGGCGGGGGTGCATCTCTCTCTCTCTCTCTCTGCATTCTCAATCATAACCAACCACTGTGATGGCGGACTTGTTTATCAAGTTGTGTCGAAATTCTATTTGTTTAAAAAATGACCCTGTCATCGGAGTGTCACTTACACATACACGTATATTTTAGTCTTAGTTAAATGTTTATTGATAAGCAACCCATTTTCCTAATACATATATATTGGGAAAATTATTAATTATTATTACGATTAACGCTCCCTTCTTTAGGGTTGAGCACTATTAAGTGAGGCACCCGTCTATTGCCGCTATAATGCAGTGCTCTTTCAACTCTGGAATAGAGCACTTTGGTAGATAGGGAATTATGCATAAGTAAATATACATTGTTTAGTTCGGACCTACTGACCGTCCAGTTCTGCGTAGGGCAGGGGTCAAATGTCTTCCTCTGGGTCTGAAGCGAAGGTTTTGATCCTACCTCATGGTGCTGGATGCTGTATAGTCTATAGCCACACTGTAGAGTTGTAATACAACGAAACAGCTGTCTGTGGATGACAAAATTATTAATAAATCTGATATATATATATATATATATATATATATATATATATGAGTTTAGTTGAATCAGAATAATGAAATTGAATTAAAGTCCATCGGGTGTCATCTAAAAAATGCAATATGTCATTGCTGACACGCGTGTCAAAGGTTTGTCCTTCACTAACCTTCAACCTTGTAGATTATCTCCCCTACATCTTCCTCTACCCTTCTTTCCAACCTGTTCTCGATTTTTCACCTGTCAATATTTTCACAGCTTTCGTTTCTCTTCCAGACTCGGACTTTTTCTTTAAACTCTCTTTCAACTCGAATTTTTCTCTCCTATTTTTTTCTCTCTCGATCTTTTCCTTACCTTTTCTTCTCTCCCCCCCATCTCGACCTCCCCTCCACTAACTAGACCCTAATGAAAAAAAAGCCGCTTTTCATTGGTCGACCTTTTCAACTGAAAACGTCATTGCTCCACAAGAAAAAAAAACAACAACAAAAAACGACACAAAAAGTCGTTCCAATTCCGAGCCAAAACGATTTCACATCTATTAACTTTTTTCTCCGTCTTTCTCGTCAGCTGGGCTTTGAAAAAAAAACGTATTGAGTGCTCGGCAATCGGAGAACCAGTTCAAGTTTACGAGGTAATGGTGGGAAACTGGAGAGGAAATGGCGGCAAAAGCTTCAAGACTGGTGGGAAATGATGAGAAAAGTGGCGGGAAATGGTGGCTATTGGCGGGAAATTGGTGAAAGTGGCGGCAAATACTTCAGAAGAGTCTGTGTACACAAATGGGCTGAGGGCTTTTTTTTTTATTTCTATATGCTGGTCGGCCGCTCTACAAACAAACGCTCATTCTGCTCAGCAGTTGACAATGAGATCAAGGCTGAGTTTCGCAACAATGCTTAAACATATGTTAAAAGACCATTACGTATCAAGCTGTACTAGTACTCATAAAAGACGGGATCATTTACGTATATATAAACAATAGAAATATATATTTTAGAATAATTGTATTCATTGCATACCGTAAAAAAAAAATGTTCAGAATGAACTTATCATTCTCTAGATTTTCTGGTTTCTTTGTAACATTTTTTTTAGACAGGAAAGTGATAGAATCAGGTAAAAATATTTAAAAAATAGAGATATCATTTGCAGCAGCAGTTGTAATGGTAGCAGTAGTGAGAGATATTACCAGCAGTAGTTAACTGTGTACTTTCAGTGAACTCGTAGGCATAGCAGCAGCCAATTTAATGTCTGGAGAGTTCACAATACCCCTCTTCTCTCTTTTAGTTTGCTTTAGTGTGACATAAAAACCAACGAACAAAAAAGTGAAAACCTTTTATTATGTTAAGATAATACCTACAATCGTGTATAATTTATCATAGACGTGCACGTTTCCCCACTATCCGAAAATAAAGCCTCACTTCCATTAAACCTTTCGGAACCAGAATTGGTGTAAAGTAAAGAAGGTATTACCATTACTTTATATAGGAAAAGTTTTGAGCGGGCAAATTTGCAGGATGTTTTGAGTGACTGCAAAGAATTGTTTGATTGAACAATGCGTAATACTACGCCAATTGTCGTATTTCAATCTTTCCACACCGACAACAGAAGACAACACACTTTCATCATCAAGGTAAGCAAATATAGGAGAGGGTTATTTTTTTTTAGTCTGGGAAGCCTCACAATTTTTCCTATGTAAATGAAAGGTAATTCGTTCGCTTTACACAATTCCGTCTAGGAATTTGAAATTTGTAGCAAATTAGCTATACTAAAAAACATAGCTCTCACTGTAGAGCGTTGATTAATAAGCCGTTGTCTCAAAGTAATTTGTGTAGTACAGCCTTTCACAGCGAGAGGTTATTAGGGGTTCTGCGAAAAATTTATATATGCAAGCAAAAAGCTCTTGACATCCATTTGGAAGATGAAATTCGACCAAGAATTGAGTATTTGTGCATTAAATAGGTATAATTCATTATTCATTTATAAATTATTGTTCCACGTTGCACCTTCTCGACCTGTTTGATTATACTAATAAATTTGCGAACTTCATTTTCATTAATCAATGTTCTTTCATCAAAAACAGTTTTGATGATTTTGTTATATTTTTGCTCTCTTAGATTTTATGTTGTTTTTTTCAAATATATAAAGTTTCTGACATAAAACATTAATTTTGTGAAAGGTAAGTCAAGCTTATCAATATCATTTCAAGGAAACTGACTTCCATTTTATATTTTATTACATCAAATGCTCTGTGGGTAAGAGAGGACTGAAAAAATGATTTTTTTTTCTCTTTTTAATGTTGACCAAAATGAACATATATGTATAAAATATCTTCCTGTACACTGTAGAATACTGATAATTACTTTTAGATTATAATATATTTACATTTTTGTACATACTGATAGGTATTATCAGTTCTACATAGACATTTCCTAAATAATTAATTATTGATTAATAATTACTTTGAGATTGTAACATATGTGTCGTTAGCAGTACATACATTTTTATCCAGAGGTTAGTTAAGATATGTTATTTTGAAGACTCTTCAAATAAAAAAAAAGGTGGGAAAAGGCTGGTGTTGTCGATTTGTTTATTTTCAAAGGCCCAACTAAAATGACCTTGAGCCAGGATAAGCAAAACTTTGTAAATAATATGTTTTCTTAGTGAGAACCCAAGGAGATCTTTCACTGAACAAAAATCACTTTTGTAGAGATCTTCTCTTAAGTCATTTATTTATGTAATTTTTAATCTTTTCTCATTTAATTCAAAACACGGATTCAGCGAAGTTTTTTTTCTTTTTCAAGATTTTGAGATAACTTTTGATGATGCTGCTCTTGTACATTTAAATTATCTATCATCATAAACACACTAGCTTACCCCTACCGTCATGAAGGTGCGATTAGCATTCGTGACGGTGCAGATAACAGAATCGGCGACCGGAGTTCAAACTCCGACCGGAGCTGTTTATCTTCACTTCGCACTAAAATTAAGGAAAGGCATAAATCCTCCCCAAACAGAAAGAAAGATTTGAAAGGCACCCAGTCTAGGAAAATGACAACCCTAATCCCAACCGGTGCCCCTTAACATCCTACCTGCTAGCGAATGATGTCAGACGCATCACTCACTGCTTTCCTCTGGACTACATCAGCGAGGCTAGGAGGAGGATACTGACGACTGGGAATCCCAAGATCCTCAAACGTTTCGCCCAGGCATGCACCCAGACGGGGACACTCTAGTATCGTTCCACTGTCTGTAGAAGTTATATATACATTCACCTATGGCGTCAAAAGAAGATTCAGATATTTAAATAATTTTGCACTTACTTGAAAACACAGAAAACATTATTCAAGTTTTAAGAAAAAATATTTGAGATGTAACACTTTCTTCTCAAATCTGTCACTTCCACATTGTTAAATTACAACCATAAAAAAACATTATGTTGGTCTGCATTTTCATCATGTTCAACCACAGTGAATCCAGATTTTTCGAGCAATTGTAAAAAAAAAATGTAAGGGAGATTACTCTGTAATTGGCATTCAAGAGCCATCTATCTTTATAGATGTTAGTCAGAAAATATAACCAATAATCATGGCAAATTACATAAGTAGATATGTGTGTTTTAATATACACTTTAGCCCAGAAATGGATTTGCATTTAAAAACAAAATTTTAGCCAAATTCCAGTCCAAGTAAACTCTTCCCTGTTAATCCTGACGTGTTAAACCAAACCGATGTGTAAAGTTGAAATTCCCCTTCGATGATTTTCTCAGCTAAGAGAACTGCCTACCAAACTGACTGAGTTAAATTGACAAGTGTCGCAGATCTACGAATATTTAGTTCTGAAATACGCCAGGACTTATTTCATTCTAATTAACAAAAACATTTAGAAGATTAACGTTTCTCTTCTGTGATATGAAATCACGAATCAAGTCATTGGTGGGTGGCATTTTTACCGACTGAGCCTGACAGACAAGTCTTACATATCTACGAAAATTGATTTTTTCTGATACTCAAGGGCTCATTTCATTCTCATCATCATCATCGTCAATTTTACTCTTTGGATTCTTGGAATTTAGAGATTCAGAGATTCCCTGTATTTTGGTCATCACAGATGTGAACCTAGCTCTATTCTGCATCTCACAGTGAAGTTGTATTGACGACAGAGTTTTTGTTTTTTCGTTTTTTCTTCCATAAGCCTTGAAAACGTGTTTTTTTTTTTTTTTACATCTGTCCTAAACTGCAGTTGTTTTTGCAATAAAGAATTTTCCAGTCGCGTTGTGTGTGCAATGTATTCTAGATGTTGAGGTATGCAAGAATGTACGCAGAGCCAATTTTGGTAATTTTCCGTAATTCTTCCATTGGGGTAAATGAAACTCCAAACGTCAGGTTCTGGAATGATACAATCTTTGGGTTTCCAACGGCGCTTTCTTACATTTATAGCCTTTTTGCCATTTTCCATAGAAACCCATGTCATAATGATTCGATTCAAGTTAGTTCCTTTGTTGACATTGAACTATATAGGATTGAGTATAACAGTTTTCTTTGACAACGAGCCTCTTAAAATTTTATTCTTGGGCTCATTTTGATGCAATGATCTGATGAGATATCTTCTGTACTAAGAATGTTTCTGAAATGCTATGCGTTAAAAAATGTCAATCCCCTTTGCTTATTGGTGTTTTTATATCCCGGATATTTGAATTCACTTACATTTTAGATTGGCTTTCCATCGATGGTCATAACGGATTCACTTGTCATGATATCATACGTTGCATTAAACCTCACTGCCACTTTGGTTTCTTTCTAATGAATAAAAACATTCATACAAAAAACTTGTGTTTACTTATGATTTAAAAAAATGTAATGTATGACGTGTACAATCCAAAAGTTGCAGTAATCAGTCAAACTACAAGAAAGAGTGAAATTCGGTCTTGCAGCAGCGAAGTCTGTAAGATGTGTGTTGACTGTCTTTTCTTCACTCAGTTAAGGGGAAAATATGCATTCGTTGAGTTAGTATACTTTACAAAACATTCAAAAGATGCGCATACAAAGATAGATACATATATACATAAATATATTTATCATCTTCAACATTATCCGTTATTTGATCCCGTTGTTGGACTATGGCAACCCCAGTTTATTTCCGCTTCTGAGCGTCGCAGTGCCAAGACATTGTGAACTAAAATTGCATTTGTCTGGCTCAAGCCACAATTACTGCTCATCTAGCGAAAATCGTATTTACTGCAATGATCTGCTGAATAACCTTGCATACCGACATGCACGTGAATTCACATGAAATAGATGCAACTGGCTTAGTCGGTAACGGCTTGGACAATGGAATCAGCGATCCGAGTTCAAACTTGGGAAAAGGATAAATCTCACTTCCCGCCCCTTCAGCTATAGACAACATAGAAGGACCCTTTGTCCGTGTAAAGCAGTTCATCTTAGATAAGGCTAGTCTGATGAAAAAAAAAAAAACCCATACAGCTTGGCCGTTTCGGCCCACCGAGCTATTAAGGAAGGGCACTAAACTCGGAGATTGACTCTAGTGTGCATAAGCTGATCTCCACTTTGATAATCAACCAGCGCAAGCGGGAGGAGTGACCTCCCTTGATCATCGTAAGCGAAAAATGAACCAGCATATTGTATGTACGTATGTATGTTTGAGCGTTATTAGATTATTGTACGTACGTATGTGTGTCTTCGTGCGTGAATATTGTATGTAGGCACAGATGTGTGTGAAAGGGAATTGAACATTTGCAAAGCAAAGAACAAATGAAGCCTTGTTCCTCAATCTGACACGCCAACAACCCACCCCAACCCTCTTTCCAGTTCCCAACAGGTTTTTCCTTCTTTTCTCTCTAGTTTACGCAATCTATTTCATTTTGTTCCTTAGTTTTCCTCTTCTTTTTCTTCTTTTTCATAGTTCTTTTTTTTCTTCCTCATTTCTTTCTTTTCCTGCTTTCCTTTTCATTCTTCCCTCCCTTACTCTCCTTCATTTCCCTTTCTCCTCTCCTCCTTCTCTCCCTCTTATTCTTACTTTTTCTTTCTTCCCCTCCTAATACTTATAATTGTTTACCTTTCTCTTCTGACAATTTTCTTTTAATCTGTCTCTGTCTCTCCTGTCGTTTCCCCCTCTCTCTATTCTTCTCAATGTTTTTTTCTTCTTTTTGTTCCCCTCTATACACATTGTAGGCTCTTCATTTTACCCATTTGTTTTTCTCTCACTGCACCCCTTGTGTCCCTCCCCAGAAATCCAAAAATAAATTCTGTCACAAATTGCTCCAATTGGTAGTTTCCTCTTTCTTCACCGTATCCTCTTCTCCAAACGGCCAAAGAAACAAGATAGGGGGTAGGGCGTAGGGGGAGAGGGGGAAGAATTAGGGTTGCTTTTCGTTTGAGCCTTTTTCACTGATTCATTTTGTACGTTGACTCAAACACAGAGATCCCCTACACTGCTCGTAACAGCACCCTCTTTCTTTTCTTTCTTTCTTTCTTTCTTTCTTTCTTTCCCTTCATGTAATCTTCCTTTCTTTTTCTTTCTTTCTTTCTTCCTTGCTTTTGTCTAATGCTCTGTTCCATCTTTCATTCTCCATTTCTTTCTCTCTTTTTCATTTTAAGCACTTTTTCTTTCTTCCTTCCTTTCCTTCTTTCCTTCTTTCTTTCTTTCTTTCTTTCTTTCTTTCTTTCTTTCTTTCTTTCTTTCTCTCTTCCATCCATTTTTTTCCTTCCTTGCTTCTGTGTAATGCTCTGTGCCATCTTTCACTCTCCATTTCTTTCTTTCTTTCTTTCTTTCTTTCTTTCTTTCTTTCTTTCTTTCTTTTTTTCTTTCGTCCAGTTATCCCCCCTTCCTTCTCTCTAATGCTCTGTTCAGTCTTTCGCTCTCCATTCCTTCCTTTGTTTATTCAACCGCCTTTCTGTCTCTCTGTCTCTCTCTCCGTTTCTCGTTCCATTTTTCTTTCTGGATGTTTACCTGCATCATGTTCGTTCCTTTCTTATCTTTCTTGTATCGAGCAGTCAATATGCCGTGGAGAAAAAGTCACACTCGGGTTCAGAACTTTGAATATGGGATAAAATACCGTAAAACAAAATTTCAATGGGCAATATATGACCATTATGGAGGAATTAATGTGCCATAACAATAGAATTGGAATATTGGGGTTCTTCAAATCTATAGAAAATGGCTGAAAGATATATAACCATTGTGTTTGAGCAGCTTTGCCTTAAATCATGTTCCTAATTAAACATTATAGTGGATATACGATTGAATATGTCGCACGTCATGACCATTATAGGGGAATCGATTGGCCATACAACTACATCTATAATTTTTCTTCTTTTTTTATGCTGGCTATTTACTTGATTTTTCCTTTTCTCTCGCCCAATCCCTTTCTTGTCATATCTATTTTCTAGTGGTTCGACCTCCAGTGTTTTTCACTCGTGATAATAAAACATTAGGGGGAATCTTTCTTCGAGCAGATGAACGAATT
>OY735230.1:1142500-1175000 GCA_963457665.1 Thysanoteuthis rhombus
ATATATATATATATATATATATATATATATATATATATATATATATATATATATAATTGTCAAAGCCCTTGAATAGGGCTAATTGTTTAGCCGAAAGCGCGAAGTATGGTAACACTTTTGGACAACTACTACCACTCTATGGGTCCAAGCATATGTTTTCTTATGCGATAACGAGGAAAAAAATTAGAAAAAAGTAACAAGATTCGTCTCATCTATCATATTTAACATGCAATATACGTTGATACACATAGACAGGTACATATATGTATATCTTTACACCCAGACAGCGGTTTCATTGTGTTACAACTTTCAGTGTGGTTATAGACCAGATACCCCACTGCCGCTAAGCGAGATTGAAACCTTCACTTCAGACTCGGAGTCCAGTATTCTATCCCTGCTCTACGCTCAACTGGAGACCGTATTTAGCAATGTGTTTTTTTTTTACGCATACGTCATAATTCACTGGTGCCCAATTCAAGAGTTAGAAGAGGTGTGTCTTTCTTCATAACCAGACCAAATAAGATTGATAGAAAAGTTCCTGCGGATGAAAAACGACCTTTTTACCGTTTTTTTTTTAAATTTTCTCTGACTGGTTTTGCCACTAACTGACACCAGTAGACATATTGACAAGTGATTATTTCTAATTTAGGACAAGCAAAAAGGAACTTTTCGGTAAGTATATATGTATATTTATAAGTATATTTCTATATTTATAAACGGTAAAATATGGCGAAAGTATGAGTTCAGCAAGACTATAGACAAGAAATTTGAAAGCATAAAAGTATCTTTCCTTTTAATCGGACGTGCCTGTAACCAAGCGGTTAGTAACCCGGGGAATAGAATCGGTGAGCTGAGTTTAAACCTGTACTGTGTTCACTTTGCACTAATGTCCTTGGGAAATGCCTGAATCTATGTCTTCTCTCACTAGCTATGGGTTGGAAGGCAATTGAAGTGAGTGGTCGCTTGGGGTTTTCGCAATCACGAATAATTTCGAAGTTTAGCCGAAAGAGAAAACTATAAGAAGCCCAGACAGGGATAGCTGAAGCCATAGACAGCGTAAGGGCATTGTTTTCTTTCCTCTTCTCTTTAGGAATTGCAGAAAAGGATGAAAGATTGATTTGACGCATCAAGGAAACTGATTTTCTGGAAGGAAAATCTCAAAGAAATGAGGAAAGTTTTAAGATAAGTATGTGAAGCCAGATCTCTCAATCATGAGCGTCACGACGCCAATATCTAACTCTTCACACCGTCTTATTTACTGCCTCAGTTTCGTTTATAATCTCTAGGGATCTATGCTTTGAATCGTGGTATCCTGCTGTTATCTGAAATTCTCACATGACAAACCCATTGCTACTTGAGTTTTCCAATGGATTTTATGATTCCTTTGATTCCATTTTTTTTTAAAAATAATATTCTGTGCTGTGATCTCTCTTTGCGATGTTAAGCAAGATTCCCTTCCGTGCACGTTGCATGATTCTGAGTTTGAGGGTCAATCTTTTGGTTAGGTTCCATGTTTCAGCTCCATAGGTGACAATCGGGAAAACGTAGATTCCTGAAAGAGAGAAAAAGAAAGCGGATAAATACAGCAAGCTCAGAGGGAGGAAAAAGATGAAGGAAGGGAGTAAGGAAGCGGAGACAGAATGAAGGAAAGGTGAAAAAGAGGGGAGGGAAGGAAAAGAGGGAGAAAAAAAAAGGAGGGGATGGAAGGGAAGAAGAAAAAAGAAAGGAAAGAATGCATGTAAAAGGAGTAAAGATAAATATATTCGTAACTTGCATGAATGAATCACCGTAGCTTACGCATGTGCCACAACCAATTATCTGAATAATATCTCAAAAGTAGATCTTTTATCAAAAATTATCTACAAAAATACCAACGCAAGATTTGGAAATTGTTAGTCGTAAATGACCATAGAAATCCCAAGGAGCACTTTTTTGAAGAAACAAAAAAAAGTTTTGACATTGTGCTTAGTGGTCCACTCATGCAGCCCCCCAAATGTAACCAAGAACCTTCGAAGAAAAACACGCACGAGTAAAGAGAGAAGAATCTGTAGCCCACTTGGCTGGTTGGTCGGAATATTTTGGCGGCTACAGTGATTTGATATGATTACCAAAAACGAGGGATAAAGAAAAGATCAGAATATAAATATTAATATTATACATACATCAAATATACACAAATATCAAAAAAACAAAAAAAGAGGCGGAAATGAAAAAAGAGAAAGTAAAGGAGGAATGGTTGATCACGGACTTCTTCTTCAAGGTGGTGGGAAACATGTGAGAGAGAGAAAGAAAAAGAGAGCGAGAGAGCTTAGTGAAGAGATAAAAAGAGAGAGATTCGCAGCTTCAAGCAAACATTATCGTACCAACACACGCACAATCAGTGATATCTATACATAGACGCTGATATACGCAGTACTCCCAGGGAACACAAAGAAAGGAAGGAAGCCAAAAATAAATTAGAGAAAGAAAATACGCCTCAATTCTTAATTAGTGTGTAATTGTAAGGTCAGACGCGTTTATCACTGATGGAAACAAGAATCGGATAATGTTTTTATAAGAATCGTTAAAAATCAAAACAAAAAAAGGTAAAAAGAAAAAAAAGCTAGGCAGCAGTGAACGGAGAAACGTTTCTTCTTACCAAATGACGTTTCAAAAAGTTTGTTGGCAACGAAGGAGAATGGCTCTGCTGGTCTGGCAGTGTAAACAAGAAAAAGAAAACTCTCTTTCCAATTCCTGTAACGTTGTGCATTCAGTTTTTGACAGCAATTGCCAACATTTTTTTCTGTAATAAAACAACCTGTTACCGATCGGTTTTTTTTTTACCAAAAAACACTCATATGTTCTTTACAGGTCACTGACGGAGGAAAGAAATTATATACTTGCAATTTACACGGTTCAGGTGTGTAAATATAGAGTAGTAAATGGGACGATTATGTATCACCAGTTTTGTAGGGTGCCGCTCCCTAAAACATCACATTTTGAAATTTTCTATTTTAAGGAATTGGTGATGTCTCAAGCTCATGTTTTGGTAAAATCTTCAAAGACACACACGCACGCGCACACACAAACACACACACGAACCCCACCCCCCAAACAAAACAAACACACGCATGTATATATATATATACACACACACACACACACACACACACACATCTCTCTCTCTCTCTCTCTCTCTCTCTCTCTATATATATATATATATATATATATATATATATTGGCGGATCAATAAATCCACAGACTTAGTGTTATAAACTAAACACCAACCTGAAATTTTCATTGTATGTTCGTTCAGTGTATGTGATTGGTTGACAAGCATTGGGTTATGCGCATCGATAATGAAGTATATATATATATATATATATATATATATATATATATATATATATATATATATATATATATATATATATATGAATATTTCAGACGCCCCAGAATAAAAGACTTACACTTCAAGTTCTGATCCCTATTTGTCCACTGCTAAAGTTTCCAGAGTTATCTCCCTTCATTCTCTGGTCTCTCCTTCGATTTGTTCCGTTTTTTTTTTTTTTTTTGCCTTGACAAATATTAGGATTCGTGTTCCAAACCGACCCCTGCTTGAAGGTTGGATATATATATATATATATATATATATATATATATATATATATATATATATATATATATATATATATATATATATATATATATATATATAAAGCATGTTAGAGAAGCAGCAATCTCTTTTGTTTTATTCTAATTTTCATGTCGTCTCGCTGTCTGATGAAAGGATAATCCTCGAAGGCAACGATGCTGAAAGACGAAATGAGATTGGTCGATAGGAAGAGTTCATTGATTCGACTGGCCTAAAATAAACCAAACAAAAATAGGGATGACCCCTAATTCTAAGGGTCAAATGCTTGGCGCATTTTCAAGTTGAGCCGAATAAAATACGAGAAACTGTTAGGTTTGAGGAGGATTATTGCTGGAAAGCACTCGGATAGCGCATTATTCTGCCAACACCCTCGTCATGGATAATAAAGATTTGCGAATCCCCTCAAAAATTGAATCAATTGTCCCTTGGCCTACGGCACACCATTTTACATTGGTAAACGAAAAAGACCAAGTCTTTTTAAACTGTCCTTTCACAAATTGTTTCAAATCTGATTTTCTTCTGAGTCTTTTCTTTTTATTTATGCAGCGGTGGATTGTTTGAGATCAAATGACATGTATTCCTTCAAGGCTTCCAAAAGATTTTCATAACCCTCCTCTAAATAGGGTTTTAGGAAGGGGGCAGTTTTCAAAGTTTGTTTTTTGATAATTAGTGGTCACTATCCAACAAAAGGCGAAAAAAGTAACCTATCAATTGAATAACCTTTTTCCGATTAAAAAAAAATTGATCTGCTTGACATGCAATGTCAGAAGATAGTATCTATTGAGCGAATGAAAATACCAATTCCCTCGTAATTCAATCGTCGTATTTCTGCTTCCAGTATTTTGTCGAGTATTAATTACCATTCAGGACTGTCTAATCGTTATTGTAACAATTCTTGTATACATGTTGTTAGACAGGGTCTATTGATCATTATGTATGATACGGTTGGACTATTTTCTCCGTCTCGGTGTTCATTTGTTCACAACGTTTCGGTCGCGCACCCTCGTCTGGTGCTGTTGGTTCTAGCGTGTAATCACTTCTAAGAGCGCATGCTCGTTCGGATTGGACACGTTCTTTTTTTCATGTGTCTAGGCTGTGTTTTTGGTGTCAACTTCTGAATTGCTTCCCTTGTATTGAATAATCTGTTCGTTTCCTGCAAAAAAAAAATCCCTTATGATGGGGGGTTCCCAGATGCTAGTGATATCTATGATTGCTGACAATGTGTTTTCAGCTGAATTTTGATACAAAACTTTTATTCCATTATGTTCGATCCATTGATATTCACCATTGAATTAAGTGCGTTGACGAAGACAGGGATTACGTTGGAAGAGAAATATTTGATGAGCAAAATAGATGTATTTCTAATCATGAGGCTATAGACATTGATTTAACTATACATATACACGCATATATAAGTTGATTTTTGCATCATGTGGTCCTTCGAGGATTGTAAGTTTGACAGGAGTTCACTTCTTGAAGATGCCTAAGCTAACTGTTAGGGTCTCCCACCCCTTTGTTGGAATGTTCCGACAGTATGACTGGCATGGGTAGTTAACCCATAGGAAGGGGACACACCGCATATGTGTGTGTGTGTGTGTGTCTCTCTCTCTCTCTCTCTCTCTATATATATATATATATATATATATATATATATATATACATACATATATATATATATATATATATATATATATTAATCAACTATGATAGTGTCTCTTCAAAGATTTTTATTGTGTGTGGGGGAGGGCCAGCCACCATAATTGTCATGTAAAATGATTTTCTGTCAATCGTACGAAAACTACGGCTTCGAAGTATTTCAGTTACTTCACTTCAGTGTTGCCAAATTCGATACTTCATATCTATTTTATATGTATTTGGATAATCCTTTAGTTTTGTATTCTTTCTCAGAACCACTCTCCCACACAACTCCAAACTCAACACTGCATTACCTTGCGTGCGGATTAATATATCAGTCGAATGTCATCTTCAGGAAATGACCAGTTGTCGAGTGATCATATTATATAAATAGACATAGATTTCTTAAGGTGCACTCATATTACCATTCAATCAGTATTTACTGAACTTACCAATGTCTGGCACAAGGTCACATGTATAGTCACTCTAAGTGTGTGAAGAGAATGTGAAATCCCCGAGAAAAACATAATCTATCCACGCATATAATAATCAGCAATATGTAGGTGTCTCCTACCACGCTAAAGAACGCAGCGGACGGGTTAAAAAAATGAATCATTCAATTCATGTAACTGACGTAGTAAAATAAAATTTTCTTCATTCTCAAACGATGAAGTAGTACAAATACTGCTTTTGAAAAATAATATGAAAATATAATAAGTTATATGTAATTAGCAATTAGCAGAGGTCTTCTGTCGCGCTGTGGGACGTAACTGACGATACAAACACACATCAATGAATGTAACTGATGATGCAAATAGAAGGCTGTCTCAAAGCTCAATGCAATGCAAAACTCAACTATTCACGTGTATGAAATGCAATGTGTAATGAAGGCCATTCTCCAAGCTCACTGCAATGCAAATCTCTATCATCTTCTAATATAAATTGTCATGTGTATATATCCATGTGTAACTGAGAACTATGCAACATGCACAGAAGAGAATCATGCTCAACCTCACTTGGAGAGATCACAAGACAGCACAGAACATTAGAGAAAAGACGGGTGTCCGAGATATCAAAGAAATAGTTAAACTCAAATGGCAATGGGCTGGACATGTTGCAAGAATTGCTGAAACCTGTTGGACACCACAATCCACAATGTGGATCCCTAGAGATTATATGCGAAATTGTGGCCGACAGAAAGTAAAATAGTGTGACGGACTAGATGAATTCAGTTAGAATTAGTTTTGCGACGCCCATGATAGAGAGGTCTGGCGAATCTTTGGGAAGGTCCAGCGACGGATGCTAAATGGCTGATGATGATGATGATGATGATGATGATGATGATATGAGCTGCCATTTTCGATGGCGCAGTTGAAACTAGTAATCAAATAAAGGACGTAATTTGTTGCCAATGTTCGAATAACTTAATCAGTTTATTATTAAAATAAAATTTGAAACAGAAAATCCTTTCCTTTTTGGCTTCAATGATCGAATTTTGGGGAAACTTATTTTGATTTGGAATTGAATTGTAATTCCCGCTTGGCAACAATTCCAACACGAACACACACGCACAGGGGAATGCGTGTGTGTGTGCTGTGTCTGTGTGTTCGGTCCCGAATGTTATGTATTTCCCTTCCTGATACATCATTAGTATTTCCGTTAGGAGAGAGAGCAAGGTTAAGATTCGTTTAACAATTATTGTCGGTGGGGTGTGCGTGTGTGTGTGCGTATACGTATGTGTGTGTGTGTGCGTGAGAGTTGAGGGTTGTAAGTATGTGATTGTTTGTGTAAGGGTATGTATGTGGATGCACGTCTGTGTGTGTGTGAGTATACGTGTGTGTGTGTGAGAGAGCACGTGTCTGCGTGTGTTTTTTTCTAGTGCGTGTGCATGTGCGTGTGAGTATTTGTGCGCTCATTTGTACATGTGAGTGCAATTGAGTTTGTCTGTAAGTGTGCATGTGTGTATGTGTGTGTAAAAGAGAGGACGTGCATGTATGCGTGTGAGTTAGTGAATGTACGCGTGTGTGTGCGTGCATGTGTGTTTGTTAGAGTACAGGAGTTTGTGTGTCTGTGTGTGCGTGTACAATGTTGCGTGAGTCCAGTCTCCATGCGCGCGCCCGTATGTGTGTGTGTGTGTGTGTGTGTGTGTGTGCGTGCGTGTGTGTGTGTGTCGGTTTACATACACGTAAGTGGATCAATAATTCCCCAGCTTGACACGTAGTTAGTTATAAACCAAATTCTGACCCGAAATTTCCATTGTACATAACTCTATGTAAAAAGAATTCATTCCTGGATTATATGCATTGACAAGGAAGGATATTACATAAAAAAGTAAATATTTGTGTAAAATAAATAATTTTTCCGTCATTAAGCAATAGACCCTCTGATGTACGTACGGATGTGCATGCATAAGTGTATGTGTTTGTGTGTGTGTGTGTAGATGCACGCGTGTATTTATGTATAAATGTGGTTGTTTATCTGAGTGTGTGTGTGTGTGTGTGTGTGTGCAAGCAACTGTTCACATCTAATTTTAGTTCGATAAATCTCTGTAGGTGTGCGTGCGTGCACGTATGCATTGAGAAAACTCGATAACTGGCTATCGTGCAAGGTTGATATCCTCCATTTATGTTATCAGTCAGCGTACTAGTGCACTGCAGTGAGGAGTTTGAAGTTGTTTGGATCAGCAGTTTTCGAAAAATATACTGAAAATATATAAAATACCACAGATTATAGATCTTGATCTAAAATTGTAAACCCAAATACAGACATGATATTTAAATTGGCAATGAATCTAAATTTATGTACAAAACATCCAAGTTTAAATTACCGAAATAATTCGAAGCTCTACTTCCGTACGACGGGCAGAAAATCATTTTATATAACAATTATTGCAAGCTGCTTCACACACCATGAAGTCCTGTACCTTTGGAATGGACACTTCTTTTTAATCAGATATTATCTTTGCTAAAAGCGTGTGTGAAATTTCCACTTACTCAGATATTTGCGTGTGTGTATTCTGTATTCCGTATCATGTTGCAGTACTTGATATGCTTATCTCTAAAGCGATTGATTACAAAAGTTAATAATAGTTAATGCAGGTCAAAAGAAATCGTCACGCGATCAACTGCTTTTGACAGCATGACGTGTTAGGGATGATCAATTAAAAGATTAGCAAAACAGCTTGTCAATGAATGAATTACTCCTGTCGCCTCTTCTTGGGCAGTGATCACAAGAAAAAGTCTGCATTAAAAAAGTGGGGGGGGGGCACAAACTGATGGATCAATCTATCATAAACCAACATTGTAAATTGAAAGTCACTAAAACCTATTCAGAGGAGGAAATTTAAAAAAAAAAATGTTTTTCCTGGACATGATAAAGAGTAAATGTTGAAAAATGTCAGCCCTTTAGATCCATTGGTGCAGCCCCTTTCGTATGATACATACATACATACATACATGCATACATACATAGTCAGCGTGACAGCTAATCTGACAGACCACCTTAAAATCTGAAGAAACCTATGTTGACTGTTTCGTTAATGCTTTTGATGGATAGTTTTTAAATGAATTATATCAATAAAAAATACTTCATACTCGATCGATAGTGAAAGTTCGTTCTCATCGAAGAGAATAGAAACGTTCTTCAGATAGAAATTTCTTCACGGAAGTTGATAACAAAAAATAATTTCAAAGGAAGCTGCTTATCATAATCACAAATAACAGTTATTGTTATCAAAATCGGTCCTGATTCAAACTGCATTTGAAATGAATTGGAAACTTACTATCATCAAAGTTACAGGTATTTTTTCAAAACCTCGATGTAAACCGTATCTGGAAGAGGCTATAAACCTCATTTTAAGCCATTTATTGATATTTAAAGGAATGTGTCCCAAAATGATCACAACAAGCAGCTTCAACTATACATCCCCTGCTTAATGTTATTAATCGTTTATTGTTATTTAAAAGACTCTGTCCTATAGTGATCACAGTAAGCGGCTTCCTCCATATATCCCCTGCTTAAGCTTATTAGCCGTTTATTGCTATTTAAAAGACCGTGTCCCAAAGTGATCACAATGAGCAGCTTTTTTTATACATGATTTGCTTTATGTTATCAGCTGGTTATTGTTATTTAAAAAAGACTCCCTTCCAAAGTGATCACAATTAGTGAATAACTAATTTTTGGTTTGACATTTGACCTAATGATAAAAATATTCAAGTCAGTGAAAAATGAATGATATTCATTTCGAAAATAAAGAGGAGTAGAAGGAGGAGGAGGAAGAGGGGGCAATTGTCAAAAGTCTGGTCTTTTTGAAATTTATTTGATTTATTATTTCCCAAGTTTGGCACAAGGTTTACAGAGTGGAATTCTTTCCCTCAGACTGATCAGCTTGGAAGATATTCAGCCATTGCTCTAGTTGACCAGTCGGATAGAGGGCTACAAGAAAGATTAGAATTAAAAGAATTACCGAAGTAGGTGGAGGGTGAGCCCTCTCAGAAAGTTACGCCCGTAATTCTAAAATACAGAAACTGGAAAACAGAGAAAAAGTCTGGTTAGTCACTCAATAGAAACTGTCAAGTGACCCACGTCTTTTGGCAGAGTGGAATAAGTGGCGATGAATTGATAGGTTTTTTCTCTTTCCATTTGTTAGACGGTGATTACGGAAAAAATCCGAATCTTACAAAAAAAACCCCAAAAGACAAAGAAAAAACAACAAAAATAACAAAACAAACAAAACAAGCGTGACACAAACTGAGGAATCAATTTAGCAAGAACTTACATTGCAAACTGAACTCCTATTAAAACCCTATTACAGAGAGGGATTTAAAAATCAACAACAGACTTTCTAGACAATTACGCGAAGAAAATCTTTTGCTGATTTTTTAGAAGTAAATTTTCAGCCCTTTAGGCCCACGCGTGCTGCCTTTACGGGTGATGCATACATAGTCAACCATTAGGTCAGCCAGCCAGCCAGCCATACCCATTTAAAAACTGAAGAAACCTATTATGATGTTGACAGTTTTGGTTCATGGATTCAAAAATAAAAAGTTTTCTTTTTGTTTTCCCGGCTACTTTAGACTCAATTCGAGGTTTTAGTTTGGGGTCAAATTTCAACTGCAATTGGATTTTTGGGAATCAAAACAATTTCTTCAAAACGGTCTGTCTTGTCTACCTTTCAGTTGGGTTCCACATGAGTCAAGTTGTCAGATTTGTGCAGCTTTGCCCGGAGAAGAATCTAACTCTGTCAAAAGTTGTTTTAGTCCCCACCAGACCAAAATTTTCCTTTGGTGTCTCTGACCCCCGTTTTCTTTCTGATATATTTTGCTATTTTGTGATCTCTCCATATGAGTTTGAGCATTATTCTCTCATGTGCATGTTGCATGCGTCTCAGTTTGCAGGTTTGTCTCTTGGTTAAGTTCCATGTTTCAGCTCCATAAATGATTATCGGGAGGGGAAAATAGTTGTATACTCATCTTTTAAGGATTATTGGGATCATCTTGTTTTTGAAGGTTGAGCATGCTTTGCCGAAAGCTTGCTATCCTAAGGTGATTGTCTGCAACCCCAGGTGGACGCCTGCGAGTGTCCACCGAAATATTAGAAATCAATTTATGTATTGAAAACGAAGTGTTTAATTGCACTTTATAGCTTAGACTTGTTCTGCCATCGTAGAGGAATTCAATTCCTAAAGGTAACATAATTGCTTAAGTGTGACTTTTTGCGGCTAAAAATAAGTGAAACTTGAGGTTTGGCGGATTGATATCATCTAACACAAATAGATTTGGGGTAATACCCTTAAAGCTACCCGACACCTGGACTAGCTCGTTAACACCCTTCAACGGCAGGTGCTCAGTGTATATATACATGTGGTGTGCACATGCATATAAACGTCGAAGAGTGTTTAGTGTACGCACAGGTGCACGGATATGTATGTGTGTGTGTGTGTGTGTGTGTGTGTGTTAATGTACGTGCATGTGTGTGTGGGTTTGTGTGTTCATCTATTTTGAGAACTTTTTGAGCATTAGTTTATGCCAATCACGTGTCAGTCGGCTTGAAATGGCCTGTTGGTGTGTTTAACAGCCAAAAACCTAAACCCTAACCCCCTACCAAGACCGGGGATTAGGCTTGAGGGGTTGGAATAGACAGTAAGAATTAGGTTAGGGAGCAAAGTGAAGGTTAAACAACTAGAGACAAGTCAAGGTTACAAACATTAGAAAAAAAATTGGTTTTGTTATGACAGAATTAGGCCAGACAGAGGAAAAAAAGAACCCCCCCTAATATGGGAGGGGGGGAAACGTCTGTGGATCTGGGTCAGGGTAACAAAAATCATGCTGTCTGGAAAAGAAGGAGAAGTGGTGTTGTTTTTTTGTTATCAAGAGATCCGAATCTGTAATTTAGAATCTTGGTGGCCTTGAAATGCTGAATCTCATTTATGAAAGAGAGAAAGAGAGGGAAGAGAGTCTTTCAGAAAGAAAGACTGACTTTCAGGGAAGGAGAGATCTTCGGAGATATAATTTGATATAAATTCCAATCGACATTAGTATTTATTTCGGCGTATGTTTATGACTCCATAGATAGATATACACAGATAGGACCAAGTTTAAATAGATAGGTAGGTAGATGTGAGAAGTTTGAGATATTTCGATAAGCAAACCCTATTAAGATGGACAAGCAAAGACGTAGAATGGGGATGAGAGAGAGAGAGAGAGAGAGAGAGAGAGAGGGAGAGAGGGAGGAAGGGAGAGAGAGGGAGATAGAGATAGAGGGGGGAGATCCATATACATTGACAAAGCTAGAATGATTTTGACTTATCTCAGTCACCTTAAAAAGGATTTTTTTGTCCATGTTTCTTTTTTGCCTTCCTTCACTGAACCCAATCCCGCTGGACATGTTTTTTTTGTTATAACGTCCCTTCAATCAAGATACCAGCTTCTTCACTTTTTTACATTTTTGAAGGCCAAAAAAGAACTAAAATTTATCTATTTCTATTTTTCTCTCAAGTGATTTTGGTCGTCTTGGTAACGTGTTGCCCGGACGAAAAGTGAAATCGAGTCTTGCCTTGTCTTGATTTTCCTCTTTTGTTAATTTTTTTTGCCAAGTAAAATGATTTAGGTCCATAAGACAATGACGTTGGGTCCCCTAACCTTTGACTTTTGTCTCTCAGATCCAATAATGAAGTACGGCTTTGAATGGTCGTTAATTTGGATAAAAGAACGCATCGCGTCCTCTCTACCCGACGGCTAAAACAGGATCACGTTTCTTCCAACACTTTTGACATTTGCTGCGTGTTCTTCAAAACATTCGGTTTTACGATGTTTTGTTTGTGATGATGACGATGTACTCCTGGTAATTTTGTAGATACGATTCTGGCAGCGATTTCGTGGTTCAGCTTCCCAGTTCACCACCGTTGTTATTGTGGAAAAGTCTTGGTCAGTTATGATTAATGGCTTCAGTTCTATCTCTACAGACAATAGAATGCATCCCCACCCTGTGCAATGCATGTATGGGCGACGCATGTGGAGATCCCAGGTTGCTCAGTCACGGGAATCCCCTAGCTGATGTAGACCGATCGAAGACAGAGAGCGATGCATCTGACGTCAGCAACCGGAATGACGTCATATAAAGTGTCAATCCACCCAAAGGGATTCCTTTCCCAGGTTTGATATCCTTCTCCCGGACTGGTCGCCTTCTTCCCAAGGTTTGAGAGGCCAATCTGAGCTGTTATTTTACTCATAGCTGGAGTGGTGTATTCATACATCTGCACCGTCACCGACGACGGCCAATAGCACCTCTTCAATCAATTATAACAATATTCTAACTGAGCAGACGTCAAATCCGATATGTCGTCTGCGTATTTGTCACTTTCTGTTTAGCAAAAGCATCTTGTTGTCGACGGGCCTTTTATCTTTCATGCTTTTTTAGTATCTGAAGCTTATGGTCATTTTGTTGCTAATCCTTTATTCTTATATAAGCTTTTGTCATTTGATTTTCCGTCTCGAAGTCTATTTACTTCCGGGGTTTTGATAGTCTCCCCGTTCAATTCAGATAAAAACTAAGCTTAAAATGTCCTGTCAACAGACAAATGAAAAAAACAAAAAAACAAAACAAAAAAAAACAAAAACAAAGATTACAAGAACTCTCCGTCAAAACTGCAAATCCTGTTTATTTTTGCGCGGTTAATATAGATTAGGGGTCACTCTTACCTCTGACATTGATTTGATCATCTTGAAAACAATTTCTGTAGTTATAAGCCTGTTTGGGCGAATGTCAACTGTGAAAAGCCTCCCGGGTGCAAATGTTTATAGTGATTAAGTGTTTCTTGATTCCGGTCTGATCTCTGGCCATCAGCAGTCGGATTTGACGTTTTAAAAGATTTGGGTTTGTTTACTCAGAGATTTTTTTAAAAGAGGAGAGGGAGAGAGAGAGAGAGAGAGAGAGAGAGAGAGAGAGAGAGAGAGGAAAAACTCGTAAAGGGGGAGAGTTTTGGCCTCAGAAAAAAAGAGAAAGAAGAGAGGGGTGAAAAATTAACACAGGAAAAAAATGAATAAATATGCATATCCTAAAATGAAATAAAGAAAATAAGAAGGAGAAAAATCGTGAAATCATGGATTTCTAAATGAAAAACGAAAGAGAATAAGTAAACAGGGACGAAAGACCAAGGAAGGAAGGAAAAACATACAAGAAACGTAGGAGGAAAGGGAAGGAAGAACGGACAAAAATTAATTGTGATCTTTTAAAGAAAAAGTTAAATAGGATAAATGAATGAAAGCGGCTCGAAAAGTAGCATTCTGAGGGAAATTATGAATCTTCTTATATCATAATATAGTGAACTTCATTCTTCCTTATGACTTTCTATCATTAAAAGAAATCTATCATACATTTTTGTCAAGCTCGTCTCTCCATCTAATATTCTGCCGGCCTCGGTTGCGCATGTAATCTCCGAGGATCCATGTCGTGTCCCCCCGAGATCACATGTGCAACTGAGGCCGGCAAAATATTAGATGGAGAGACGAGCAAGACAAATTCAGAAAGTGCTGGCTCTGCGACGCCCATGATAGAGAAGTGTGACGAATGAGGTCTATGTCCAACGACGGACGTTAAAAGACTGATGATGATCTCACATTTTAAATCACCACTACTCACAGAATCACTGTTTTATAAGTTGTAATATGCTGCGATCTATGCCGCTTTTTACCTCAGAAATTAAGAACAGGTAATGAAAGTTGCCTTGATGAAAATTCTACAAGTATGAATCATAAAAATAAAATCAAAAGTAGGTCTGGTAAATCACTTGATTAGGCGATAAAAAAAATGTAATAAAAAGGGTGATCAATGAATAAGTTACCTTTCTTGCCTTTGGGGGGGCTTTGATCATTATAAAGTACATTTTTTAAAAAGCAAGCAAATGCTGCTGAATACTACCTAAAGGGCCCATTTGGCATAAACTTTCATCATAAAGTAAACCCCCAGTAAAAAAAAAACCTATTCAGGGGGAGGAGGTCAGGAAAATAAAAAAAGTTATTTTCCCCGGACGTTGAGGAGAGCGTGTGTGCAAAATTTGAAGTTGAGGCTGGGCGAAGTCAAATTTATACATATATACATATAATAATCTAAATCGAGCAACAGCGATTAAACTGGTATGGTGTGGGGAGCGGTGATCAAAAATGTGTGATTTTTTAAAACGATGACATAAGAAAGAATGTAGTTCACTACATTACAAAACTAACTTCAAAGTAAGCTGCAGATATTGAAACTCTTCGAAGTGAAAAGACCATTACAAATACGTGATATACGGTAGATCACGTAGATCTTGATTTACCAGATCTCTCAGCTCAACACGTTTATAAACTTTGTAAATTGACACTGGGTTCACTTAAAATGCCAATTCAAAAAGGTTGCTTGCTTCGCATAATTTGACAAAAAAGCCCTGTTAAGGATGCAGTCAATTGAGAAATGAAAACCATTTGATTGAACAGGATTGAGTGTGCCGATATCATTGTTGGACATACGCCGTCATACGTCGAAATCAACAAACTGTCATATATAGATATATATCTCCAGCTCCTAAATTGCATTAGACCCGTTACAGATATGCTTGAACGGATGGAGTACCCTTTATCCGAAATGCCTGGGACCAGATGGGTTTCGGATATCAGACTTTGGAATATTTGCATACGAAATAAAATGGACACGAACACTTTCTCTTTTTTCATCACTGTTCTGGGCCCACGATGCAGTATTAAAAGTGCAGGGGCACGGAGTCAGTTCCAACCAGAGGCCCCCCCCCATACAACATACATGGCTCCTTAACTAAACAAAAATAAAACTAAAATATGAACTTCGGTCATCAGATTTGAAAGTTAGACCTTATTGAAATCACCAAACGTAGAGAACCTGTCCCTGTGAAGTGCAATGGAATCATTTCCAATTTTCAAAGACCGGAATCGTCCGACGATTCCTTTGGGATAAGGGTTACTGAGCCTATACAAATATATTTGAATTGGTTTGAGATTATTATTATTATTATTATTATCATTATTATTATTATTATTATCATTATTATTATCGGCGATTTCATACCAGTTGCCTGGTGGTTACTGCTAGAGGCTGAGTGACAGCAAGTCTCCTCAAGTCTCCGACCCTCCTCTCCACACTCTCATTGTCCACAGCAGTATTGTGGTTCACAGTTACAACAACAACAGCAACAATAATAATGATGATAATAACAACAACAACAATAACAATAATAATAATGATAATAATAATAAATTGAAGGGAGATTTTATTGGACAGATGCAAGATGTGGCAGACAAGAGATCATGGACATGGCTACGAAAACGAAACCTGAAGAGAAAAAAGGAATTGCTCATCATGGCAGCTCGAAACAAATGCATCAGGACAAACTACATCAAAACAAAAGACAGAACACAGACAAACAGCAAATGCCGCTTGTGCAGTGAAAGAGATGAGACTATAAACCCCGTAACTAGTGAATGTAGTCAACTCGCCCAGAAGGAGTACAAACACAGACACGATAGAATATCAACGGTGATACACTGGGAACTGAGTGAACGAATGGGATTCAAACATACGGAAAAGTGGTACCAGCACAAACCAGAAACAGCCCTGGAAAATGGAAACCTCAAATTACTCTGGGACTTTGACATCCAAACAGACCACCTCACCCCGGCAAGAAGACCAGACTTGGTAATCGTAGACAAGAAGAGGAAAACCTGACAAATAATAGACGTGGCTGTGCCTGCAGACTATAGAGTAAAGATGAAGGAGTGTGAAAAACAGGGAAAATACCAAGATCTAGCGAGAGAACTGAAAAAGATGTGGAGCATGAAAGTCAGGGTAGTGCCAGTAATAGTAGGTGCACTCGGAAGTGTACCAAAGACACTGAGGGCGAGACTGGGGGAGCTCGGGATAAAAGGAAGGATTGAGACTCTACAGACCACAGCGCTGCCAGGAACTGTGCGGATAATGAGGAAAGTGCTGGAAATGTAAGGACTGCGACACTAAACCTTAGTAGTGGCCTAACAGAAGAAGGAAAATGAAAGAAGAGATGTGAACCACAGCACTGGCGTGATAGGCGAGGGAGAGAATAGATGTTGGCTGAAGACCTGAGGAGACTTGCTATTACTCAGCGTTCAGCGATAATCATAGGGCAACCGGTGTGAAACTGTAAACCACAGTACTGCCGTTGACTATAAGAGTGTGGAGAATGGGGCTGGGAACTTGAGGAGACTTGCTGTCACTTAACCTCTAGCAGTAACGACCAGGCAACTGGAGTGAAATTGCTAATAATAATAATAATAATAATAATAATAATAATAATAATAATAATACCACACTCTCATAGTCCACAGCAGTATTGTGGTTCACAGTTACTACAAATACAACAACAACAACAACAACGATAATAATAATTTTGGAGAATGACAACCACAAACTACTCTGGGACTTTGACATCCAAACTGACCACCTCATCCAGGCAAGAAGACCGGACTTAGTAATAGTAGACAAAAAAAGGAAGGCCTGCCAAATACTAGACGTTGCTGTACCTGCAGACCATAGAGTAAAAAAGAAGGAGGGTGAAAAAAGGGAAAAATACCAGGACCTAGCAAGGGAGTTAAAGAAAATGTGGAACATGAAAACTAGGGTAGTACCGGTCATAGTGGGCGCACTAGGAACTGTCCCCAAAACGCTGAGGGAGAGACTGGAGGAGATCGGGATTAGGGGGAGGATAGAGACCGTACAGACCACAGCATTACTGGGAACTGCACGGATACTGAGGAAGGTGCTAAAGATATAAGTTCTGCAACGAATAGTAGCTCTGTCATGATATGCGAAAGAGGGAGGAGACGTTAGCTGAAGACCTGAGGAGACTTATTGTCACTCAGCCTTCAGCGATAACAACTGGGCAACCGGTGTGAAACTGTAAATCGTAGAATTACTGCGACCTATGAGTACCAGGAGAGGAGGGCTGGAGACTTGAGGAGACTTGCTGTCACTCAAACTCCAGCGGTTACCACCAGGCAACTGGTGTGAGATTCCAAATAATAATAATAATAATAATAATAATAATAATGATGATGATGATGATGATGATGATTATCCTTTATTTCTAACGATCGTAGAATGGCGGTCGGTCTGAGTGAAAAGCAAGTAAAATGAGTTTAGAATTAATAATAGTTGACAATGATTTATCTGATGCAAAATAAATCAAGATAATATTTTTCAAGGCATATTTACTAATTGATATTTAATAAGAAGAAAAAATGTTTATCAAATAAGCTTAAATTATTCAAGTCTTCATTTAGTTTATCTTTCAAATTCCCTTCAGCAATTAATTGCTTCCTTAGATTCGGCTCTCTCCCACGGGGCTTAAGGGCCTTGAAAATCTTCGGGAAGAGGAAGTAACGAGGATTTTGTCCCTTTTTTTTTTCTATTTTCAGGTCCCTAATGGCATCAATACTTGATAGTATTTTGCATGTCAGGTTACCAGGAAGAGAACGAAGAACACGTTTATCGTCTTGTCAAAACTTTGCTTTTCTAACGTGTTTTCTTAACAGCGAGTCGGATATCTTAATTTGTCCTGAAAGCGATCATCCAATAAGCGGATTAGAATTTAATTCGAAAGATAAACTTTGGTCTATTTCGCTTGCTCGTTTTACATGATGCTTTTGGGAAAGGTCCTTTTGGAAAACGATCCCCCCTTTTTTTTTCGTCGATTTGTTTTCCTTGATAAGGATGATTAAAAAAACATTGTTTGTCATTTTTTTCTGGATTTTATTTAGTTTTCTTTAAACTCGTTCAACGTATATATATATATATATATATATATATATATATATATATATATATATATATATATATATATATATATATATATATGCAATGCTCTTCCATAGGAATGGAGCACTCTGGTGAATGAGAAATTTCTGTGTAAATGAATATATCGTTTAAATTCAGCCTTACTGAATATATATATATATATATATATATATATATATATATATATATATATATATATGTGTGTGTGTGTGTGTGTGTGTGTATGTATACCAAAGTGCTACTCAGTACTTAAATATCTGATGTGTGATGGGTTTATTTCATAAAATGCTCTATACAAAGCTTTAGATATGGTGAAATAATGGATATGCAAACACGGTTATGTATGCTCTTATATATATATATATATATATATATATATATATATATATATATATATATATATATGTATGTATATGAAAAAAGTGCCAAGACTTCATTCTCAAACACGATCACTTATCCCAGACATTTGAGATCTAAAAATTGAGGAATATTTCATTGCAAATTAAGTATTGGTGGATTTGTCATTAGCAGATTCCAACATAATTACTTTCACTGACATTGAGTTGATCTATCTATCAATGTCTCTTCATATCTATCTAACTATCTCCACATGAATATAAGAAAGGCACCTACCGTAGGCCGATGATTAGTAAGGCCAATCGTGTAGTGAATTAGATCCACACAAATTGCTATGGCCTTGTATCAGACTAAACTGAACATAGCAAATTATGAATATATAAAAATGTCCAAATTAGTACAAAAAAAAAAAATACAGGGATAGACATGATGGAGCGGGAACAGCAATCCTCTCAGAACACTGCAACCAATTTGGGTTAGCTACGGCAAAAAAATATCATATTTGCAAAAACTACGAGCTTTATTGCAGGTGCAATAATTAGAATTATATAGAAATTTCAAACTCTAACTGATCAGTCAATTCAGGACAGAAGACCGGATCCAGTTCTTGTGAACAAAGAAATTTGTCCGATAGTTAATGTTACAGCGGAAGTCCTAATATACTAGTGGTGTGAAAATTTAAAAAAAAAGAAAAAATATTAATGCTACTAACACTACCACCGTTACTACAGTTACTGGAGAGTGTGTCGGAGATTCAACGCAACTTGCTGTCACTTGCTTCCCAGAGAAAACTACCAGATGTGCATTTAGGGTAAAACTTACCAATTTAATGAACAGTTTGACGTCTCCTGTTTCTCTGTCCGTAACATAAGTATCATCCACTTTAGGTAGCACTTTTATTTATAGAAATATCTCCAACACAAAATTTCAAATTACAGACTTTTCCACTTAGGCGTGTTGAGCATTCTCTTTTGAAAAAAATAATCCCCATAGAAATTGAATACATCCATGTTTTATTTCTTTCAACAAGGATTACCTATTAATGGTTAACATAATAATAATATAACACAGAGAAGAGTAATGGAGATTTGAGGAGACTTGTCATTACTTGATCCCTAGAGAAAGGCACGAGATTCACGTTGAGATCAAAACTAATATAATGACAATAACAGGCCACAAACAATGCCATCACAAATAATAGTAATAATAATAATAACACTCATTCTGATTATGCATCGATTGTCGAGCAAATTGAATCATATCTTCAATAATGGATATTTCAATTCCATTTTCTGTCTCCCTGGAGGCTTATCTTCAAATGAACTCCAAATCAAATCGTCTCAAAAACAAGTCGCATCCGTTTCAGGAATATTTTTGAGTAGAATAGGAAAAATCAAATGCAACAATAAAAAAACAAAACTTTCTTATTTATCCCATGCACTCAGTGAACTGCAGGGAACTGAGATTGATTTTGAAAGTACATTTCGATTTACATCCCTTATGTTCCACACACCATCCGATGGAACATTCCCGGCCCCACTGCAGAAATAAAAGACGGTTTGTGGAAATTGTTAACCTTTACCCGCAGGAGAACGACCTTGATAACCAGGTTCTTTGCGGATCGTGTCCATTTAGGGAGAGATAGATTGTCATGATCTCCACTGCCAGCGGTCAGAGTTCGACTTCCCCAAAAAGCCTTAAGCCACGAATGCCAGATTTCTATACCATGCATCTCGTCTTTATTCATTGAGGATGAAAAGCAAAGATCGAACTTGGCTGCAAAGTTGAAAGATTTATTCCAAATCAGGATTTCATGGATCCGTAGCATTATATAAAAAAAAACATCCATTCATTCAACCATAGAATTTAGTGCTGAATTCATATTTGGGGCCTTAAGCCAGTGGACCAGGCATGGGGTGGAGGGGGTGTCCCAACCTGGGGGACACCGTCAGAGGGGGTGAATTCTCGAGCATTTTCGATGTAGTTTCTTGGTAAGTCTTTTTTCATAGTATAAAAAAAATTGTCCGTCTGCACGATATCTCCATAAGTTCTCCATGAATTCCAATGACATTTGGTGGAAGGGTAGGTGATGGGGGAAGGAAAAGTTGGTTAAAATTTGGGACGGATCCAAAAAAAATTTTCACTTGAGAGATTTTTTTCAGTTTTTCAGTGACATATTTGGTGGATATCCACACGATATCTCCAGAAGTTCTTAGTGGATTCTTAGGCTTATGCCATCTCAGTCTGTATTGTGGGAGAATCATGGTGAATGATCAATAGTGTTCGTACTAAGGATCACAGACATTCCAGATATCTTGGGAAGAGAACTAGGGGGACACAAACCATTAGCCTGTCACTGCTCGGAGTTATATAAAGACCTCTTTCGTCCTCTCTTTCATTCATTTTTCTTTTATCTATTTTCTTTCTTTCTTTCTTCCCGTCTCTGTCTTCCTAGTTAACATTCGTTTTTAGTTTTTATTTCTTTCGTTATGTCTTTCTCTCTCGCCTCCTCTCCGTTTTTCTCTTTCTCTTTATCTCTTTTCCTTCTCTTTTCTTTCTTATAATCTTCTACTCTTTCTCTCTCTCTCTCCCTCTCCTTCCATTTCGTGTTGAACCACCCCCTTCCATCATGATTCCACCTGTTACCAATAATGTCTTCCAATTGGAGTCTTAGCGTCAATTAAACACAGTTGGGGCTTATTAAATCCATCAAGAACTCAAAGATTATTTCAAAACCATTTCTGCTAATTTTCACCAACAGAATCAGATAAAAAATACACGACACGTGCGTAAGTAGTGACACCCTGAAGATTTTCGGATGGCATGCATTAGATTTGAATGAAAACTTTTAACATCCCCTTTTATTATCTTAGTTTGTAGGTATATTTTGAAATTTCATGATACATTTTATCAAACTCCTTGTTTTATAAATACGTAAGGAGAATAGACTGCTTATCTATAAGCATACACCCAAAAGTGAAATATATGTTAGTGACATTGTGATAACTGAATTATTGGGGAAAAAAATCAAAATTTCAATGCACAGTGCTAAAATGATCTGTGTTTGATTATTATCTGTAAACTTAAAATACTGAACAGTTTCTTTTTTTCAACCTCTGACAACGAATGTCGAAGAGATTATAATTAGATTTAATTCTATTTTGATAACTCTTAGTCCGTCTGACTGTCTCTTTGAACACGATGTGCGCGTCTATATCATTTCTGTTCGATTGATGCATGCACAGATTTACATTAAAGTCGTTTCTACTTTTTCTCCCTTGCATACTTCCTTTTTGAACGGATACAAAGATATTCACTCTGTTCGTATCAATCTGTCTATCACACTCTCTTAATATCTATCCATTCATTTATCTATCTATCTCAGTCTGTTTATATATATATATCCAATCATCTATCTACCTATCTCAGCCCGTTTATATATATATATATATATATATATATATATATATATATATATATATATATATATATATATATATATATATATATATATATACATCCATTCATCTATTTACCTATCTCAGTTTGTTTATATCTACCTATCCATTTTAAAACTATGATCGAGATTTCTGATATCCGCCTTGAGCGAAAAATATTAAGGAGAAACATCGATCAAACAATAGAATCTTATAATTCCCTCGCGTCTTCGATGCTTAGGGAAAGTGCCACCGGTATCATATGGTGGTCGAAAATAATCAAGAAAAGTGTTTATGTTGTATAGCAGACGGTGTGGAGGTTGGACTTTTTATCTTTCAGTGAATATCACGCAGGTTTCGTAGCTTTTCACAAGCCTCGCTAGAACCGGAGGGCTTGCAAGACGCGGAAAACCCTCACAAATCCTCGTCTGCGATGCCAGGCCATGATGTGTGAGTAAAGCACGAACATTCCGCTGCTGTTAACAGTATTGTAGATTATTACATCAAAAGTTCTACCTTCTTTTTTTTTTATTTCGTAGTATCCCATAACCTATTTTTTGCCTCCTTCTGTTTTAATCTGTCTCTCGTGTTTTTTTTCTCTCTCTTTCTCTCTCCCTCGCCACTTTTCTTCCCTTCCCTCTAGCTACCCTCTTTCCACCCTCTTCCAATTCTCTACCCACTCTCTTCCCACCCTTTTCCCTGCCGTGTCTCCGTTGACACGCTCCTTCTAAAGCCTTTCTCGATTTCGCCCCATAAAATCTGCCCACAGGCAGGCATATTGTTGCCATCGAAAAAAGAAATTAATCAACAAGAAGAAAAAAAAACATCCCTACAAAAACAATAATACGAAAACAAGAAAAACACAAAAAAGCAACAAAATGGGGGGTAGGGGCGTATCTGTTTAATCATGATAAGAGGTGGGGTGTGTGTATAGACGCAAGGGCACCTGCCAGACGTACTTATATACATGTGTGATTTTTTAAATACGAAACAAAACAAATCAGTTCTCACACACTGGCGCACTTACACGCAGTCTTGTTTACGTATATACACAGACAGATAAAGTATTGGACTAGATTCAAAGCAGGTCAATCCTCACTGGGAACCTTACTAATAGAGCCTTGCGTCTAGGACCTCTGTGGGGAATTTATTTCAAGGGTTTCCTTCGGGACCCTTTTGTTCTTTATTAGTTATCTTTTTTTTTCATCCACTTCAACGTTTCTGGTTTGAATTTTGTCAGATGGGATGTGTTAATCATTACGCAGAATATGACTGGATTATTTTCCTCGCGCATGAGTGCATGTGTTCACGACGTTTCGTTCATGTACCCACCGGCTTTTATTGAAAGGTTTGGGATGGCCTTGTATCAATCTTGACATTGGCTGACAGGGAATTGTAAACGTCGAGCTTGCCGTTCGGTAAAATTATCAGAAGTCATTAGTGTTGGAGTAACGCACTAACCACTCAACATAACACTTTTCTCCCTCTTATCATAAATCTACCTCAAGTACCATTTATTGAATAGTCTACGCGAATAAAAATCATGAAATAAAACGCAGACGATCAGAGACAATGATTAAAGGTCAGGAAAATAAGCGAAGCCCACTTATGAAGCTTTAAAGTCTAGCGCAGAGACACAAAATGTTGGCACTTTATAGCATTCAAAGGCGTAATTCGGCAGCGACAGGAAATTCATGATTCCTAAATACCCCTCAAAATATTTCGTTGGGTAATAATAATGTTGGACGAATAGAGATTGGACCATTATATACTAGAACAGAACGCGTTTAAATAACTGGGATTATTAACACATGGACTGACACTATTAGTAGGCACTCTGTCTAGGATCAGACTGCAGTATCTGTACGATCACCAAGCGGCGTTATACACGCGCACCCAAACTCACTCTCATACTCACTGTTGTTAGCAGTGACTATATATATATATATATATGTATATATATATATATATATATATATATATATATATATGTATATATAATGTTCACTCAACGCATACATATAGGCAAACTATTTAGTATTCATTTGGGGAAACACTCAACGGAAAGAACACGAACAATGTGTCACATCCGTTACTATACTTACTGGTTTCTCATCGCCAGATTCTTTTTTTTGTACATCCTACGTCAAGTTACCGTTTGTTCAAAATAAAATAAAAAGTGGTGTTCAGTAAAGAAACAAAGTGATGTTTAGTGTTATATGATATCCATATACAATGTCTTATGATAACGCCCTATATAAAACAATATATTGTCTTTTGCTAGTGATAACTTTAATCCCAAATCATCGGTAAAAATGCTGGATGACATTTTATAGTGAGAAACTGAGTTTCAAGATTTTGGTAGAACAAATATAATGAAAAGATAAAAACACTTACGGAAAAAAACTCGATGCTGTATTTCGATGCCTAAAATATCTCTTCAAAAGAATTGATCGATCTGTCTCTTGTCTGTTTTGGATTTTAAAGATAAAAAAAAGAGAAGTTCAAAGACAACGACTGAAAAAGACCATCAACCCTCGGAAGAAATTGGTGAATACATTTACCCAGGCCAGGTAATAAAGCTTGAAAAACACGCACACACACACACACACAGACATATATATATATATATATATATATATATGTATATATATATATATATATATATATATATATATAACAATTTTTCTCTTGGGAGTTATTGATTTTCTCGCAAGACTTGGATAGTGGTATTGGTTTCATAAGTTTTCAGTAATAAAGTTTGTACGAAAATCTTTTTAAAAAAATTCCAAATGTAATATATATGTAAGTGCGTAGGTGTGTTTGCACATATATGTACGTAAATGCTATGATATGTTTGTATATATGCATATATATATAAACATATATAGACATGGACATGAACACACATTTGGCATACATGCACACATACACATACATATATTTCTATATATATATGCACGTATTAGTATACATATCCCCCTCCATCCTTCACTTTCTGTTTTCACTTTCGGTAGGTATTCATTTACCTCAAAGTGCCCCTATCTACCTTGTAATCTTTGTGTTCAGTGAGCATTAACATCTTCAGCAGTCAAGAACGCGTATACCTTGAAGCGATTTCAGTAAGTACTCTTTCCGATAAGGAAAATCGTTTTTTTTTTAACCCCTGCTCAATATCTACCTATCTATCTTTCGATATACCTATCTATCTATTTCAGTGTATTCATATCTATCTATCTATCTATCTATGAGAAGCCAGCAATCAGAACTGTCCACATAGGTTTCTTCAGTTTTCACGTTGGTCTAGCTGGTTGGTTATGAATGTTTGTATGACGCATGCAGGCCTCATCAATGGAGCTGAAATACAAAACATTTTTATTAAGTATAGAAAAACGTTTCTTTGAAAATCCAATTTGCAATGTAAGTTTATGCTAAATTGATCACCACTTTGTGTTCAGCAGTATTCATGCTTTTTTGTTGTTGAAAATTCAGACTTCCAACAAAAGGCGAGAGAAGTAACATATTTTCTTTAGATCTATCAACCCCAGCACGGTATGCTGCCAGAAGACATTGGTAATCTATCTACCTATCTATCTACGAGGCATTTTTTCCTACAGTTGCTATCATTTCTGGTCAACCAATATCCTGAGAAAAAGAGACCATCCCTTTTTTCCCTTCAAGACTGTAAACCTACAGAAGAATGTTGTATGGATTGGACGAATCGTTGTGATAGCAAAAGCAACGCACTAAAAAAAAAGGATTCTATAGTTCGGACAACCCATGGAATTCTTGTCTGAATTTCTGAGATGACAAATTATCATTGTTATACTCTGATTTATCCGGGCTGATGTCCATTTTGGTTGTTAAAGTCACAAATCACATCAACTGATAGGATATAACCGTTGGGGGAGATTGTTCGGAATAGGTTCACTTCAACATTATGTCGAAATTTCGCAAGGGAGATAACTTCTCTGAAGATGTGTTTAACAACTGCTACTGTTAAACTATTACAGAACAAATCAAAGCAGAAAACTCTGAACATTTGAAAATGTATTTAATAAAAATTTAACTGCAGAGGATATAATTTTAGGGTTAGGGTTTAGGGTAAACGTTGGGTTTTTTGTGATAAATAGAAAGATTCAGCTACAATAAAAAAGCTTGTAGTGAAAAGAAAGATTTGATTAGATTAGACGACAGTTTCATCCCAATTGAAATCAAATGATCAAATAATAACGTTTATCTCCCTTTTATCATATACACCGTCTACCTTGATTATCCCTCTTACGAAATACTGACATAATATTTTGTTGAACCTATTTCAAACTATTATTGCGTTGGTTGAGCATGTGCAGTTCATCTGGTGGTCGTGAGTTCAAACCCTGGGTGAGGCAGAGCAATCTATGTACTCTGGTTGAATGGAACGAGCAGAAGTAGCGTCGTATAGTCAAATAAACAAAGAATTAATTAATACGGGGGACTCTCTTGCTTGGATGGCGGAATGAGAACGATCAACCCCCATAAATTGGATAAAGGGCTCAGTTCGAAATTCCAAGAACGTTACCGAATATGATTGCTACTTGAATGAGTATGGAAGGCACAACGGTGGGAACGTTGTGATCATAACAACCATGTTGAGGTTTCCGGTTTGAAGAAATCAGTATCAAGATCTGTCATCGAAAGGAACTTACATATTCAACTAGGAATTTGCTCGTGAGCACCAATGATCAGCTCTGTAGGTGTTGACCCTTAGGCCAGGGTTACTCATCTGTTCTCGTCTGTGGTCAGGTTGTCTGTCAATGGAAAGTAAACCATGCAATATGAACGAAAGAAAATCATTAGAAATCACAGGACATTTAAGAAAAAACAAGAATCAGAGATACAATACAATTTATTGGAAAGCTCAAATAACAACGGGCTGGTCATGTTGCAAGATTGTCAGACGACCGTTGGTCATCACGACTCATAATGTGGATCCCCAGAGATCAGATGCGAAGCTGTGACCGACAGATGATAAGATGGTGTGATGAACAAGACAAGTTCAGAAATTATTGGCGACGCGACACCCATGATGAAGAAGTCTTGAGGAAAATCTTTGTTAAACAACGGGCGTTAAAAGGATGCTGCTGCTGCTAAGAAAGGCAAAATATAAAAAGGCTCCAAATTAGGAGGACATCAAACATTGAAACCCAAAACTGTTGGCACAATTCTTGTTTATAATATAAATGTCTGCATTCATTCAATCTCAGTTTTATTTGTTGCTTCGACAAAATGTTTCCAACGTGACTTGATTTATCTATCAAATGGAGGAATGTTTGACTTAAATGAAAAACAGAAGTTGCCTTTTTTCTAAATTAGTTACGCCAAAGAGCAAAACTACTTTCAATTGTACACCTGCTGTCTTTGTCAGAACTAAGGTAGTACCAAAGGTGCATATTTGGAAGGGACCAGACTTTACGGTGTGTGGAGCAGCCTGCCATTATTGTCATGTAAAATAATTTCCGTCCGTCGTACAAAACTACATATTTCAGTAACTTCTTCTCAGTGTTGTCAATTTAGATATTTTGTATCTGAAATTAGATAATTCTAAAGATCGGTAGTCAAGCAGGGTAATTTATAGTAACTATGAAGAAAGAACTGTGATGTTCTATTTATTCTTATTAGATTTCACGAATATCGCTTACACGAATAAAGACCCTTTAAACTCGACACTGCACTATCTTGTGTGCTGACAAATGTATCTCGAGAATGTCAATTTCGTACAATGGCCAGTTGTTGGGTAGTCATGATGAATTAGATTTCTCGAGAACCACAGATCAAAAAAATCTTTTAACTTGACACTGACAACTCTGGTATGCCGTCTCATATATCTCGCTAATAACAACTTTGTACAATAGCCATTTATGGAGTAGTCACCGAACATACACATAGATTTCTTAATTTAGAAAGATAAATGGACTAATTTGGGGCACAGTGTCATGATTTTTCATGTTTGTTTTATACGCATATAGATTCACCCGCACGACAAAAAAATATTGGTTTATAATTGCTTCCAATTTCAACGATATGGGATTTGTTCATTGGAGATTTATTCATTGTTTCTGTTGCGAGTGTATGTTCTTACAGGGTTGGGGAGCAGGCCAGACACCCTATCGTCCCCGATTCTCAACCAGGCTTCGGAACAACTATGGCAACTGCAAAGCTTTAGGATTCTCTTGGATAGACTGCCCAACAGGGCTACAGGGTTCTAACAGCCTTGTTATATTACCCATAACGGTGGGGAGATGTGAATTCATGCCTTCCCTGAGGGCATTTGCACGAGATGAACACAAGCAACGATTGAAAATGCTTGCGTGTGTATTTGTGGGTGCATGTAATTGCATTTATGTCTGTTCGCTCGTGTATTTGTGTGCTTATATGCTTTGGCTAATATTGACTAAAAAGTGATGGCCTTGTGCCTGATTCGTTAAAAAACAAACATACAACGTTTTTTTTATACATTTCTAAGTTTTTTTCTGGCTTTTTTTCTTTGATCCTTAATTCAGCCAAGTTAATTTGTTTTGCTTGTTCGAACTTCCCATTGGTTTGCAATGCCCGGGCCTTTCTCCATTACTCTGCTCACCACCCCTTGTGCCAAGGGGGACGATGTCACAATCTGGGACTACTAGCAAGAAACTGGGCACTGGCTTTATCTTGTCTTCTCTTCACACTGTAGCCGCGCACACACACACACACACACACACACACACACATATATATATATATATATATATATATATATTCTTTTTCCTGTCTCTCACCTGCCACGTGCGTTGCAGGGCAGAAAGGGGAGTGTTGAGGTTTGGGGAACAAGGGGTGTGATTCCCCGAAAGCGTGGGAAAAATTGTCAGACGGGCGTACATCTGCCGTTGGGATGTTCTCAGCTGATGGAGGGCGACTGGCCGGCTACTTCGTTGGCACGCGAGCGGGGTGCGGTGGTAGTTGCGGTGGAGATGTGGAATGGGGGGGGGGTCTGCTCGAGCGCAGGGTTAAAAAAAAAAGCAAAAAAAGCGACATTTCTGTTCTGAAGAATATTACTCACTAGGGTTCTATTAATGACCTTAAAATGATTTTGTCGTTGGGGGGACACCTCAACACATATATGGGTCATGCTGTTAAGGGAAACACGTTGGCACGCGAGCGGCGTGTAGTGGCGGGTGCTGCACCAGCGCGGAGTAGAGAGAGCGACATTCTGAAGAATATCGGTCGCCATGATTCTACTGAGGTTCTTGAGATGATTTCGTGGCGCGGGACACTTCAACATTTACCTGGGTCATGAAGTTCAATCAACAATTTAAAACGTTATCACTTCTCTTGAAGGCTATGCCAGTCAGTAGGTACTCGGGTCACGTTGGATCAGAGAGACAGCAAGAGAGAGAGAGAGAGAGAGAGAGAGAGAGAGAGAAATTAAGAAGAGGATGCAAATGTCGAAAATTCAAGAAATTAGTCAAATTAAAGGCGCATAAAGATAGATTTAAAAAGTCGTGGAAATTCTCTCAAAGCTGCACTGCTCATTCTTTTTATTACATAACTCTGTATTATGCTTTCAATGTTTATTTGATCAATGAATTTTCATCATCATCATCATCAGTCTTTTAACGTCCGTCGTTGGACATAGACCTTTCCCAGGATCAGCCACAATTTTCTATCATCGGCATCGCAGAGCCGGTATTTTCTGAATTTGTCTAGTTCATTCCTCCATCTTGTATTCAGCCGACCTCGGTTTCGCATGTTTTCTCTGGAGATGTTGTGAGTCGTGATGTCCATCGGTTGTCTGTCATTCTTGCATCATGGCCAGCCCATTGCCATTGAGATTTCTAATAGATTCTATGATGTTTCTGACCCCCGTTTTCTCCCTGGTATATTGGGCTGTCTTGTGATCTCTCCGTGTAAGGTTAAGCATGATTCTCTCATGTGCACGCTACATACTTCTCAGTTTGCAGGTCTTTCTCTTTGTTAGGTTCCATGTTTCAGCTCCATAAGTGACTATGGGGAGGATGCATTGGTTGTATGCTTTTCTTTTTGGATCAATGGAATCAACTTGCTTTTGAAGGTTGAGCTAGCTTTGCCGAAAGCTTGTCATCCTAGGGTGATTCTCCTAATGAATCTTAAATACTCATAAAGTTCCTATACGTAAAGTGGGACTTTTCTTAATATCTTTCTACAAAATAAGCTTTTGTTTTCCCAATAAGTATTTGCAGGGACATCGTTATGCCTAAAAAATAATAAAAGGTTTAGTACCTAACGTTCAAAACAAAACTGAAATGCGTATCCAAATCATAAAAAATGAAGAAAATAATACGCATGGAACTTGGTCAAAAGATTACATGCAATTTTTCTTTTTAACCAAAACAAAATCAGTGATTTTGGTCAAATAACATGACATAATCATAAAAAGAGCAATGGTAATATGTATGCATCAGAATCACAAAGCTGGGTGTTTAAACTTTCAAAATAATAAAGGAAAGGAATTGACATTGTAGCTCTGAAGGCTACGAAAATATCGCGAGTGAAAGTTGGTTAAATCCAATTTTCTTGTCTTTTCAGAAATAGTTCGTTGGGAACCTATCACGCGCAGCCACTCAATTGTTCCCATTGGGAAGGGAAACGTAAACCAAAGGTATAGGAATGTTTCTATACAGAAGGTAAATGAGTAAAAGATATTTTTAAAAATCAAAGACAATCAAAAATAGTGAAAATGGTCTACTTCCAATTTTTGTATCTATAGAGAAAATGGAGATTTTTTTTTCAGTAGATGTTGAGTAGAATCGATCCTGATTTTCCAGAAGAAATTAGTTCCAGTGAAAGATTTAAAAAAAAAAAAATCATCCAGTTCAAAGAGAGAAAAGATGAAGGTATCAATGAATTGATATTCAGTCCTCGTACAAGAATCATGGATTATCTTTGAAATGGTCTCAGAATATATCATTTATAAATTTCTGATGATAATGAGAATTAGAATCAAAGTATCTAGAAAAATATTCCTCCTAATTACCAAGAAGCATGTTCGTCGGGATTATCTTTATCATTTATAGGATTTGAAATAAGCTATTTTCTAAAAGTTTATCTTGAACTTAACTTCGAATGATATAAAGCCACGATCGGGTCAACTCACTAGACGTGAAATACTTTGCAAGACAGCAGGTCCATTCTAGGCATCTGACTGATTTCATAAATACACTAAAAACAATAGCGAAAACATGAGTTCTTCAAATGGAAATACTGACAAAAAGATTCAAAATATCTACTTGAATACATAAGGTTGTCACGTATGAAATGCGTTTTTTAAGAGTAAGAAGGAGAATAATACAGACAACAAATAGTAAATATATAATCAAAATATGATCACTCTAAAGCAGCAAACATTTTCTAACAATCTTTTGATGATTATATGCTATCACTCCATAATTAATTAGGTTTATTGGTCACAAATTCAATAATAGCATGATTCATCGCTTCCCTATTATTTGACCCATCATTTGAAGTTCAAAATGATTGATAAGATGATGACCTGTTGGAGAAATTCTGGTAAATATGATGGATGCGGCAAGACTTAATATCCCCATTCTCAAAGCTTACATATTGTCAGAAGAGGTCTCTCTCTCACAAACGCACACGCACGCACACACATATATTCATATGATTATAAATTGCGTTATATTATATAAAAACTCTTATTCGGAACGACATTTCGTTATTACATGGATTATTTAGTCTAGACAGCGTTGAGAGAATAAACAATTAAAGAAAATGGAGCTGCTGTAGGAATTGAATCTGCGACTGATAGGGTCGCCATTTCAACGCAACGTTGCTCTTACCATTGAGCTAAAGAGTTTTTTACTCAAAATTCTCATCTTGCTTATTCTTGGTCAATGTTTTCTCTATTCGTTTCTCTTGACGCAACAGTTATGTACTTAGAAATAGATATATACTGAAGATGATTTCAAATAAGAATTTCTATACAACACAATTTATAATCATTCTGTCGGTTCATAAGTATCCATTTCTTGACATATATATATATATATATATATATATATATATATATATATATATATATATGTGT
>OY735230.1:1177500-1250000 GCA_963457665.1 Thysanoteuthis rhombus
TTGTGCTTCTGCTACTCAACCGGGACAAAGTTTGTAAATCCAGGTCTGACTTGGAAATAAATAAAATTATCGCTCGAATCCGGCGTTATAACATTGTTGAGATTTGTTTAACTCCATCTCATACGGATAGAACACATGAAAGGGGCCTTAGATGGGATCGACTGAAATGCCAAGTTAACAGCATAGACAACAGGCAGTTAGATCACCTAAAAAAACTCTTTAAAATGTTAATGATCTTTCTCAAAACAATAGACGATTATCATCATCATCATCATCATCATCATTGTAACGTCTGTCGTTGGACATAGACCTTCCCCAGGATTCGGCACACTTCTCTAACAAGGGCATCGCAGAGCTAATAGTCTCGGAACTTGTCTAACTCGTCTCTTCATCTTGTGTTCTGCCGGCCTCAGCTTCGCATGTGATCTCTAGGGATCCATGTTGTTTGTCTTGATGTCCATCGGTTGTCTGCCACTCTTGCAACATGACCAGCCCATTGCCGTGTGAGTTTTCTAACGGATTCTGTGATGTCTCGGACTTCTGTGTTTTCCCTATTACCGAATTCAATTCTCTCCTTTTTCTTCCCTGGTGAAAAAAGAATTTTTAAAAATAAATTAAGTGATATTTTTCCTAAATATATAGTAATAAAATGAGTAACATTTCAAATGAAATGAGAGAGAGAGAGAGAGAGAGAGAGAGAGAGAGAGAGAGAGAGAGAGAGAGAGAGAGAGAAGAGAGAATGGGGGGGAGAAATCTACATTTAATCTTAATTAACCATCTTCACCGACTTTTTCAACAACCAGAAGAATTCTGTTGAATCTCCATTTCTCTCTTTTTCCCCCTATTTTTGTTTCGATTCACCTAAAGACAACATCCCTCTCCTCCAATACAACCCTGGAATATTTACTGTCCTACCCCCAACATTTACTCTTCCCGAATTCCCATAGTCTTCCTTTCTCTTTCTTTCCCCCTGCATTTTCATTTTAGGGTTTAGGGGCAAAACTTCTAACCTTCCACCAATGTTGCTCAGTTTGATTTGCTATTTATAGCCAAGACTTCAAAAATGGCTAAAATCGACTGTATATTACAATCCCAGCTAACTTTATAGCTAAAAATGTTATACGCACTCATTTAAAGCCTACTTATCGAATAAAATTCCCATACACCAAGATTCCAGAGTAAATCATCGGCAAACACAACATCGGCTCCACCTTGTTGTAGTAGTACTGCAGCTTGCCTAATCAGTGAGCAAGCCATAATCTTCAATGAAATGAAAATCGGTTTCTAAACACTTCATTATATCGTGAAAGTTCCATTTATATCAAAAAGGCGATGGTAACTGATTTGCATAAATTTAAATTCAAATACCGATAATTGATTTTAAGGGGAATCCTCTTTTATTCATCTCTATACATTCAAATATTCTAGCTTACATAATAATGGTTTAGATTGCTTTTCAGTCTCTGCACTTGGATTCTTTGGGATCAGTTTTTTCTAAGTAAGAACCGACTGAAGCTCTTGGTAGCGTGAAGGTCTTATTTAAACTTTGCGACTTAGTCGAATGTCTCTAATACCGAATTTCAGCTCTATCTGACAATCTATGAGACAATTTTGTTGGAAGAAACTGTGAACGGTGCAGACCCCCTTGTCAAAAGGGTTCTGTGAGTAGATCTTTGCTTCGCTCCGATAATTGATATGAACTGTACATTTACTCTTTTTTAGACGCATCCATGTATCTGTATAAGACACTTTTTTGGTCGATCAGTCCCATATAACTTAGGTATCGATTTTTTCAGCTGTATATTGTTAGATTGATATAAATACTATTGAATGGGACATACTCATCTTTCTCTTCCTTCTGTTACTTCTGTTACCTTAGATGGTGGACGCCTTGTTGAACTTATGGTTCTTGTTTTTTCAAGTGGCGAGATACTCGGGAATCGGAGATTTTCAACCGGCTCAACTGGAAAAAGATCAGCCATATCTAGCCACAAAATGGCTATCTTGGCAACTCTGTTTTCAACCTTCCACTTGATTTAAGATCTCTGTTTCGTTAGGACAACTGTGTGTTTTTCTCTTCGCACCTTTCAACCCCACCCAATATCTGTGGGTTCAGTAGCAGGGCTGGGTGACGTTGTTGAGAAAAAGGCACGGAGTAGGGATTTCAAGGGGTTGATGATGGTGTGCCTTCGTGGACCCGGTAAAACGAAGCAAAAAAAAAAAGGTAAAGTTAAGCACAACAACACAACAAAAAAAAAAATAGTAATAATAGAAAATAGACCGTGGGAAAGTTGATCGTTGGGTTCTCACGACGACGATGACTACGAGTAGAAGAAGAAGAAGAAGAAGAAGAAGAAGAAGAAGAAGAAGAAGAAAGAAAAAAGAAAAAAGAAGTAGCAGTAGATGTAGAAGAAGACAGAGACAAATTAAGAGAAAAATATCTGAAGAGGAACGATAAAGAACTGAAAGAAGAAGAAGAAGAAGAAAAAGAAGAAGAAGAAGAAGAAGAAAGAAAAAAGAAGTAGCAGTAGATGTAGAAGAAGACAGAGACAAATTAAGAGAAAAAATATCAGAAGAGGAACGATAAAGAACTGAAAGAAGAAGAAGAAGAAGAAGAAGAAGAAGAAGAAGAAGAAGAAGAAGAAGAAGAAGAAGAAGAACAACAACAACAACAACAACAACAACAACAACAACAACAACAACACACATGGTGGTGGCAATGATGTGGTGGTGTCATATCAGCCAACAGATAATTAATCAAAATCAAAAGAGTTTATTTTGATTCAACATATTTGTAGAGAAGAGAAATATACCCCTTCCCGAAAAACTAAACAATGGAGAATTCAACAAGGAGGGTGTTTCAAGAAGGATGCAGCCGTCTCTTTGACAGATTTTATTTGAACTATTTTTCAGAAATATTTTTTTTTTTACAGCTAAACAAGCCTGGCTGTTCCAGGGTCAAACTCTACTCTTACTTATATCCCCGACTGAAGACTCCAACGTTGACATTATAAAGATTTTAAAAAAATATTTGAAACACATTTTTTCATGTTTTCAAGTCCAGTTTTTAGATTTAAATAAATCTATGCATGTATGTATAGCGTGTACAGGCCATACCAATGGAGCTAGAGGGCTGAAAACTTGAGCGTTTACTCCTTATATCTGGAAAGAATCTTTTCTCTGTTTTCTGAAAATCATCCCCTCTCCTGATACATTTTCAATGGTAGAAAGTGCAATTTGTAATGTAGATTTGTGCTAAATTGATCCCAAGTTTGTGTCAGGCAGAATTCATGTCTTTTTGAAAATTCAAACATTTTTAAATGAACTCGGCCCAACGAAATAGCAGAGATGTAACTTAAATATTTATCACCCAGTTGTCTATCTTTTTTAACTGATTACCCCGAATCCGATATGCTGCCATAGATGTTGTTCATGTGACAGCTTCTATTCAGTGGTTTATTTTATTTGATCATTTCCCAATCCATTAAATCCCATGGTTAGGATGACTGGCGATGGAACAGGTTTTATGGGGAAAATTGGGATCATGTCTTTCCCATGAAAGTAATCAAGTTTTGGACTGAGTTTCTTGATGAGATTTTTTTCACCCCCGGTTGTATTGCAACTTTTTTTTCCAATTTCGAGTGTGCCCCCGGGGGCTTTGCGTCCAATGCGACTGGATAGGTTCGCTATTAAAATGAAGTGAACGATCACAACCAGAATTAAAATGGTCGCTAACCACAATGCAAGGCAAATAGGTATGGAGATACAGACAGCCTTCGCTCAACCATTAAGCAAAACAAGCACGTGCTCAAAGCATCAAATGAGATGAGGACATCACAGGTTTCTTGATTTTTTCCGCGTTAGATTATTACAATTTGTTTAAATTGTTTGACATCAAATTTCAAATTCAATTTTTTTCGCATACATATAGATCTAGCGATAATAATTGCCTTGGAAAGGAAGGAATAACTGCAAACATAGCAACATTATTTTCCTTTGCTTAAGTTCCTACCAAGAAAAATAAATGTAAAAGAGGTCCTACCTTGATTTGAGCCCTGAAGGGAGGAAAAAGTCTCACTTCCTTTGAACCCTAGAAGTTGGAAAACGTCCCGTTCGATTTTGAGCCCCAAAAGAGAAAGAAACAATGCTATCACTTAGATTTTGATCCCTAAAAGCGAAAAAAAATCCCAACCACGATGTTGAACCCAGATTTTTTTATTTTGATCCTTAGGATTGGGAAAGAAATTTCCCTTCAAATCAACCCCTAAAAGAGAAAAAAATGTTCCACTTTCCTGATGTAGATCTCTGAAGTGACAAAAAATTCCTTACTCAATTTCAATTCCTTAAAGTGAGAGAAAGAGTTTAAAAAAAAGTTCCTAAAAACGACTCTTCCCCCGATTCGATCTTTAAATATGAGAAAAAGCCCCCCTTTGATTCTGATGCCAATAAAGGAAAAAAAATACCCTCTCGATTTTGACACTTAAAAATGAAAAAGAATTCTCCTAAGATTTTGACCCCCAGAAGTGAAAAAAAACTGCCCCCCCCAATTTTATTTCCTAAAAATGGAAGAAAGAAATTAACCTTCAATTTTTTAAATTGAAAATAGGAAAAAATATTCTCCTCAAAATTCGACATTTGAAAATGAAAAAGAATTTCTCTTTGATTTTGATTGCTGAACGTGAAAAACAATCTCCCTCCTCGGTTTGACACCCAAAATTGAAACAGAAATCTTTGCCCTCAGTCTTGACGGATAAAAGTTTTAAAAATTGTATTTGATTTTGATCAAGTTAAAACAATCTCCACTCGATTGTCACCAACACTAAAATTGAAAAATATTCCCCCGTAGATTTTTTACAAAAGATTTTCCTCGATCTTAACCTCAAAAGAGAAAGACAAAAATTTCTTCCTTATAATATCCATCATCTCCTATCCCCAAATTTCACATTTAGTCAAAATGATATATCGCTGGAGCAAAGGGTTAAAAAATTCAGGAATATCGTAAATATCCCACTCCTAATTCTGTGTTATGGAAGAATGATAAACACGTAACATTTTTACAAAATATAGTGTCGTTAGAATATGAAGTCATGTGCAAAAATTTCCAAAGAATAAATGTGAACAGAATAAGTGTTCTAATATGACATCACAGCATTTTCGATGAGAAACCCAAACTGAGGAGCCCCTGAACACCCCTTAAAATGGCACAAAATCACTATGGAATTTTTTCACCCTCTGCACATATTAGGGGTACCTTGATTTGTGATCTCCGGCTGAGATGCACTAGTTTGTGAAGAGAAGGCGAATATGGAATAAAGTTTAATGATTATAAATATAGAAGATCATTTCGAACATTCAAATGATTCAGTCGTCTGCACAATTAATATTATAAAAGACTGGACATTTCCAAAGCACAAGTTTCGTTGGTAAAGATCTAGTTTAGTGAAGTACAATATTTTTGCAAGGGAATGCATTTTTTCAAAACGTATTTTGATGCGTTTTAAATGAATACAATCCTCAATCGTTCAGGAATTTTCGAAAATCTTGTCAGTTAATGAGAGAGCCTCGGTGGGAGCACCATTTTCGGGCTGTGCTTAGGTTAACGAGCGGCTTTTATCCAGTCTTAGATACATCTCGCCTTATTTTCACAGGTGCATATTGTAAGTGTTGATTTCAGAATGTCTTTTCTGAGATAGAAAGTAGCCCACTTTCTAATGCAGGTGTTGGGGTTCAAGGAAGGCATCTGCGTCAAAACCGAAGCATAGATGATCAAAAGTCAATCACTGGTTCCAAAAGAATTCACCAGTGAACGAAAGTGTTTTTTTTTTCATCACAAAATCATAGAAATTGTACGTTAAACACGAACTAATAATCATTAGGTAATTGGTGGGAAATTGACGAAATTTACTATTTTAGGCATATTAAGAAAGTCTTGATGAAATTTTATTTTTATTCGCGGTATTCTGGACGAGTTGGCAATAATATAGGCAAAAATGTTGGTGCTGTCCACTCATCCGCATTATATCGCGAACCGCACTATATCGACGAAATCCTTCATGGTATTTTTTATCACCTCATCAAACAGAGGAAAATAAAGACGGCTTGTCTACCTTTCAAATAAGGCAAGGGATCTCTCATCCGGCTCTCTATCAGAGCAGACCTCCACTTCCCATCCACCCGAATCCCTAAACACAGACACCCTCCTCCCGACTTGTTACGACACGCTCCGTCTCATGAGACCCTAGCAAAACTCAGGCGAAGCACTGAACCGCCCCACTCCCCACTACTCCTTGGCACCCTCCCTCCTTGCTGAGAGGGCATCAAGCCCTTTACCTTCTCAATATGAAAGATAAATATACGAAAAATTTACAGGGAAAATAAGGGGCCGGCTGACGACTGGGGTTAGGTGTCAGGATTGAATTAGGGGTTTATTGCAGAGTGGTAGGGTCGGGTTGAATCAAGGTAATCTAGGGCGTGAGAAAGTTTGCCTACCAGTTCCCACGGTGCCGGTGACAGGTCTGAGGTGGGACTGGAGGAGAGGCGAAGTGCTTGAGAATAAGGCTTTCAATGTTTAGGGTCGGATGAACGAAAAGAAGGGATTCTTTATCATCTTCATATAAAGTAGGGTTTTCTTCCATCTTGATTAATCTTGATAATTTGTGCTCTTTTTTTATTATTATTATTTTATCCAAATTTATCTAATTTGTTGGGAAGTGAAAGGGATCCTAAATATCCACGTTGTTTAGACGAGGATTAAAAAAAGATGTGAAAAAGATTCAATTAAAACATGTGATTAGGAGAGTGAAGGAGAAATGAGTTGAATAAAACTCTAAATTGTAATTAACTGGTTTACATTTGCTGTCAAAATATGGCAGTATTTGAATAATTTTCCTGTTGCACTATACTTTGACGTATCAAAAACATTATAATGCTCTGTGTTTTCTCGTTCATGTCAAACCAGAATGAACCAGAATGTGATGGGGATTATTATGTAAATAGCATTTAGCAGTTATCTTCTTGAGCAAATGTTACAGACAAAAAATATAGCTGATCACGTGAGGTACAAGTGGATACTTGACTTGCATTTCTTTCGTTTTGATTTCAACTGATCTTCACCGCAACATCCACGCATTTTCTTCTCGAACACCCAAATCGAATGAAAGCTATACAGTTTTGATTTGATATTTTGTAGCCGGTTGCCTCCGTTGCCTAATTAGCAAGGCAGCCACCATGGTAAATCATGTTTCTTGAGGGAAAGAGCTTGTTAGTTCTTTATTTCAAATCCATGTTGATGAGAGCCGTAAATGACGCTCGTTGCGACGAAGAGCAATTGAAATTTCAATGAATACCCGTCAAAAATTGATAACAATTGACAATGCTTCAGTTGATGATGGATTCAAGACAATCTTTAAACTCACGAAGCGCTCACTGAAAGATGGCCTCTTGTCAGATATTTGTTTGAATAGACCAAAAGACCTCCGAATGTTTCATTTATTTTGCAAGTTATAATTCTTATTTTCAATCCATATCATTTTTTTTCTAAATTTCACTTTTGTTCGTTTAAATAAGATTCTTATGCAAATGGACCGAACAGAATTGTTTTTTTAAATCTAAGGAAGGCAAAAGCGAAAAAGGCGTTGGGTGCATGTCTGGGAACGCTTAAAGTTACGCCATTCGGCTCAGGAAAGTTTTCTTTATTAAAAAGGAACGTACCAATGAAAGCCACCAATTATCAATGGTGAGAAAACTTGATGACTACAACTAATCTATCATAATAAGCAACATGTCTGCCCGTTTGTTACTTTCCAAAATAATCTTGTCAAGGGAAATAACTATTGAATTCTATTGAAGAGTAGTCTCTCTTATCTATGAACCGATGCGTAAGAAATTCGATTTGTGCACTAATTTTCTTGCTTTACGAAGCATTTATTTTGAAATATATAACCAAAACGAAAGGAATACGTAGACATCACAATTTTCTTTATTTTGATGAATTTAAACATGTGTAAAGCATTTTCACGAAGGTGAAATGTGACAATTACGATCCAAGCCGTCTTTTTTAATATCTTTCTTAAACAGAAGAGAAACTTCAGGCTTCTTTTGAGCGTGTATAGGTGAACACATGTTTATGTATGAGTATCAGTTCTTGTCAAGAATAACTATGGCGGTAAAAGCTATTTGATACCACTGGTTTGACAAGTAAGTTACGAAAAATGGCAACACCAAGTCTTTTCTCTCTCTCTCTCTGTTTTTCTGTACGTCTGTCTGTGTCCGTCTGTCTCTCTAACTATCTATCCATCTATCAATCTCTCTCTCTCTCTCTCTCTCTCTCTCTCTCTCTCTCTCTCTCTCTCTCTCTCTCTCTCTCTCTCTCTCTCTCTATCTATCTATCTATCTATATATATATATGTATGTATATGAATTATAAATTGGGTTGTATTATATAAAAAAAACCTATCTGAAACGATTTCCCGTCGTTACATGGTTATTATATCATTCAATTTAGACAACGTAAATAGAATAAACAATTAAAGAAAATGGGTCTACTGCAGGAATCGAACCTGCCACCGATAGGTAGCCGAGTGCAAGACCGAGAATGAACGAGATGAGAATTTGGGTCAAATGTAATCAATTGGACTTTGCATGATCGATGGTCTATTCTGCTCAATGATAAGTGCATCACTACATTGAATCGGCTACCTATCGGTGGCAAGTTCAATTCCTGCAGCTGCAGCTCCATTTTCTTCTGTTGTCTATTCTATTTACGTTGTCTAGTTTTAATGATATATTAATCGTGTAACGACGGGAAATCGTTCCAGATAAGTTTCTATATAATATACGTGATTTATAAATCATTATAAATCGGACCAAATAATGTCCATTTCTTGGATATATATATATATATATATATATATATATATATATATATATATATATATATATATATATATATATATATATATATATATATATATATATATCAGTCTGTTCATAGCTCTCTATCTTTATACACCGTACATTTCAACAAATCTTTGTTGCTAGACGAGTGATCAAATGCAGAAAGTAAAAATAATGCGAAACGCACCTTCGTATGACTTCTCTTCATTCGTATTTCTTTTTCTCTTCTTTCTACCCCCCGCTTCTCCAAAATCTTCCAATTCCTTCTTTATTTGTCCCTCAGCGCCACAAGGAAGTCTTCTTCAATTCTCTATTCCCAAGACTTTCAATTTCTATTCCATCACGAACAAAATAATGGCTACAGATTTTCCCGCCTAAACAAAAACTCTCGTTTGCGCAAGCGCAAACAAAATGGCCTGAAACGATTTCCGCTTATATACGTATTTTCAAAAGGCTCATTGAATCTTGTACTTATCCAGTTATTTGGACCTATGGGCAGGCATTTACATGGTTTTTTTTTTAGTGTTTTTTTTTGGGGGGGGAGGTGATTAGCAAACCTACTGCTGATAAACCATTCATCCACTTGTAAGATTTGCAATACTTTAGGGTATAAGTATTCAACCTGGGATATCGAATCTTTTCATTAATCTCACAAACTCCACGTTCCCCCATGGACAGATTATTTATAGTCTTTTGAAAGTCCTCGTTGCCTCAGAATATAGATACCACCCGCCACATTAAAACATTCACACAGGTATTCAGAAACCCTAAAGAGATTATTATTTTTCTAATAGTTGGGGATAGTCTTACTTCATTTCATGGCCAAAACTTCAAGAACTTCTTGGTTTAAATAAATAATTAAAAAGGCAACGTAACTGCTTACCAGTATAGACACAGTGGCAATTCCGACCAACCAATCAATTAAACGCTGATTTGAAAATGTCCATAATCATTTATGGGACCAGACATTCGGAAATCCTATGTTATGCTGCTGCTGCTTTTAGAAGCCATTAAGGATTACTTTAATCCTTGCATCTCTCTTTATAATCATGACCTTGTGCCACAATTGATACAGTGGTATGGATCAGAACATAAATGTACGCAATTAATTTTCCGTTTTCCAATGAGAAAAGATAAACTGACAAGTGTATGTATTTCGAAACTAAACAAACTCAAAGAAACGAAGTACTTGGAAATAAGCACGAATATCCTAAAATGTCTATAGAACAATGACCCAACAATATTTACCAATTATCAATTTTGAAAATAGTTTCCATTTGCAAATTGAATAGAAACAGAACTTTCTCCAAATCGAAGTGACGAAACTAGCACGAAATATCAAATACTGATGAAAATTGAGACAACCACAGCTCTGTAACTTCAAAAATAATCTTCAAAAATATCAGTCATGGGTGAAAAGACTCGGGAAGGACTTCTGGAATTCAAAAAACTGGAAAAACTACAAGAAAATTAAACCAACAAAAATGTCGATACTATTCAACAAAACTTGCATAGAGTACAAGCCTACGTATATATATATATATATATATATATATATATATATATATATATATATATATATATATATATATATATATATATATATATATGTAAGTAAGCCCTGTTTTAAAGAATTATGTATAATGAAATAATACGAATATATAATACACATAGTACACAACATGAAGTCACAAAACTACGTGTATGACATCTGCTATAAAGTAAGAAAGTAAGATTGTGTTTGATCAATACTACTTAGGATGTTATCATAACTGTTTTGCGTTCATAATCCCCAAAACCGTTACATGGTAAACAACTGATGATCCAAATTAGAGATTAATTTGCACATAGTACCATGGTGACAAAGTAGATATGAAACGGGAAACACACAGGAGAAAAATTGCATAAATTGCATTAACAGTTACTGAGAAATAAGTGACTTAAATGACACGAAAACATTTTGTAATGTTTAGTGTTTAAAGCTGTAAAGCTTTCTAGAATATATATATATATATATATATATATATATATATGCATATATATATGTATATATATATATATACATGTATGTATGTATATATATATATATATATATATATGCATATATTCAAGTGTACATACATGGATATTTATTCATTCATATACATATATTCATCTCATAGAGTACTCGATACCTCCAACATTAAACATTTACTTGATTTAGAGAAGAGATTGAATATAATGGAGTAAAGATTTGCTCCACAAACACGTTTATGTTTCTCTCCTTTTTGAGCTTCATCAGATGAATGATACGGTCCATTTTAGATTTCTATTTAGGGATATTTTTTGTGGGGAGGGGTATTTTTCTAGGTGTTAGGATATTTCTTTTATTCTATTTTTATATGTTTTTGTTTAGTGGTTGGCAATTGCTTGCTGTATTTTCTGTTTTATTTAATAGGTATGTATGACAATTTTCGTAAATTTTCACATACCAGGTACGGTAACAATTTGTCTTCCATCAGAGTATAGTTCGTCCCTTTCATTCAATCAGAAACGAACGCATTTTTCGCCTCCTCTCTTCAAATATTCCCATTTTATTCGCAAAAAAACAAGCAAAAATTTCACAATCATGTACTGCTTCATTTATACAGCCACGTTCACAATTGCAACGATGTACCACGTTACAAATGCAAGCCCCGTCATGCATCCATATATGCGTATACAGACAGAAAATAACAGATAAACACCTTCTAAGCGCCTTTTTATAAGTACACAGAGAAAGCCACAAAACGAAATAAACTACACGTTTCTATGTAGAAAAATTGACCTCAAAACATACAAGAGCGAATACAAGCAGCAATAATTTGTTTTCCATAGCAATAAAGTTCATCATTTTCATCCAATCTAAAACACACTCCAGGTTCTTTCCACTAAAGCTTTTAGTTCCATGTTGACCTTCATCTTCAGACGATCACTGCAAAATGGCAACACAATTCTTCTCATTCATGAATTTCTATTCATTTATTACAGTTTTTAAAATGTTCATTTGGTCAAACTTTCAATAATTGTGATCCTGTGCCGATCTAAGTTAAGCTTTGTAGATACATTTACAGTGGATTCGAGAATTTTGAACTGCGTCGGGACCAATATATTTCGGACCAAATGATCGACTGATCCAGTTGATCGAACAATTTATCTTTTAAACACGAAACATCGAAGTTTTTTTTTTAATTCACGGGGAACAACTTGTCTAAAATCAGGACAACTTGAATCCCTTTTTACTACTCCTATTTTTTTTTTCAATATTGCTTCTTCAACTTGAGTCACGAGCTAAAATATTTGAAAGGTACTTGTTTTGAGAACTCAAGAACATATTTCTATTAGTTCTATCAGAATTACATGAAAATGTTAATCTGGTCGTACTGCTGCGTGGTTAAAATGAACAGCACGTTGGCCATAATAAGCGGAGAAAGTAAGTGTAGTTTATATATTAAAGAATCGTTTCTTACAAGATTGGTCTCATTGTTTGGCTGATTCTGATAACCGTAGGTCCTATTAAGCGGAATTCGATGCACACAACAAAATTTCAAAAAGAATTTCCATCTTGACAGAATCACACATGATCATATAAATACATTCACACAGACCGTTGCAATGATGTATTACACTGCAGAGACTTGCTGGTTACTCATGAGAATCAGAGATTTACATGCTCTGTACACTTTTACCTACGTGTATAGAGGAAGATCCTAAACAGAGAAGAAACTTATATTCAAATACGCGTTTCTCTGAAGAGCATTTAACCTAGAAATATTTGCACCAATTTTTAACTATTCCCCGAAAACACCTATAAAAAACACACACTTATTTTCGACTTCACGTAGTGTCATTTGTGGACACAATCTTATGTATTGACGTCGAAACAGTCCTAAGAATTCCCAACCACACGACCCTTTACATACAAGAACGAACACAAGCAGCAACAATTCGTTTCCATCGCAATACAATTCATCACTTTCATCCAATCAAAAACATGAGTATTTTTCGCCTTCTCTTTTCAAAGATTTCTACTTCATATTATTCCGCTTCAAGTTATTTCCCCTGAAGGTCCCAATAATACGTTGATGGATTGACGCTCGTCTGAAGACGAACACCACAAAATGGCAACAACACAATTTATCTCATCATCTCTTTCCCTTTTATATTCACAGTTTTTTTTTCTTGTAATTTTGTTTTTATTTATATCCAGTCTTTTTTCGTGTCGTCTCTGAACGAAGAATGAACGAATGAATGAATGTCAACCGTAAATTAGATTTTATACATGTTGTCTTGATAGGTATTTTTTGTGCATCCTCCAATTCAAGAAGGAGAAGAAGAAGAAAAAGAAGAAGAATAAGAAGTGCCAAAAAGAAGATTGTGCAGAAAAAGGTTTTGTTTCCTTTTAATTACTTGTTCAATCTTTTTTCTAAGCTACTTGCTTTATTTATTGCTCCTAAAAGTGACAGGACAAGCGCCATTTTTCGAAAACGAAGACAATCATCTTTTTTTTTTCTAGTTTTATTTTGGACTTTGTTTTATACATTATTTTCAACAAAGAAATCCTCACATTTTTCTATTTGTTCTTCAAGGATTTATCGTTTCTTTTCATTCATTTTATTCCTATTTTTCTCTTTTCTTCATATTTTCGTTCACATCTCCGTCTCCTTCACATCTTTTTCTTATTTTCCACTCCTTTTTTTTCTTTCTTTCAAATTTTCTTTTTCTACCTTTCTTCTCTCCGTCCAATTAAATTGTTCATTCTGTCTTTTTCTCTCTCTTTCTTTTGATCTTTACCTTTCCAGCTTTTCGTTTTCTTCTTTTATTAATTCTACTTTCTTTTTTCCATCCATCCATTCTTTCTTTCTTTTTTCTACTTTCACTCATTTTCCTTTCTTTTTCATGTCTCTTTCTTTTTTCTTCCTTCACTTCTTTCTTTCTGCCAATCTTCTACTCTTTCTTTCTTATTTTCATTCTCACTTTTTTATTCTTCTCTCTTTCCACCTTTCCATTTTCTCCTCTTTCTTTTTTTCAATTTCTAATTTTTCATTTACTCTTTTTTTTTCTCTCTCCTCCTGCAATTTATTTGTTCCTTTTTTTCTTATTTGACTATTCTTTCCGGTTTATTCATAATTGTTTCATTCATATTTCAGTTTATCATTATTTACTTGCGTGCACTCCTTCAAGAAAAGCTCGTCTCATTTTTCATGGCTCTTCCTGGCAGCATGAAAAAATGTTACAATCTGCGCACACGAATCTCTTTACACACACACGCACACACACACACACACACATATATTTATATATATATATAGGTACAAATACACATGCTTTCTCTCCCTCGAACACGCACATATATCTATGCTGATGAAAAATTATATACCTGGACACGCATTCACATACTCTCTCACTCTTTCTTTCTTCCTTTCTCTCTCTCTTTCAAACACACTGACACACATGTATTATTTCATTTACCCTTTGCTGCAAAATTACACATGTTCATGCTCTTATATATATATATATATATATATATATATATATATATATATATATATATATATATATATATATATATATATATATATATATATGTATATATATATACACACACACTTATGTGCACATATATACATGCTCTATCTCTCTTCCATTCACTCTCTTTCTCTCTCTATCACACACACACACACACACACACACACACATATATATATATATATATATATATATATATATATATATATATACATATCTATACATATATATATATATATATATATATATATATATATATATATATATATATATATATATATATATATATATGCGACGCCCCATGTATGTTATTTTTGTGTGCTGGTGTTTTTTAGCTTCTTTATCTTTAGTTACCGGAAGTCAATTTCAAATTGGGAAAACTCTGAAAAGATTATCGTAGCCTCATCCCCGGGCTGACCATCAGGCCGATGTTCTATCACTGCAAGAGATCGAAACAGGCTTATCTTTTTTTTTCTAGGCATTTTTGGTGAAAGACATGGTCAGATTAGCTGCCAACAAATGTCCACCGTTCAATAGAATCAGTCTCCTCATGTCTCTGCAGCAAGAAAAAAAATTGGATTTTCGAGGAAATAAAAAAATGATCGAAAATATAACAATAAAAAAATATCAAAAAAGCAAACATGAACTATCCTGGTTGCTGCAGGGGCAAATCCCTCCTCTATTTCTATTCCGACGGAATATGATACCTGCAATCTTTTATTGTATACACAATAAATAAAATAAATTATGAAAAAATATGTATTTTCTCAATAGAAATGTGTTTATCTATCGTATTTATAGAGCTGATTACCAATAACTAGGTTGCGATTTCAAATGACGGTTGGGAAATGTTGATTTTATAAATAGATTTATTTTTTCAAATGAAATAAGCCCATGCATACTTCTAGCATAAATTTGAGTACATATGTGAGACTGGTCAAATTAGCTTAGTTTTTAGGAGACATGATAACGAATCACTTTCTTATTACCCTAAATTTGGTTTGGACTAGATTTCTCTCTCTCTCTCTCTCTCTCTCCCTCTCTCTCTCTCTCTCTCTCTCTCTATATATATATATATATATATATATATATATATATATATGAGGAAAAAGCCAAACTTTTCGGTTATGATTTTGAGGTATAATAATTTTTAGTAAGTCTTATCCGGTTTCGTACATATCTTCAGAAGGCTTAGGTGATTCTGTTTCTACTCACCAAAAAAGAAGAAATCTATCCAGAGTCATGTCAAAGTGCCCCCTCCCCCAGCAGAAATGACCATAAAAAACCCAAATAGATAAACATCTAGGGATAACTAATAAAAAATAGTAAGGACCCCAGAGCGAGCTAGCCGAACATAGTTGACGGACATGCCAGAATTTTTAAAGATAATAACCAAGAGTTAACTTCTTCAAAACTTTGATCAGTGACAGTTAAAAATCCCTTCCCCAACCCCTTCAGCTGAAATCCCAGTCTGATTCCACTGTCCAGTAGAGTAGGTTAAATTCAGGGCCATTTGTCTATCAATTTTGATTTGAATTCAAATTCCATGGGTATCATAAAATTCTAGTTGTTGGTGAGTTTTTTTCGAGAAGGGAAAGGTCGATGAGGGAACTCTTTTTAAGAAGAGAAGTAAAAGGTGTGAAGTATCAATGCGTGTAAATGCGTGTGTTTAAACGTGTTTTTACGTATTATTGCCAATGTGTCTAGTAGGTAATAATACACACACACACGCATGCATGCACACACACACACACACACACACACACACACACACACACATATATATATATATATATATATATATATATATATATATATATATATATAGTTTACGTTCTGTCCTGTGTGGACTTCTCCAGGCGAATCTAAAGAGACTCAGATAGGACACAAAGCATAAACGTGTTTGTGTAGCCAACCCTATTCTACTATATCTCTAGCATTACTTTACAGTATCTGAAGGTAGCGTGTCCCTATAAACCGGAATTTGGAATACAGTCTAATTACCCTAATCAGATCCAAAATGACCCTAATGTAGATAGAAAAAAACTTATCTCACCGGGCTATTGTAAATTACCATAAAAAAGAATAATCCTATAGATGAGGGATGTAAATTGGCAGTTATTGTTTGAACAGCGTGAATTGTTTCTATATATCTCAGTTCTATGAACAAACCGTGTAAATCGGCAATTTCTGTCAGAACAACGTAAATTATTTTTGATTTATCTTGTCTCCAAAGAGTTTGATTTGATACTTTTCATCTATCTTTTGAATATGAAATTAATAAACTACTTTAAAAGATTTTTTGCGGCATAGAAAGTTTTCCACGGATCAAATTCTAAGAAAACCTTGTTGAGTGAAAAGGATTTGACATATTATCCCAACCTAATAATTTGATCTTAAGCACATGATAGAGAGGTCTGGCAAATTCTCGAGAAGGTCTATATCCAACGACGGACGCAAAAAGGCTGATAATAATAATCTATCAGTGTAGCATCAGCTCGCAGTATGTTCTTTGATAGGTTTGCACTGGTGCAATACAATGGCCGTTAATGGCTTATTGAGGCTCGGTGTTGCTAAGCGCAAGAGGCCCAGAATTCGTCATGAGGCCCCAAAAAGTACTTTGTTCAGTCCTGGAGGATCAGTAAGCCTCGAGATAGAACCTTCCCATTGTACTAAAAGAGAAAGGTCGGGCTTGCCCTGACGCCTTTGCAACACCATGTGCAGGTGTTGGAGCAACCATCTAAGCTTTCCCGTATACGGAACCCCATATTAAACCGACCTTGTGTCACATCTTGCTCTCGTACGGAGGAGAGAAGATTAAGATCATGATGAGAATTATCTCATTTTGCTGAGTGGGTATTTGCATTGTCATTTTGAAGGACGACACACTTGAAGTTGACTAAATAGGGGCATCTTTCACGTAAATGTTCACACTTAACTCATTCTTGATAAAGATCTTCTGCAATTGTTGCACCCTTGAAGTTCGTAATAGACGGATCATACCAGACAGCTAATAGCATGTTCCTATGTCTCAATTTTCCCCAACTTTTCCTTTCAGTATTTGAATTACCTCGAAAACGAAACAAATTCAAAACAACCCATCAAATTAAAAACGGTGTCAGCGCAGCAAATCCTATGTAATTACCTATGTCATGTCTTATACTAGACCCACCATTCTTTTCAATGCAATGCAAAATAATGCCATATATATATATATATATATATATATATATATATATATATATATATATATATATGTTGTCATATTTTTGTATTTCTATCGTTTTTGAGAGTTTAGATTTCTTGGGGACGAGCACTCGATATCAGGGCATGCGTTCATAGGGCATCTGTAAATGTACGCAGTGTGAACAGAGAAATTAACACTCCATGGTGACTCTGAGTTTCATACTACCACGATCTCCAGACCACCTGCACATTGCAATGCTCCCTTGTTGTTCCGAGTATCATGCTGATGTGATTTTCAGACCTGGGTTTCCTGTCCATCATTGAAACTTTTTTTTTAAGGATGACAATCGTCTTCCATCTTATAAAATTTCATTCATTTTTGCAATCAAGTTTCAAAGCATTCGAATCTTTAGTTGAAGCAATTTATTGGGTTCAATTTACAATGTGAAATTATGCTAAATTTGCCATCTGCTTTTTTTAAATCCATACGTTTTTAGTGATTGATCACCACCAGTAAAAAGTGGGGAAAGTAATTTTAATCTCTGATCATCTCCTCTTCAGAATTTTTGAATTGATCACCCCCAACACAGCAATGCCGCCAAAAGATGTTGATCATGTGACAGTTCCTTTCGAGTAACTAACCAGATGTTTTTTTGTTCTTTTTGCTTTTTCCTGCAATCTGAAAATTCTTTCTATACCCCATCTTCCCCTTGGTCATCCACCTTTTTGTATTTTGTCAGTTTTTCTCTACCTCTCCCTTGCTTTCTTCTCTTCTTTTTCCTTCTTAATTGATTCTCCTCTTTTTACTGAGAACTTTCGACTTTTTTCTTATTTTTCGTACTTCAAACGTAACTTTCCACCATTCACCTTTGTCTTGTCTTCTTAATAGTCTCCCGATCTTTCTTATTGATCTTTTTCGTTTCGCTTTATTTGCTCGTCTCCGTATTGTCTTCCTTCAATTCTGCCATTATTTCTTCTTCTTCTTCTTCTTCTTCTTCTTCTTCTTCTTCTTCTTCTTCTTCCACTTTATTTCTTATCTGTATTGCCATATTCTTTCCTTTTATTCAGTCCATTCCAAGAAATTTTGAAAGCATATTGTTTCTTTCTTCGTAATAATACTTTATAGGTGTGCCCACTCTATAAGAGGGTCTGCAGGTCGGTCCCTGATAGGTTCGAAATCGATTTCCTGTGTATGGTAGGAAGAATCCTTTTAGCCCGTTATCTTCACCGTGCTCTGACTTCTTCTTCTTCTTCTTCTTCTTCTTCTTCTAGCTAACAGGAACAGGCATAATATCTCTCGTGATATAAAATTCCCGAAATAGTCAATCACGAAGCAGTTCAATTGAAAGTTTCATCATTTACGAATCAACAATCAACAGAAACATCGGAAGCTCGCAAAATGGCCAGAGGCACCAAATTCTGCGCATGCACGTAAATTGTGGACACAAAAACGAATGACTCTTCGCTCATGCGGGCTGTCGGCCATTTTCTGATTGATGCTTGAGACAGACGAGACGAGAGTACAAACCAAAATGGCGGACGGATAGATCGAATGATTTGACAGTGGAAATAACCATAAACAGACCAAAACTGAATATATGTACATAGAAATCAACATTAGGATAGATGACTAAATAAGAACCGACTAAAATAGATAGATAGATAGATAGATAGATAGATTTGAAAAACAGGTTGTGATAGCTATGAAAATATTGATATAAATTCAGATAGATTGGTTGATCTGTAGTTTATTACCACTCAAGCCTCATACACAACCACTTACACACACAAACATATACCCACACAAGATAAAAAACAATCAGCCACTCGCTCCCACTACAATAATATTTATACATTCGACGATATTATCAGATGGTTAATATTGAGAAAGTAGTTTTTTAATCAATTTGTAGTATATGTTGAGATAAACTTTATTTAGACACTGCAATTTTCCGTATTGTTCATTTAATAATAACAATAATAATAATGATAATAATAATAATAATGATAATAATAATGATAATGAAATAATAATAATAATAGTATATCTATACACATATACATATATATATATAGAGAGAGACGTATATATATATGAATGTTGTGTGTGTACGTATTTAGAAATGGACATATTCAGTCTGACAGAATGAATTATAATTGCGTTATATTGTACAGAAACTTATTTAAAATGGTCTCTCGTCGTTACGCAGCTAATATATCACTGCAAAAAATGTTTTGACACTAGGATTGTTCAATTATTGACTGTGATGGCTAGGTGCATTCATCTTCTACTTCAGGGTTGATAATAATAGAGCCTTTACGCTGTTTACGTCATCAACCGTTCCTCTACCGTGTTTTACGTATCAGGAGTTTCTCTATTTCGGTTAGTTCGTCGAGGGTTGCGTTAGTTGAAATACATAAAGAGACAACAAGCCCCTGAAGTGGCATCACTCACTTAACTAGACTCCCTTTTACCCATAGGATCAAGGAGATGGATTCAAGCCTTTCTCAAGGGCTTTATTTCCAGTCTTAGTCTCAGTCAGTTCTGTCTGACCTCTGGCCTTTCGTCATGGATAGAAAGTGGATTTTAGATCGTGAACGCAATTAATGAGATTCCACTTGCCCTTGCATCTAACTCAATTGACGACCCAATGACACCTTATCACTAAAGTAACCAACTGAAAGACGGGGGCAGGTTGACAGGTACTGCACTTAGCCCAAGAGTGACCTGTAATTATGCAAAGCAGAGGTAATCAGCTTCCTGCAGTATCTTACATTATCTGCGCACACTCAAAAACATACAGCGTATACTTATCTCTGACGGTTACCCGTCAATGTGATGACTAATCTAGACATTGCTTAACTTCGGCGATCTAACGAGCACTAGTGTATCCAACGCAATTTGGACGCATGCGTACATACGCACTCACACAGACACATATGTGCGTACACAGACACACACACACAGACACACACACACAGACACACACACACACATATATACATATATGTATGTATATATATCGAAAAATTGATACGTGATCCGACAGAATGAATGTAAATTGCGATATATTATACTTGAACTGTTAGTAAAAATGATCTCCTGTCATTACATGGTCAATATATCACTTCGCCTAGACTAGGTGAATAGAATAAACAATTGAAGATAATGTGACTGATATATAAATGCAGTACAATATATAATATAGAATATATGTTTGAATATATATATATATATATATATATATATATATATGTGTGTGTGTGTGTGTGTGTTTTAGAAAACTTTACTGCTTTAAACATTATATATATAAATGTATGTATATATATGCATACATATACATTGTCTTTGAAAGTAGGGCGGAGCATAAAGCGTGCAGATATCTTTACCATCCCTTAATGTCTTCACCTTGTGTGAAATCTTTCGGCAGACCCATAAAAACACTCGCCATGGAACAATTTGGCTCTCCGTCCGGTCACGTGATAGTAATTCTAAAACATCAAGTAATTTTATGTGCCCTGACAGCAAAAAAAAAAAAAAAAAGAAAAGGAAAAGAAAGGAAAGAATCTGCCCGTCTCTACAAGTGATCAGGTGAATACTTACCCTCAGTGCGACCACACCCATGGAAAGCTACGCCAAGATTATCACGTCACTTAGTGTTAACTTTGATGAGATCACAGTTGATAATATGAATGTGTTACATGTCTGTTTGACGTGGTACCAGGGTGGCTAATTTAGCTATATCTGAGACATATTCAGCTATTTTTTTGGTGTATCTAGCATGTTTTTATCTAGCTCTTAGCTCCTCTTCAACTAAAACTGTCAACATGAGTTTCAATCATTTTTAAGCTGGTATGGCTGGCTGACAGGTTTTGTACGCATCACACTCACAGGCCACAACAATGCAGCTCGAGAAACAGCCACTCCTGATTGTGTCTAGAGAGAACGATTTTCTGTTTTTGTTTAATTCATCCGAAAATAAGTTAAAATTGCAATGTAGTTTCATGCTAAAATGAACCCTTTGCTTGTGTCCGCTTAGTCTCTGGAAATCAAGACTATTTTTTTTAAAGCGATAACTGTCCCCAAAAGGCGGTTGAGGTAACTTATTGATTGATCAACAATTTTTGATTGATCATCCCACGAAACACTTTCAAGAGACATGGGTTGCATGACGGTTTCTATTGGGTTACTTGCCAGATCTGTTCATCTGGTTTTGAAGCATTTTTTTCGATTAAACAATTCATATGCATCAGGTAGGTAAAATTGAAATCATGGACGAGTGGGCGATGATATAGGCCAGGTGTCAGCAAACTACGGCCTTGCAGGCAGATTCTGACCCGCCAACTTCATTGAATCCATGGTGTTGTATACAAAAATCCTTTTTTTTTATTTTCTAGCTTTGGTTGACGAACAATAAAATCCAGTATTGGAAGATAGAGCAAAAGTCTCATTTTTTCCAGGGTCCTCCAACGAATCGATTTTTTTAGCAAGAAATGTTTTACCATAACGGATTCCTGACAATTCCTTACTTTTAATAGACACAAAATTTGACCCAAAATCGATCAATATTCCTTGCACCCCGCTCCAGGGTTATCATAGTTCTCATTGATTGAATGACATAGAAGCAATTTGATAATACATCCCTTTCCCTCTAATTCTCATTGATTGATTCGCATGGAAGCTTATGCTGGTATGTATTCATATACTGAAAAGCATTAATGCTATTAAACCTTTTTCTATAGCTGTGTGTGATCATTAGATCATTTTTATTCGATTTTGCTCGCAAGATATAAAAAATATTACGATGTCCGGAAAGTAATTATGTACTTCCAAGTTACAATTACCGTTTTAAAACCTTTTAACCAACATCTGGCATTAACAAGTCATCACTGCATCAGAATATACTTGATAAATGTTTCTTATTGCCCTGCGTAGCAATACCACCCTATCGAAATACAGTGAGCATTGGCGAGTATTTTACTCTATAAAGTTACGATCCTCCGTAGAGCTGAACTTCTTTATACTCTATAAACGATTCACTGTCGGATAGAAGAGATGATGAATAAAATCTAGACTTCTTTTTGCACTATCTATCCTAGTCTGATTTTATTTGTCAGTCGGCTTATAATTTATTGCAGTGAAATTCATAATTACTTTCCGGCACAAAAATACGTGATTACTTTCGGAACAACCTAATGTTTCTAATCCAGTCTGCTGTCAGAAAAGTTAGCCAACTTAGTTGTAGGGGTTTCTCTCCACCCGCCTTATATCGCAAACAGGGCAACAACGGACTGCGCTATATCGAAGGATGCCTATGGGTAGTTCCTTTAAAGCTCCATTCTTTAGCAAATCTTGCTCTAAAATCTGTATTCAAGTTGGCAACCCTGAGTGGTTCTGTCGGGTAACGTACAAGATATCGTCTCTGATAAATGCTTCTGGTACTTCTAGAGTGACTCTTGCCAGACATTGATGAAAGAGAAGACATCGATGATGGCAGACAGTTCCAGAAAATTTACCGCTTATCTCTGTCTAGCACGAGCCAAGAAGAAACCTGAGTCCTTTCAATTTTCCTTTCCAAGACTAACATCGTGTTTATTACAAACTGCGTCCACCATTAGTAAAAGATGTTTTCTTAATTTATTCTTCAAATGTTCTTCATGTTTTTCGCGTCTCGACGAATACTAGAAAACGTCAACCGAAACTGTCACCAAACCTATGAACATAGGTCTCGTTGGTTTTTAAGTTGGTTTGTCTGTCCGTCTACCAGATTATGCATGAATTTGGGGCGTGTGCAGACTGTACCAATGGAGCTAGAAGACTAAAATTTTTACTATTTACAGCTTAACATGTCCTGAAGAACGTTTTTTCACATCCTTACCTTGGATATGTTTTTTTGGGGGATGGGGAGGGTTCAATTTGCAATATAACTTTACGCTGAATTGGTACCTCAGTCCGTGTCCTGTATCATTCAAACTCGTTTTTGTTTTTTGTTTTTTTTTTTACATTTGGTCTTTTTAGCGATCACTTTTTGGTGATCACTGCTCAATAAAAGTTGAAAGAAGTAACTAATTAATTGATCGCCCCTTTTCCATTTTTTTTTAATTGACCATCCCAAACACGGCATGTTGTCAAAAGATATTGGTCCCACAACGGTTTCTATTGAGTGACTACCTAGGCCTATTAAATTTATTCTCCAAATGTTATTCATGCTTTTCGCATCTTGACGGATATTTATTCATTTGTTCTATTTGTTTTGTTTTTTTAATGTTTTATTTTATTTATTTGTTTGTTTTGTTTCGATAGGCGTGGCCGGGTGGGTCGGGTAGCTGGGTGTCAAAAACCAAATGATTCGGAGGGAAAAATTATTTCAAGATAAGTAGACGTAACGAGGTTGAAGGGGGGGGTTGCCGAATGGTTAACAATACGGAGGATGGAATTGGTGAGCCGGGTTCAAACTCTGACTGAGACAATTAGAGTTCACTTTGTACTAATGCCATTTGGAGAGGCATGAATCCATCTCCTTTTCCCAGCTACGGGTAAATAGTATATGATGCACCTCGTCGGGAATCCTTCGTTAATATATTTTGTTAGAAGTCTCTGACTGGGAACCTTTTTCAATTGAAAAAACTGACAATCCATTCTTTTTATCCAGTGCTTTCGGCTATTCTTTTCGTCATAATCAAGAGCCAAGACCTTAAGGTTTATCCAGAAAAATACTATTACTACTACTTCTGCAGCTGCTGCTGCTACTACCACTACTACTACTGTTGTTACTGTTGTTGTTGATGTTGTGTTGTTGTTAATAATGATGATGATGAAGATGATATTTTTGCAACACTTTACCTTCAGCTTAATTGTTGTTGCTTTTTATAGCATCTGACCTCCGACTGGTTTCCATTCAGCAGTGAATAGATAAATCTGAATATAAGTAATAACACTGATTAACAGTTCTTCCCTCCATTGAAAAAATTGTATAAAATAAAATTGTTATTATAGATAATAATTGTTTTTTGAAATTAAATTCATATACGTTGGCATTACGGCATTTTTGCGTAATCATGACATTATGCTTGAAGCAACATACAAAGAAGGTTCTTCTCTGGGAAGAATATATTAATCATTTGTTAAATTCATTCAAAATCCCAGTATCTTGTTCTGATAATATTTTATTCAGCTTTTGATTACTTATTTTCCTAACAAGAACTTGAAAATCCAAAACCATTCTGTACCTGGTAGGAAGAGCCGAAACTACCTTTTGCTATGGGTGTCTGTCGTCTTTTTTTTCTCTCAATCGGATAACTTTGTTACATAAATGTATTTCAATGAAATTTTGTTTGTAAGCTTGTAGTGAGATTTTACGAGGGCCGATCCGATTGTTTATTTAAATTTCGTTAGCAAAATTGGGGATGTTTCCAGATCTCAACTGAATTCGCTGAAGTTTGGCTGTAAAATGGAAAGAAACAACAACCCAGGAATTGAAAGATGGTAAGTAATGGTCGATCTGATTGTTTGTTTACATTTTGTACATGTTATGCTTTAATAACCGTTTGTCAACATGTGAAACTATTGAACTTCGGAACTGCAGAACCGATTAGGATGAATATTGCTATACAGGTTCTTGGGCACCTGATTGATGGGAATATACAACGTTTTTAAGAATTTATGGTGTGAAAACAATCAGAGCTAATCTTTATAATAAGCAATAGATTGCCTTTCTCTCTCTCAATACCCTATATCTGTCTGTCTGTATCTCTCTATTCTAACTGCTTTCTGCTGGATATCTTTATACTTATGATATTTTTTTTACATACGTAAATTGTGTTAGTAGTTGTAATATTATCCTGACTTATTTGTCTATCAGATGAGTCGTTGCCAACCATTTATAATGGTTTGATTAGTGTCCTCTGAACTAAGACTAAGAAGAAACAAAGTACTACTAAAAAATGGATGTCAGTCAATCAGTATTTGTTACTTGCAGAATGAATTCTAAAGAAAAAGCCCCAATAAAATCTTGCTTCATGAATAATTCAGCCGATGCGAAAAGCCTTTACAGTCGATTTTACAATTTTAATGGCAAACGTGAGTGTAACGACGTGACTTCATCGATGAAGTGTACTGAACGACCTTACACGGTCCCGAATTCAACCATTCTCTTCTCAAGATGAAAAAGAGCAAATCTCTCTCATCTGTCTTGGATTTATCTTTTTATTTCTTCATCAAATGGAAGAAAAACAGCGAACGCAGGACGGGAATGAAAACGCATTAAGAGAAACATCTCTTTGAAGCGTATCTGAAGCGGATATTCCACGGGCACACAAAGGAAATCCTTTTTTTGTTTCCGAAAAAAAAAATCACATTGGCAGAGACAAATGGATTCAAAGGAATGGAACACACAGGCACTTTTATATTGATCATTATACACAGGAAAAAAAGGATTTCAAGAATGATATTTTATAAAAAAAAAATGATTTAAAATGTATTTCATCCAATTTCAAAGATTTGTAAACGCATCATATTGCCCTGAGGTGACCAGGAACTGTGCGAATTCAATCTTCTAAGATACCCTAATATCTCTCATCATATCGATGAGCATATTCGAGTCAATGGAAACTTTTAATTGAATCAAGTACAAATCAACTCAATAACGTCCGTTATAAATTATCCACTTTTTCTGTGGATGCTACCACGGTCAAAGTCATGGATTTTCGAGACACCAGTCTATATCTGTCTTCAGAGTGGCATTTTTGCAATCTTATTCTGCCAACCTTTTACTGAACTTCAAGGTTGTCATTGCAGTGTGACGGTGATGGAGATGTTTGACAATTTATTATTATTATTATTATTATTATTATTATTATTATTATTATTATGCAATCTCACACCTGTTACCTGGTAGTTACCGCTGGAAGTTGAGTGACAGTAAGTCTCCTCGAGTCTCCAGCAGTCCTCTTCACACTCTCATTGTACACAGCAGAACTGTGGTTTACAGTTCCACATGAGTTGCCACGTGGTCATGGTTGAAAGCTGAGTGACAGTAAGTCTCCTCAGATCTCCAGCCCTCATCTCATTGCATCTCTCCCTCAACTATCACAGCAGCACAGTGGTTCGTACCTCCACCACCATTTGCAGTATGTTGGTTTTTTTTTTGTTTTCTTCCTTTTTATCCCTAGTTCCTCCAATCTCGCTTTTAGTGTCTTTGGTACGGTTCCGAGTGCACCTACTATAACTAGAACTACCCTGACCTTCATGTTCCACATCTTCTTCGGTTCTCTTGCCAGGCCCTGGTATTTTCTCAGCTTTCAACGCTCTTTCCCTTTTATTCTGGTCTGCAGATACGGCTACGTCTATTATTTGTCAGGTTCTCCTCTTCTTGTCCGCGATTACTAAGTCCAGTCTTCTTGTTTGGACGGGGTGGTCTGTTTGGATGTTAAAGTCCCAGAGTAATTTGTGATTTCCATTCTCCAGGACTGTCTCCAGTTTGTGCAGGTAGCACTTTTCCACATGAGTAAATCCCATTCATTTACTCAATTCCCAGTGTATCACCGTCGCTACTCTATCGTGTCTGTGCTTATACTCTTTCTGGGCGAGTTGACTACAATGACTATTTACGGGGTTTACAGTAGTCTCAATCCTTTTCCCAACAAAGGCTGCATTTGCTGTTTGTCTGTGAATCGTTGATTCTTGCTTTGATATAGCTTGTCCTAATGCATTTGTTTTGAGCTGCCACCATGAGCAATTCTGTTTCTTTCGTCAGATTTCCTTTTTGTAGCCATGTCCATGACCTCTGGTCTGCACCATCCTCTATCTGTCGTTTAAATTCACCATATAGTTTCTTCTGTTCACATTTTTCTTTCCTTGTTTGCTTTGCTGCTCCATTACTTTCAACTTTTTTCTTGTCGTTCGTTGCACTACTTCTTGCGCTTATTATTATTATTATTATTATTATTATTATTATTATTATTATTATTAACTTTGATGTGTGATGTTCAAATATTATTTCGTTTGCAAAATACACCATTAACCTTTTTAAATTTGTTTTACACTTATATTCTGACTGAAGAATGTATACAATATATGAAAGATTTTCAGTTTTGTTTCATTACTATTATTATTATTATTATTATTATCATTATTATTATTATTATTATTATTATTATTATTGTTGTTGTTATCATTATTATTATCATTATTATTATTTTTATTATTATTATTATTATTATTATTATTATTATTATTATCAATATTGAAGAAGGGGAAAAATAAATTGTATTATGTTATGCGTTTGACCCACCACTTATTCATTATCAATGTTTTTGTATTTATTATTATCCAAGGAAAGAAAAACGAACTCTTCATTTCTGTGTTACTGAAGATGAAGGTTGTCAGTCATAAAAATATTTTCATTATCATCTGGGTGAAGACAGGGAAAGATAGACTGGCTTGTAGTCAGGAATGGTGATGAAAGGGTTCACCCCTTGATTTATTTTTTTGTGTGGCGTCATCACTCGTAGAAACCGTTACCAAAAACTGTCAACATAGGTTTCTTCAGTTTTTTAGTTAGTCTGGCTGGTATCACGCTAACAGGTAGCACCATTGGTAAATAATAGGAAGTTTCAACATTTACGCTTTATTATGCCTATAAAAATGTCCAATCTTTTCTTCTAATTCCCCTCTTGAATATTTTGCTTGTTGGTAATTCAATTTATAATGTGAGTTTATGCTAAATTGACACTAGTTGGTGTCCTGATGTATTCATACTTGTTTTTTTTCAATTGGGACTTTTTAGTGATCACAGTTCAACTGGGTAATTCATTGATCACCCATTCTTCTATGATTTTTTTCCGTTGATCATCCCAAAGGCGGATAACTGCCAAAAATATGTTGGTTACATGGCAGTTTCAATTGAGTGACTAACCAAACCTGTTACCATTGTTGTTAATCAGCCAGGATCTATCTCTCCCTCAATTCCTGGCTAGTGTCAAGCAGGTCGTAGATATAATCTGCACAAGGAAATTCTTCCTCGTCTAAAATATTTTTTATCGGATATGTTATGTTTTTGTGTTCGTCCTTCCTGTTCCAAATTGAAATGTTCAACGGGCAGATCTTGGATTATGAGTTCATGAATTACACTTCTAATCTCTGGATGACACTGACAAACATTTTTTTCACACACACACACACACACACACACACACACACACACACATATATATATATATATATATATATATATATATATATATATATATATATATATATATATATATATATATATATATATATGTATGTATGTATTTATATGTATATGTGTCACCCTTCCCCGGGTTTGTTAACTCATAAACTTTTATATACTTAACTGAAATTGACTCGTGTGAACTGATAGGTGTGGACTTCACCCTGCTCAACCAGGATCAGATAATCTAAGCTCAATCTGCCTCTTGCTTACGGTGAGAAAAATAGACGGAGACAGAGAAAAAAGAAAGAGGTGCGAAAGAGTGATCAAGTGAGAGAGAGAGAGAGAGAGAGAGAGAGAGAGAGAGAGAGGGGGGCGAGAAAGAGGGGAAGAAAAAGAATGAAGCAGGGGAGAGAAAAAATGAGGAAGAGTGAGTGCAAGAGAGAAAGAAAAAGAAAGTTATTGTAGTAGATAGATGAAAAAAGAGAGTGTTAAAGAAAAAAAATGAGAGAGAACGAAGGAAAAATATAGAAAGAGTTTGTAAGGAAGAAATTGCCCAGGAAAAGAAGAAGAGTGTAATAAGGAGACAGGATGAAATCACGTGTGTGGGTGTGAGAGAGAGAGAGACAGAGAGAGGGAGAGAGAGAGAGAGGGAGGAGAGAGAGAGAGGGATAGAGAGAAGGAAAGAGATGGATAAAAAGAAAGAGAATGAATCAGAGGAAAGAGGAGCAAAGGCATAAAACAAAAACAGAAACAAAACAAAAAAAAATGGACGGAAAAAAACAATGGACCCTTCCTGATATTGACTTTTCCCATAAAAGTAACCTGTTGACGACGTTATAGAGTAAATACCCCAAAAAACATTAATCAAACGGACTTGTGAGATTGCAATAATGACTCTGATGTCGAATCGAATAAAAACAGGGACAGAAAGTTGCGTGTGTCACTTGCAGGGGGGATTCATGGGCAGCTGCTCATATATCGTCAGGGGGTCACGTATGGGCTGGGATGGGGGCTGTCACCTATTGATGGGAGTAGGAATCAAAGAAACTCGTCAATAATAAGCAGGTATGGTCAAACAAAATGACATCTGCGAATTAGGCTTGGCTGTTTTATGGCCAGCGTTGAACTGTGGTCATTTTGCGATGTCGTATCTATAAGAGTTTCATCGAAAACAGAAGGGATTAGCACACACTCCTTTTCTCTTTCTTCTTCACGTATGTGTGTGCATATTAATATTCAGACATAAAATTAAACACAACTGTGTTTATCTCAGTCAGTCAATATCTATCTATCTATCTATCTATCTAATTATCTATCTATCAATCTATCTATCCGAAGCTATTAATATCTATCTATCTATCTATCTATCTATCTATCTATCTATCTATCTATCTATCTATCCGAAACTATTAATATCTATCTATCTATCTATCTATCTATCTATCTATCTATCTATCTATCTATCTATCCGAAGCTATCAATATTTGTCTATCTATCTATCTATCTATCTATCTATCTATCTATCTATCTATCTATCCATCTATCTATCTATCTCTGTTAATATCCATCTATCTCAGTCAATTAATGCATATATGTGTGTTGAGATCATGCTGTAATAGATATTCCAGTATGTAAATCTACCTACACCCATCTCTCGTAATATCTATCCATCTATGTTCATATCTATCCATTTATCTCTTTATATATCTCACAGTCGATCTCTCTCTCTTTCTTTCTCTCTCTTTCTCTCTCCATTAATCTATCTATCTTGATATATATAAGTATACATGTATATATATATATATATAACAAGATAGCTATCCATGTGTATTCATTTATTTTTTTCGTGGCTACAAGATTATATATCTCCGTTGATATGTATGTATGTATGTATGTATGTATGTATGTATGTATGTATGTATGTATGTATGTATCTATCCATCTATCTATCTATCTATCTATCTATCTATCTATCTATCTTTTTGTCGTGACTGCTGCAATTTAACGTTAACTTTCAGCGTCCATGGATACAATTTGACCTTTGACCTAACTATCAACTCTCTCCCCAATGCCTCTTCCTGTCCGCTCATGAAGAAAAAAAAGTATCCGAAATTTCTCTGCATTGGCTGTAAATCAAAACACTGTAAACTACATAAATTTCACCTCTGACCTTTCTGCCATTCAGACGTCTCATACATAAGTGTCAAACAATAACCTATCGAAATTTACGTTATGTTACATAGTTTTCTTGATTTTAACGAAGGTGAACTGACGCCTATATTTTCCCGTCAAAAGCAATTTTCCTATCTTATATATATATATATATATATATATATATATATATATATATATATATATATATATATATATATATATATATATATATATATATATATATATATATATATATATGTATATATATATATATATTTATATATATATCGTACATTTTCTGCTTTCTGTGTCTCGAATGAGACTTATTGTCATGGATCAGGACTTGGCAATCAAGTTATTATGAGGGGGTTTAGATTTCGATTAGATAAGGGCCATCGGACAGAAATCTATGATCGCTTCCGCGGACGATATTCCGGAAACTTAATCTTGGATAAATTTTAGAACTTGATCGATGGCCTTGTGCAATAGCTCATCCGATCTATTTGTTAGTAAGATAAAACATAAAATATATAGCAACTGGCTCTCACTTCAAGATTGCATTGAACTCAAAAATATCCAATTTATATGACAAAATACAAAATGAACGTTTCTCTTTTTTTTTGTATCAGAGTTTTCCTCTAGAAGAGAACTGAACCAGAACGGAAGGAAGTGGATATTCTTCTGTTACATGAGGTTAGTGATCTTCATGATTATTACACATGAAATAGAAGAATATAATTTCAGTTCACAACGTTTCTAGTACGAATGAATGATAAGAAAAAGAACAGACTCTATTTAAAACTTGAAACGTTGTAAATAGTTTCTGATAGTATCTGGCAACATTAGTCAATTTTTGTTTTTGAAATAAAACTATTTGTTTCCAATTGATGTTTGTAAACATTAGTTACAAACACTTCATGTTGATCTCATCCTTTTTTGTACTTCCTGCTTTTATCCCGAGAATTGATTTTTCAAACGTAACAAAAGAATTGCTACTTCTTCAACTACTCTTTATATCTTACCTTTCTATCTTTACCGACGCTGAATGAAAAATCTTTTGCCATTCGTAGAACTATCGACTTTCATCAAATTTAATTAAACATAAAATTTTAAAAGTTGACTTCAATGAATTATTCAACATAAGACTGAATACCTGCCTACTGGGCGGGTTAAATTGCCGTCCAAAAAATATTTAAAAAGATAGATGAATGGAAATCAGATAGTGTTTAATTTAATTTGTTTTCAAAATTTATATAATATCACTTTTTACACTGATAAAAAATGTTGAAAAAGTAAGAAAATGATGTTCTGTTAATGTGAAAAAGGGTTGGACTAACGTGAAAAGTGGAGACTAATCTAAAAAATGGGTTGATATATCAAAAAAAGGGGTCATAGTGGTGAGAGGAAAGTTAAAAATGGGTGTTAATGTTATAAAAATGTAGGGTTAATCTCTAAGTAGGAGGGTTGATGAAGAAAAGAGGCTCTGATGCTGAAAAAAGGTAGAAAGTTTGAAAGGAGAGGTAAAATGTTAAAAAAAGAGTTTTAATGTTAAGGAAAAGAGGACTGTTATTAAAGGGGTGGGGGTAATGTTAAAAGATTGGACAAATAGTAAAATAAAGGCGTTTGGATTGATGTTAAAAAGGGAAAAGATCCCCCCCCCCTGATTTGACCAATAAAAGTGAAAAAGGTTCACGTTTTGATTTTAACCCTTAAGAAGTGAAACAATACTCGTTCCCCTCAATTGTTGTTGTTGGGGTGAATGGGACGATGTTTAAAAAGGCGGAAGTGATTCTAAAAGGTGAAAATGTTACCCCCTCGAGTTTGACCAATGAAACAGAAAGAAAATATCATTATCAATTCCGACCCTTAAAAGTGAGAAATAAAAGTTCCCTCCAAGGAACCTCAGCACAATTCCAGATCCTAAAATTTCGTGTTTTGCAAAATGTACCTAAACCGTACCCTATCGGAACATGCACCAATCAAGACACCACTATTCAAAGTATCCATGTACAACCAATAATCATTTCGATATGAGATTTGATAAAAAATGTTTTTGCCAATTTCAAAATGAAGAACGCAATTTGTATCAAAGTTTATCTTACAGAATTGAAAAAGGATGAAAAATATTCTTTCATTCTATCATCAAAAAGCATTCTTCCATGACTAATAATCATCTAAATAGACACCCGATCCCTGAATTGAAAAAAAAAAGTTTCAAAAAATGATTTTCGAAAAACACTTCCCGGGGATCATATCCATAGCCACAGAAAATTTTGTTGATTTATGCCAAATAGTTTATGTTGTAGGTGAGTACATACAGACACATAACGGACAGAAAAACAGACAGACGGATTTATGGTGAATTATAATAAGATAAACGATATAAAATGATAGAATTAGACATACATTATTAGTACAACAAAGTATCTGAATTACATTAGTCATCTCTACAATGCAATGTCTCTTACTTACTTCAATCTGCTGTTACAGCCTATATAAGTGTGTGTGTATGTGTGTGTGTGTGCGATTCGTATATTTATATGCGATTCACGATGTATATATATGTATACACACACACACACACTCATATATATATATATATATATATATATATATATATATATATATATATATATATATATATACAAATACACACATTTATATATACATATACATATATATGTGCGATTCATATATAGATTTGATTCACTTCATATGTATATATACATATAATGATAAATATATACACATATACATACATATATATGTATATACATACACACACACACACACATATATATATATGTGTGTGTGTGTATATATATATATATATATATATATATATATATATATATATATATATATATATCGTGAATAGCACTATAATGAACTGCGTTGTATCAGCAGATGCCTGTACCAATTTTATGAATATTTTTGATCTATACCATATGTGTATATTGCAAACAGAACCTGTAACAATATTATAATACCAATATGAGGTCTGGTAAAAAAAAAATACTAACTTCTTAAAGAATCGTTTTGTTTTTTGAATTCATATGACATCATTACATAGATTTTTTCGACGACGTAACGGACAGAATCAACCGGATTTACTTTCATTCTCGAAATTTGAGAACGGTAAAGATACAGAGGAAAAGGATTCTTTCTTCTATGTGCTGAAAATCAATTTCGAACATATTTCGAGCATATTAAGGGCTGACTAACCGACCGACCAACAGATCGACCTATAGACCCCTTATAGAGATGCGTTTGGGTGCATCTAAAACACATTAATACAATCTCTTATTAAAATCTCTGGGAAGGGACAGAAAAAAATAGGAAGGAAGGAAGTAAGGAAGGAGGGATGGAAGAAAAGGCAGGAACGAAAAACTGATAAAGAAAGAAAAGACTGAAAACCTGAACGTCTTAATGAAGATAAAATAAAAATGAAGCAAAGAAACCTGTCTGTTAAGTTCTCCGATACAAGCTGTCACATAACCAATATGCCGTGTTGGGTATGATCAATTAAAGAAAAAATGTCAAGAAGTGGTGATCAATGAATGCTGTTTATCTCGCTTTTTGTAAGGCAGTAATCACTAAAAAGTCTGAATTAAAAAAAAAGCAAACATCAACAAGCCTGGATGCTGCTGGACATAAACTCAGGGACTGATTTCGCATGAACTTACATTGCAAACTGAACCTCATCCCCATGTAGCCTTTGGGGGGAGAATTGAAAAAAAAAGTTTGTTCACATAATAAGGAGTTAATGCTTAATTTTTCAATCATTTAAATACATAAGTTCGGCAAACTTAAATACTGTGTTGACAGTTTTGGTTGACAGTTTCTAACAAAGAAAAGAAGAAGAGGATGGTATAATGGGTGAAGAAGAAAATAAATTTCGGTCCACCAAGCAGATTGGAGATGAACCATCCATTTTTTATGGATCTCTGATGGGTGTGCCGTAAGGTTTGAATGCAGTTGTCATCTTCAGTTTGAGTGTGAAGCTTATCTTCTTGAATCTGTCTTTTATAAAAGGTTTGTGACTGATTGGTTTCAAGGGAGGAAATGAAATCTTCAAGAGAAATGCGCCACAAAAGTGAAAGTGAAAGTAGGTTCCGTAAACACGTGGGAGAAAGGAGAGTGATTGGCGAGTTTTTGTGAGTAGGAAACAGGAAAAATAGAGAAAATAAAGGACTGCGATTCAACGGAAAAGAAGTTGGTGCTGTGTAGAATGATATGGTCGTATATGATGAGTATACGATATGAAAGTCTGTAAAATAGAGTATTGTATAGTGGTAGGATGAATAAATAGGTTTACAACGCGATGAAGCCAGCTTGAATCAAATTACGAATAAAGATGGACTAATGGGAGTTATTATCACAGCCAATGAATGTGGACGGATATCATTTATTCGTCCATGTTTGTCTGTCTGTTTGTCTCTCTGTTCATTTGTTTGTTTGTCCACAAGATATCTCCGAAGATCTTCAATTTAAATGGTGGAGGTTCTAGCCATGGGCCAAGAGAAAACCCATCAGACCGTAAATTTGTACGGTATTAGAAACTGTCAATCAAAATCACTTACATAGTGAACATAAATTTCTTCAGTTTTTAAGTTGGTGTGGCTGGCACGAACAGACCGCAACAATGAGACTACAAAGCTGAAAATCTTGACTTCCACTCCTTATCATGTCACGATAAGCGTTCTTTTTATTTTTCAACCCCTTAGAGGTGTCAGGATCAATTTACAAAGTAATTTTATGATGAATTATCCCTTAGTTTGTGTCCATCAGCGTCCAGCCCTGTTTTTTTTTCCAAACTCAGACTTTTTACTGATCCAACAAAAGACTATAGAAGTGATTTATTCATTGATCACCCCTTTTAACGTACACAGAATGCCGCCAAAAGACTTTGGTCATGTTACAGCTCTCTTTTGGGTGACTAACCAGACCTGGGTTTTATTGGTTTTATTCTACTACTAATCTTGTCTTCAGGCAGTCATATCGTCACAAAGATTTTTAGGTGACAAATCTTCATTGACTCTGATTAATGGAACACCTCCTTTTCGAAAAAACCTTTAAAATTTAACAAAAACGATAAATTCAGCATTACCAGATTTTTTTCGTCCCGATTTTTTTCAACAAAGAATGAATAAGTTAGTTCAAAAGTGGGCTATGCTATTATTCATTAATACGCCCATAATGAATTATCTATCAGTGTACAAAGACACGCAAGGAGTAAAAAGACACCTGTAGTTTTATGTTGAGAACAACATTCGTTCGAAAGCTTCGGAGGTGATAGAAAAAAAAACAAACTTCAAATTAGCCCAAGATCAGCGAAAGGTTATCGTCCTCAATCTCGTTGTTATTGACGTGCAATCTCAAGAGAGTCTTTCCAAACCACGGCTAATATTGAAAAGAGGAATTAGATAAGCATTAAGACCGTAGAATTCTAGCGCAATATGATTTTGTCTGACAAATCAAGATTTGCTCAATTTTCCGATTACAGTCAGTCACCTTACTTGAATTCCATTGAATGTTAGCAGGCAATATCGAACCATCAATAGATTTCTTCTTTAGATGGAGCACTGATGTAGAAAGATCTGGGGTAAGAAGTCTTGGGAGTTAACATTTTATGGATGAATAACCTTAAATACAAAAAATAGTGAAATTTGAAACGATTTGAATAGAAATTGTTATACAAGTTCTGGGGCAATTAACTACTGAAAATATATGATGTTTTTAAGATTGTTATGTTTCGAATAAATTAAATTGGGTAAGTCAGAGTTAACGGTCTTAGTAAATTACTAATTGCCCCCTTGACTGGTACAAAATGATGAATTATGTTTCCGATGAAAAAAATAAATGATCAAAATTCACTCTTTCACGTCATTGAATACATTCTGTGATGTTTTTTCTTGTGAGATATCAACCGAATCTCTCAAACAAAACTCTGAACGAAAACCGTTAAACAAGACCGTCAACATAAGTTTCTTTCCAATTTTAAGGGGGTCTAGCTGGCTATGTATACATCATCCGTACAAGCCACGCCAATGATTCCAACATTTACTCCTTATCATGTTTACAATATTTTTAAAGATTCTTCCCCATAATATTTTTTTAGTTGGGGTTCAATTTGCATTGTAACTTTATGCTAAATCGGTCTTTTAGTTTGTATCCAGCAACAGTCACACCTCTTTATTAGTTATCACTGTCTAACGAAAGGCGAAAGAAGTAACTTATTCATTGATCACTGCTTTTACACAATTTTTGTTCTCACAACACGATATGCTGCCAAGCGACATGGGTCACGCGATGGTTTCTTTCGAGTAACCAAACAGATCTGTCTTTCTAGAGGATTTTGTGAGCTCTTCCCTGACGCACATTCAGGGACCTTAAACTTATAACTTTTCATTAAAAAAAAAGAAGCAACATATACATGATGAGATCAAAAGGCTGTCTTTCACTCTTCATCAGATTTTACGTCATGAATTGGTTAAGATACGACGAAAAACAATGCATCCGACGTTCCAAACTGACGTTTTAATTGAACGTGACAATGTTTTGAGCCTCTGAATGCTGTATAAGCGCCACCATAAGTTTATGTACGTCAAAGCAAAGATCACCGGGTTTTCTTTAAAAAAAAAGACGGGAAATCGGTTGACTTTAGTTAGAACAAACTATTCCCAGACAAACATAAGGCAGACAAATCTTTAAAAAAAAAAGAAAAAAGAATTTGTTTTCAATCCCCTGAGCATAAACAGATAACTCTTTGCCAATTAGTCAACAGTTACGTATCTCTGTCGGGGGGGCCGATTGGGTGCGTTATGCAGAATTAACGTTCAGTGTAAACATGATTGCGTGATTCTCCTACCGTCATTTCCCGACCCCCCGCATCCGTTTCCCTACCCCAGGAACGCCGAAAACAAGCGCATTTGTCAAGAATACGAGGCAATTGGTCTCCGCCCGATAAAGCCATTGCTGACAAGGTAACCTTGAAAACTCATTTACACGGAACAAGCCACCTGTTTTTTAGGGGTAGGGATCGTCAGACAGATCACCTACACGTAAGTAGATATGTTGGACTGGTGCGAAAATAAATCAATACGAACTATAATCATAAAATAAATAAATAAAAAGAACTAAACAGAAGCCGTCACGTGACTAACAGACCGTTTTTTTTCTAGACACAATAGGGAGTATATGTTGAAAATTTCAGTTTGCTAGCTCCGTTGATGCAGCTTATATGCGTAATACCCACATATTCATCCAGCCGGACCAACTTAGAAACTGAAAGAAACCTGCATTGACAGTTCTGATGACAGTTTCTGACATACACATTTGATTATGTTGCTTTACATATCTATTATATAAAATAACTGACCCTGCTTGTGTCTGTGCCCCATCTCTTAAACATTGAAGCAGCTCAACCAATTTTGTATTGAATCTGGTATGCATACTGAATAGACTTTGGGGAATGTTTTGAAGCAGGTTTTTTGCCTTCATTCTAAACATCTCATGTTAGAATGTTTCTACTTTACAATTTCAATTTCAATAAGCAATATTAACCTGGTTTTACTGGTCTAATGCAACTCCCTTCCTACAAACCCTTCAATGTGAAAGATAACCGACATGCATTGCTTGAAGTGACCAAAAATGAACAGAAGAAAGGTTTTGAGGCGTTTTCATTGGTGATGTAAATACTAAACAGATCCCCTATTTTCCGTTATAATATATATATATATATATACATATATATATATATATATATATATATATATATATATATATACGCGCGTGTGTGTATAGATGAAAATGACAACAGGAAAGTGAAGAGAAAAACTTAAAAGATAAGTATTACATCTAGAAAGAATATTATTCCATGGGCGTAGTTCGATGCATTTCGACGGGTGCCAGCCATCTTTTTCAGGGAAAAATATTTTCGGCGGTTCACAGAGAAACAAACTGATGTCTGCAAGTTCAATGTAAATATTCCTGCATTTGGGTGTTTATCAGAACGGGAGGGATGATGTTTATAGCTGTGTAAATAAGGGTAACATTTAGTTTGAAATGAGATGGGTCTGTGAGAGGCGGGGTCAGGTGGTGTTTGTTACCTGTCCCTGTGGGTTTTTGCCTTGTCTTTGATAAGAAAGGTAGTGATGGTCCAGAATGATAATTTCTCTTGGATGTATGGATTTGTTATCTTTATCATCAAAGTACGCCTCTCGAAATGATAAAAAATTGTGATGTAACACTTATAGCTTTTTCTCTTCACTTTCAAAATTGTCATTATCATGTACATTCTATCAGATCACTTCACATCCACATTACAAATATAAAAACATTACAAACATACAAAAACTTATGCATGCATTAATAATAATAATAATAATAATAATAATAATAATAATAATAATAATAATAATAATAATAGTGTACAAGTATCTAGGTGTTATACTGTCCAATGATATGAGAACATCGACAATCAAAGGAAAGGTAAGCAACGAGTATAAGCGATGAGTGGGTAAATGTTAGAGACAAAATTACGTGTACTGTTCCTGTGGTGAGATACTCTGCTCCCTTCCTACACTAGACTGAACAAGAGATGCAAGACTTGAACAGATGAGTGATAATAACAGTGCACAATGCACTCCACCTAGAAGAGGGATGGAGTTCGGCTGAATATCTCACGAAGAGTATGTTAGGGAACTTCTAGGTGTTGAAGACGGGAGACTGTCATCTTTCATTCTGCCAGGATCCCGAGAAGTCTTCGAGAAATGACGAGACCTGTCATTATTTCCAGGTACACATCACTATCGGATAAATCGAGGTGCGGTATTACTATTATTATTATTATTATTATTATCATCATTATTATTATTATTATTATTATTATTATTATTATTATTATTATTATTATTATTATTATTCCTTTTAATTATTATAGTATCCATTGCACACCAACTTTCGGCTTGAAACCTAGTGTAGGCAACAATATCATAACTGCACTGACATTTTCTCTTCATCATATATACGGAAGGGGGGATCAATACAAGAGGCTGCATAAGAAACATAATTGTATGACAGACAAAATATTCAAATAGACCGTGCTTTGAAAAGGATATAGGCAGTTTCTTTATCTCATAGATGCTTAATCTCATAGATACTAACCCTGATGCTTGGCTTTCCTGATGTTCTACCTAGATATCTGTCGACAATCCTTTTCATGAGCCCCTCGGCTCCTATAATAACGAGTATTGTTACTGTTTCAAGTTGTCACATAATGATCTCATATTATTATTATTATTATTATTATTATTATTATTATTATTATTATCATTATTATTATTATTATTATTATTATTATTATTATTATTATTATCATTATTATTATTATTATTATTATAATGATAATAAAGGGGAAAAGAATCTTGGAGAGAAACCGCAGACTCCCGGAAGGATGGTAAAGACTACATATCAATCTAATAATGATAGAAGCATTACAATGAAAACATTGTACATAATAGCATTTTTATTGCAAACAACAATTTATTGCGAGATGGAATCCATGTTCAAGACAGTTGGAATTTGTCTGAACAAAATATGGTATGAGTAAAAACCTGGAGCCATACCAGACGCTGCAAGACTCTGTGATGTCTTCGTGCAGGTGGAAACATTCCTTCCATGACAGACCGCCCGATATAATCGTCGTCAGAAGAGAAAATGTCGAATATTTGACGCCGGAATTATGAGGAACAACAGACGGAATAAATGATAATAATCCCAAAGAGTCTAGAAGCAAGACTGGATGAGATGGAAATATAGGGCGGGGTCGAGAATGTCTAGACAACAGCAGCGCTTGGGGGTGGGGTCAGCAAGAATCCCGAGGAATGTGCTTCAGATTCTGGGAAACTTGTTGTCTCTCGATCCCTATCAAAATCTACCCGGTACCTTTAGTGTTGGAATGCAAAAAAGAAAAAAATATATTAGTAACAGGTCTGGTTAGTCAATCGATAGAAACAGTAAGGTGATCAATGTCTTTTGGTAGCATACTGTGTTGGGGTTATCGATCGAAATTTGAGAAAAGAGGTGATCAATGAATCTTACTTCTCTCACCTTTTGTTGGGCGCTAAAATTTTCCCAAAAACCTGAATCAACTAAACTGGGCGCAAACGGAGGCCCTGTTTGGTATAAACTTATATTGTCAATTGAATTCCTCACTAAAAAAATCAATTCGAATGGGGGTGGTGGTCCGAAAACAAAAAAAAGGGGGGGGTTTATTCATAATAAGAAGTGAATGTTCAAATTTTCAGCCCTCTAGATCCATTGGTAAGGCCTGTTTGCATGATACAGACGTAGTCAACCAGCCAGCCAGCCAGTCAATCAGTCAGCCGAACCAAATTTAAATCTGAAGAAACCTGTGTTAACAGTTTAGGTTGTTTGCTCACAATAACATTGCTTTGGTAATAATTAGTTTCGCTTCACTTCCTGTTGTGAGCAAACAAATATCTTGCTGTATAGACTACGTATATGAAAAGAAAAGCCGAAAGGAAAAAGAACGTGTCAGCACTTACGATAGTGTCGACTCTGCCATTGAAGAACTTGGCGACTTCACAAAACGAATTAATGAGAGAGAAAAGTTGCAGTAGGTCTAAAAAGTGGACAAATGTGGGATGAGATAACTGTAAAACGAAAAGCCAAACATGAAATGAAGTAGAGCTCCACCAGAACAAACAAATGACAGTTCAGAACAATCATACAAGAACGAACTATATCAAAACCCCAAATACAGGACAAATGATGTACATTCACTCGTGTAGGGTTCCCTCAGACCTTAGAAAAAATGATGAAAACTACAGTAACTCTCAGCTGATAGTAATGGAGGGAGAAGCTCTAAGGTATAGGTTGAGTAAATAAGGTTTTTATTACTGCATATTCTGGGGTAGAGGCTGGATATAGGTGGAGCTCCTTGACACTTGGATGTCTAATCTCATCCCAAGAAGCTCAAATGATCAAACATGAACACAATTGCAGGAGACGTAGATGCATCAAATCTGTTCTCATATCAATCTGTAACACGATCATCCAACGTACAGGTAGTTTCCAGTTCCTTTGTCACTTGCTTAATTAGTCGTAAAGCAACAAAAATTATTCCAAACACCTATCCCTCTTTAACTCACCTTCTTGACATGCAATTTTCCTGAACTCCTAACCCTTCCCACATCAACTCCTTCATCAACACATCCTCATTTTCCGCCCCAGGAAAACGTCATTTACTAAACAATGATATCCACCTGTCAAAGAACATCACCGATATCAAACCATTTCCATAGAATATAAAGTAATAAAACCCAATTACCCGAACCGCATTTTTTCATCCCACTTTTCTGCAGTTTTCTCTATTTTCTCTTGAATAAACTTTTGCCTCTAAGCTATGAGGAAGCCTTACACAGGTGAAACGTACGAAGGCAATCACATTTAAATGAAAATTTCTGATGTACTCATTAGTCTCAAATCTTTTTCTTTCCACATTGTTAACTTTCCTCCAACACACTCTCACACACATCCTTCCATTATTTCATTTTCTATCTCTCCTTCCTTTATTCTTTCGTTCCTTCACTTCAACAATTCTTTCTTTTCCCATTACTTCTTCTCGTACCGTACAAACACCCCTTCTTTCTCTCCTATCCGCCTTTCATTGAAAAAACCCTTATTCTTCAGCCCAATCTATGTTGATATTTAATTTTTAATCCATGACGTCATCCTTCTTTTTTTTTCTCTGATCCCTCTCTTTCATTTCTTCAGCTTATTAGCACAGACACCACCGAATCGTGTTGAACATAGCAATTTTCGTGTGATCACTATAGTTAAGCAACATCTATCCTGATCAATACCTAGATGGGTGACCATCTGGGAATATCAGATGCCGTAAGCATCTGGAGATAATTTTAGAGAGCATCAGGTGGCAAAACCGATACTCCTCCTAAACCTACCGATCCGTACACTGTGCTCAAAAACGCAATCGAACCACCTTGACCATCTGACTGACCTGGCTGTGAACAAAGAATGAGTGACTAGGGTCTTTGCACGAAACCAGCTTCTTTTCCTAATCGAATATCAAGTAAGATTTGCAACATTCACTGCGACACTAAATGTCCAAACATCGACCGACACAAATGAACCCAAACATTCAGTTGAGGCCACAACAGATTGCTCAATTTCAAGCCAGAGATGCATTCCTGGAGGTTGTGGTATATATGAAATCCGCACAAAAAAAGCACGTGAGTATGAGGATCTCACCAATAAAAAATATTCATGTTATCTAAACGAATAGATCTCTCCACTTGAAAGCCATATAGGCAAATAAGTATGTTTAATTGTATGGTTGTATGTATGTCTGTTCTGTACGATTCCTATTATAACCGAAAAATCAAAATAGATTGATCCATATGAAATAGATTAACATAGCTAAAAAACAAAAGAATTGTGTTAAAATGAGGCTGTTATGAAATAACAATGGATGATAAAGAATTGCTGAAGGTATGCAACTAAAAGAGAAGAAAGAAAGAGTGTGTAAAAGAGTGAAAGAAATGTTAATGTCGAGTTCAAAATTTAAAAAAAAACTCTAATCAGAATACTTGAAGTATTAAAAAAACAAATTACTGAATGATAGAGCTTTGCTGATCCGTACATAAATAAGTTACCAGATAAAATAGCTTTGCTGATCCGTACATAAATAAGTTACCAGATAAAATAGCTTTGCTGATCCGTACATAAATAAGTTACCAGATAAAATAGCTTTGCTGATCCGTATATAAATAAGTCACCGTATAAAATAGCTTTGCTGATCCGTACATAAATAAGTTACCAGATAAAATAGCTTTGCTGATCCGTATATAAATAAGTCACCGTATAAAATAGCTTTGCTGATCCGTACATAAATAAGTTACCAGATAAAATAGCTTTGCTGATCCATACATAAATAAGTTACCAAATAAAATAGCTTTGCTGATCCATACATCAATGAACCCGTCAATAACAGGCATGTGCTTATAAATAGTCAAACAATAATTTGTTTCATAAAATTCCATCTGAATCACTGAAAAAAAAATGAGAACCCTGGACAAATTTCAAACTAACATTATTGCAAATCATCTTTATCAAAATGACATAAATCAAGGACCGCCTGTAGAAATGATGACATTCATTATGACACTAGACACAAAGTGTGATTAGTTACAGAGTAGAAACCGTCGCAAGGCCAATGTTTTTGTCAGCATGCCGTGTTGGGGGTAATCAATCAAAAATTTGGAAAAAAGTGGTGATCAATGAATAATGTACTCATCTTGCATTCTATGGCCAGTGATCAGCAAAAAAGTCTGAATGAAAAAAACAAAACAAACGAAAAGAAAAAAAAAACAACAAAAAACAAGCATAAATGTTTCCGGACACCGACCAAGTGATCAATTAACTCACACTGCAAATTGAACTCCAGCCGACCTGAAAATCTATCTAAGGTGAGGAATTCTCAAAAAACAAATGACACATAATAAGGAGTGAAATTTGAATTTTCAGCACTCTAGCTCTTTTGGTGCAGTTCGTACGCGCAAGTCAGCCACCCAGCCAGCCGGCTCAACATGGAAACTGAAGAAAACCTCTGTTGACAGTTTTGGTGACAGTCTTGGTTGACGGTTACTCATAAAACCAAACATTTGGTGAAGGTCGCTATTTTAATGGTCATCACAACTATTAGAAGCTTCAATTCAAATTAATCCGATTGTATTGGTCCATCTACAAAATGACTAAATCAAGTTTGTTTGTGTTACTTTGCTACTAATGCACTAGCTTTTATTCCTTTCTCTTTAATGTCAATCAAACAGAAAATAAATGACTATGTTCTGTCCATTCGGCTCAGATTAGGGCTTCTCAGCGGGGCAGATATCAACACTGCAGGACAACCGGATGCTGGCCTGTAATGGCGACCCGGCTTAGTGCTTCCGGTCTGAGCCAGTTGAATCACTCGCCTGGTACATTGAAACTGGGTACAGAAGAATAGAATCTGTAAAGATATCATTAGACTGTTTCTCTACTAAATGACTGTTGAGTTTATAAAGGGCTTTCCTTTCAAATCATTGAACAACTGAAAGTTGATCTAATCTGAAAAGATCTCAAAGGAATTTCATTGTGAATTGTGTTTCTCATTGCGTCGTATAGAATCTCCATGCATTTTTCATTGGTTTCTGATGAAAGCATTTCATTTGCATTAGGCACTTTATGTGACTGAGGATTTCGGAACAATAAAGAACGTAATGGTAAGACATTTTGAGGTATTATTGAATGTTAAAGTATTCAGAACTTCCAAGTCGTACTATTGTGGAGATCCTAAGTGACGTTTTAGTTACAAGCATGAAAGACAGAAAGTGTGAGTTTCGTCCAAGGTTGCTCACTTTCACTTGGGAATGGTATGAATCCACTTCTATCCCAGCTAAGAGTGAATAGCGGGACAGATGGAGATATTCAGTCCGATAAGTCAGTCCATCTTGGGTGTCACAGGAGAGAAAATTATAACTATGGCTTTATTCAGCCGGATATTTCTGTGGATCATTGATAGCAAAGTGAGTTCGATCCTTACCTAATCGGTCAGTACACATTGATATTAGCCGCTTTGGGGAGTTTACTAGTTTTGCATTCCTGACTGGTGTCGATATGAATTTGTATGATTGTTTTCATTATAAGCACACATTTGTTCAACTGGAAATTGGAGCAACACGATCTTCCTAGAACTTTCAGTAGTCACCAGATTTGTGAAATCCTCCATGACTACAGGTTTAAAAAAGTCATCTTCCTTCGAATCTGTTTCCTTATCTCACAACGTTTCCCATCTATTTGAATCTCCACCAGTGTGTCTATCTCTGTGAAATCCGCTGTTTATACTGGCCTTTTATGAGTATCTTTTTTCATTTCATATCTGGTGTTTCATTCACAGAGCGGCATATCTAATAAGGGTAAGATTATACAGTCATTTGCAAACAGAGACGGAACATTATTCATGTCAAATTCAAGCTACAATGTGCCCAGTACTTCAATTCCCCCTTAGTAGATTCCTTGCGGTGCATAGGGTCATATTGTGGTTTCAGTAGGATGGAGTGGCTAACCCGACGCCAAATAGCGGAAGTCTCTACGCGACTTGGTACCTCTCTGGAATTCAGTACTTGGTCACTATTCACTTCCTTCCTTCGTGAAAACCAACTTTCATGGCTTGGCCTTCTCTTTCTTTTTTCTTTGCCTTTTTTTTCATTCTACTTCCTTTGTTTCAATGTTCTTTGTTTTGTAGAAGCTTTTGGCACGAAATGTCTCGGAAGTATATGGCTCAGATGTCGTGACATGTGTTTACCACGGCAAAATTTACCAGAGACGCTTTGTGAAAGGAATGGCTCCGTGGACATTATAAATAACTCCATAAATAACTCTATATACGTAAGAACATCTTTGTAATTTTGAAAATCCCTTGATAAATCTGAGAGAAAATAAAAAATAACAAAACGAAATTCACAATGATGGGATATAAAAAGGAATATAAAACAACAACAAAAAAAGCAAGAAAGACTGAAACTACACTAACAATGACCAACCACAACAACATTCAAAGCTTCACTCTACGACAGGTGATATATATATATGTATATAAATGAGCCCAATAATTACTCAAACCCCTGTGGCAAGGACGGTTGTCACTCGTGAGATATTTAGCAATGTACTTTTGAATTGATGTTCCACACCTCAAGCAAGTTTCCACCGTTGATATGAAGCATATCACGACACTCCCATGAACTTTGCCGAGGAGCATTTTGCAAAAGACATCTTAAACTTTTTGCAATATACCTTGGTCAGCTAAAACAGAAGTAGAATTATTGGGTCTCAATTTTGCTCCTAATATTTGGAGGAAGTCAAATGAGCCGTACAAGATGGCGGATACGGTCCGGACTGTTGAACACGGCAGTGGTATTCATCAAGATATGGTGTTATTTCTCATTTAAGGTCACAGGACACCTTCACATCAGTGGAAGGAATATGGACGTGGTTAAGTATCGATAGATTTGGGGAAAACTTCCTCTTTCCACCAGGGAGCAAAAATTAAAAGATGGCTGTGTTTTCTGACATAGTAATGGCTCCATGCGTGTCGCTCTGGAGAGAAAATACTGTTTATGTTTTTGAGTGGCAAAGTCAATTTTAAAATCAAAGATTTGGACTGGAAAAACGTCGATCCTCCTATTTTGGTTATCTGTACAAACTGTGTGAAGAAGAGTGTTCCACTATCGCTTCTAACATCCATGCGATTCTGGTGACCGGCTAGCAATAGACATCGAGAGGCTGTCATAGTAAACTATATGTCATTGTACTTTCCTAAAAGGGTTCGATACCTTTTTCCTGTTCAATAAACAATATTGTTGAATTTGCATCTCCATCAATAGAAATCTGTCAGCTTCTGTATACATCATTAGTAGTAACATTAGGAGCCTGTTATAGACGAATTTTCAAATAGATTTGACTATCATAGCTAACGGTAATTTCTGAATAAATCATATACCTGAAAAGGTTAGATATCCATTCTCCTCACTGATATCACATTCAAACAAACACACACACACACATATGTATATATATATATATATATATATATATATATATATATATATATATATATATACATATATATATATTCATGTGTAGTGCCCAATACAAAAGTTAAAAAGAGCTAGTCAAATTAGAGCTGAAATGGTATATAATGAAAAAATAGTTTTGCCTATATGTATATATATATATATATATATATATATATATATATATAGCAAAATAGCATACGCCATTTCAGCTCTTATCTAACTTGCTCTGCCTAAATTTTGTATCGGGCACTATATATTTATGTATATATGTATATATATATATATATACATATGTATATGTACATATGTATGTATGTATGTATGTATATATATATATATATATACATACACACACACACAGATATAATATACAATAGCGAAACTATAATTATATGTATGCAGTGTACGAAGCATTACGTCTGTCTCTCTCTCTCCCTCTATATATAGAAACGTATAAATATGTAGATGTTGTTATATTTATTGATCCCTCATTGTCGTTTCTTTGATTAACCTACGTATGAATGCCGCAGTGTTACAAAAATTAATGATGTTCAGCATAAAATAAGATCCACATACAATGCATTATGGTTGTACCATGTATCAAACGACTAAAACAACATTTATCCGGCACACCCCTAAAATAAATAAAGCTATATATATATATATAAGAATCATAGCTGAAGGGGAGGTCCTGTTTGATCACAGCTGGGGATCCGTGCCAATATAACTGTTTTGTTTTCAAATCTTTAAAACAGTTGCATGGTAAGTTACTGATGATCCCAACAAAAGACATTCACAGATGGTGCCATGATATCTGAATATAAGTGAAACCTTAAATCTATTGAAAAAAAATTATATGAATTACATTGATAGATATTGGGGAATAATTGATTGAAATGACATGTATTTTAGGGAAAAAAGTTTTTATTTTCATATATTTTGTATTCAGAGTTGTAAAACTTTCGACATTATATATATATATATATATATATATATATATATATATATATATATATATATATAATGACATTTACTCAGTTCATTGTAGACCTATCATTGGAGTTGATGTATTTTATTTTTCATTACCCTGTCCACCAACCCCCATAGGTTTTCGCCGTAGCAACAGCAATCCCAGCCCTCTATTTCTAAACCGGCTTACCGAGGAAAGCAATTGCAATATCAGTGGTTTTTGGCGCGAAACGATGGGGAATGGCGGGGAACATGTTTGAGTACTGATGACGCTGGTCGTCAGTGATCATTGACCGATTGAAGGTCGCTTGAGAACGGGTAATCGATAGGGAAGGCAATCAGTCCAATCGGCACGTCGGATGTAGACTTCACACGGTGAGGTTGAGATGAGGGGGCTTGCACGAGTAGTATTGCTGACGGAAAGCGTTCGATGGAGTGTCCGGTATGACGCTCCGACCTGTGAAGCTTGCTGTGTAATTTAATCACTGGTTAGTCCGTGTTTCTCACTAAATTGGCCGTGCTGTGAGGAGCTCGGGGTTTGCGCTGTTGAGTGAGGCGTGGACGCTGATTTGAAACGTAATTGAAGTAGTATAGAACGCTTTTTAAAGCCGCATGAAAGTGTGATTTTAGCTCCTTGTTATGAAAATGAGAATCACACCAACGGAGAAATCGACTGAGTGGTTGAGATATCTAATCCAATAGGTGCACGCACTGAATAAGAGGAGGCGCAGAGTGGCCAAAAGGTTAAAGGCACTGCGAATTGAATCAGCAAGAGTTCAACCTCTGACCGAGATAGTTCGTGGTTACTTTGCACTAATACCGTTCACCATCATCATCTTTTTTCATCTGGACACTTTGTGCAATACGAGTATTTTTCCATAATTTGATAACGTTGCCATACCAGAAAAAAAAAAGAATAAATAAATAAACTAACCAACTCCTTGCTTATCAATGTTTTTTGGTATCTATGGAGTAGATAAACGTAGCATTCTCCTTATCAGTAGCCATGAATTTCTAGAGAATTTTTTCTTTCATAGAAAAATAGCATTTTTTTCTGAATGAAGAAATAATTAGTCTTGTTACATAAGGCATATATTTCCAATATTGTACTTGAAAAAAAAATCCGACATTGACATAAATCAATCTGCTCTTTCCCCCCATCCTTAGCCATGGCTGAATTAGTCGGGCAGACAAAGTTCTTCAGCCACGATTGGCAATCAATAGAGGTGTCGAACAACACTGATTGATATATCTTTCCCTCTTCGTCAATTGTCACTGTGCAGGCTTTGAGCTGTCCCAAAATTCATTACACACAACACAAGTATTAGAATACTGTCCATCAAAACTATGAACATAGGTTTTTTCAATTTTTTAAGTCGGTCCGGCTGGCTGGTTGGCTGGCTGGCTATGTACGTGCGCATGGATGTAACATGCATGTTGGCAGTATCAACGGAGCTAGAGGGCTGAAAATTCGAACATTTGCTCCTTTTTAATCGCCCTAAATCTATTTCATTGAAAAGTTCGATTTGCAGTATAAGTTTATGCTAAATCGATCAGTAGGCTGTATCGATCTGCATTCATACTTGTTTATCTTAGAAATTTGGACAATTTTAGTAAACCTTCCTTACGAAAATCAAGGTAAGTATAACTCATTCATTGATCAGCCTTTTTCCCCACTTTTTAACTGATCACCCGTAAGACAGCATGCTGCCAAAAGACGGTTTCTATTTAGTGACTGACCAGACCTGTTGCTTTTGTGTTTAACTTTTGTGATAGGTGGAGTATTCAATCACACAATGAATTGTCGATCATGTTATGATTAGTGTTTTGTTGTTGATATGGAAACAACATGGCCGCTTCTCCATAAAACTGACGACCAAATCAACTCCCTTTATACACTTACCTTGTACAAAGAAGAAAAAAACGTATATGGGCTTTTTATACAAGGATTCTTCAATCAAAGAATTAGATAGGTCCGTTTAGTTACACCTATAGAAACCATCATCTGACCAATGTCTTTTAGTAAAGTACCGTGTTGGTGGTGATCAATTAAATATATTAGACAAAGGGGAGATCAAAGGACAACTTACTGCTCACACTTCTTGTTGGGTTGCTAAAACGTCCGAATTAAACTCAAATGCTGCTGGGCACATTCATACCCAGCCAGCCAGCCAGATTTACTTGAAAACTGAAGAAATCTATGTTGAAAATTTTAGTGAGCGTTTTGGTTGACGGTTCCTTATTAAACGTAAGACCTATCTGGATCCTTCTAATCAAACAATTAACGATGACTGTGATCCAGTGGTCGTTGGTTCAATCCATGACTGAGGCAAACACTTTGAAAATGGTACTCAATGCCTCTCTGCTAAGTCATCAGCATAAAGTATAGGATTCAGGAAGAAGAGGAATGGGCTCTGCCTAGCTATCTTGCCAGAGACACACACCCGTGATGGCAGTCCTAACAGCCCGATACTAGGGACGGAAAACCCTGTTGAGTCCTAGATTACACAGTACGGATATATGCAATCGATCAGTATTTTTCCTAATTGACGGAACCAGTTTCTTTTTCTATTGTCTTGAACAGATTCAGGTTTGTGTTAATGTTCATTTTATTGTTATCAACAGTTCACCGGTGACGACGGAAATGATGTCATATATGAAATATATGGGTGTATATATTTTTTTCAATATTCCCTTTATACACATGGGTGATAAAGATTTGCATTGTAGTGAGATTAGAGAATAGCGTTCTGTTGACAGGAAAATAATTTTGTATCCTATACTTCTTGTATTGTTCCTTAAATACATAAATTTTATCACGTCATTAGAACGTGAATGACATTTTTTTTCATTACGCCAGTTGCACGAATAGAATTCTATTTCACCACGCTTCATGCATCTCTTAGTTTGATAGAAGACGTTCGCCCATCGCTTATCATTATCTGCGTGCAGTGTAATTTACTGCATGGTATGGGTAGCCTAACGGTTAACGACGTGGAGAATGGAATCAGCAGACCAATTCCGAACTTCGTCATGGGAAATTCGTGATTGCTTTGCACTAATGCCCCTAAGAAAAGCATGAATACACTTCTCTTTGGTAAATAATAAAGCAGTTAGAGCTCTTTAGCCCTGTGAGACTAACCATCTTCTGCATTGAACTAGAGCCCGGTCTCGAAAATACAAAAACAAACTAAAACTGATAAAAACAGTGATTGGAACGAAATGGATCGTTCGACATATAATGGGTCACAAGGTACGGGAAAACCTTAATCGGAGTCTTGGTCAGTTATTTTCACTCTCATTGTTATTCAGCTTTTAGAAAATGATTTTCCTCTATTGCATCTTTTTTATTAATCACTTTTCTAATAACCCTTATACGACATTGCATTTATCAAGAAAATTGTTCATTAAACTGCAGTAAGAGATAAAATGATGAAAAAACACGGTGATAGTGAATAGAGCAACAGGGGAAGAAAATAGGCGAATAATCATGGACATGTTGACGCAGAGGACATCTAAAAAGAGAAACAATCTATTATCATTGAAAGCCAGAAGAAATGTCTGAAGGCTGATAACATCAAAGCAAAAATAGGCAAAACCTAGAAAAGAGCAAATGCACATTAAGTGATGAGGTTGTTAACCACAAACTGACCCAAAGGGAATACAAAAACAAATATTAATTTTATCAGTGATACACCATGGATTAATCAAATGACTTCGTTTTGACATTATTATCAACTGATAACAACACCAATCTAGAGACTGTTGAAGATAAAGACGAAAAGATACTCTGGGACTTTGAGATCTAGACTGTTTACCTTCTATGAGAGAGTAAAGAAGATCAGATGATCACAAACAAGGAAAAGTTGATCAGTTGGATTGCGAACCTGACTCTGCAAGCGGAGTGCAGAATAAATACAAAAGGAAGCAAAAAGTTATTGAAAAATAGCAGGACTTCGCACAGGAACAGTAGAAAATAGGGTTGCCCTCATAACAATAGGCCCACTTGAAACCGAATCAAAATCTTTGGAAGCTTGGTTAAAGGAAATAGAAATTCGAGAAAAGATTGGGACTACCCAGCTGGGATCTGCAGAGGCACTAAGGAAAGTGTTAAAGATTTTAGAAGGCTTTTCACTCATTTTCCAGTCTCACTACAAGGTGTCTGGCGTGAAAAACAAAAATCAAATATAATGATAATAATAATTTATATTATTATCAAGCTTCTCAGATAATTATTACTTTTCTAATATTTTTCTTTTCTTATTGTTATTAATATCCGTCATTTCATTCCTAACATTATCGTTGGATTATCTCTCACCGGTTCTTGAGGCCATCTTCAACTTCCTCTCTTGAGTGCCGCCCCAGGGCTACTTGTCAACATTTCTGCTTCTCCAATTGGTTAATAAGTCCCGTTGCTGCGTTCTGCTGGCCGCAGGCGGCTGTCATTGTGATGTGTGACAGGGTCACTTGTTGAGGGACGCCCGAAAGAAACGTGATTTCCGGCCATCATCAACAGAAAGGATGATGTTGGCTTCAGTTGGGGCACTCACGTCCATTGCGCATGCGCTCTCAGTTTTGTCGGGAACAGGTTCGCCATTACAGAATCGCTCACCCGTGCCCTTCTGTGTCGTTGCAAGCGTGTTGACTAAGATACTTAGGCAGGCATTTAAACACACTTGAATTCTGATGATAAAGATTAATACGAACACAAGTACACGGTTTCATTTCTATCTCTCTCAAGAAAAACCGGAAAGGGTCTGTGTGCACGAATAAGATTTCATCTTGATATAACTGGCATTAATCCATATAAGTCTTTATGGCTAGAACTTTTAAACACGTTGATACACACCGAAAGACTAGCGGTATGCTCTCTTAACACCTCTCTATTTTCATTTCCGAAACACATACAGTATCACCCAGAGATGAGTAAAAAATCAAACCTTTCTTTTTTTCAGATGATTTTCCCTTAAGTCAAACATGGATGGATTTTATTATTCTTTATATGTTTAATGTTGCACTAGAAATAATACAATTCTTCTGTGTTCGGTTGAGAAGACAAATTTCTTTCCCCCAAAATGATGGTCAGGTGTATTTATTTATGAGCGACATAATATGTGTACAAAGAAGCATGTTCGTTTTAGAAAAGCGTTTAGCAAGCTCATCCCACACAAAATTGCTTAGTGAGCTTGATGCACTATTATTTTGTCTCAATGCTTGACAAAGCGGAGAAAAGTAAATATCTTTTCGGGTGCAAGTCACAGAGGTTGGGAAACTAATCATGCAGACCATTGCAAGAATAAGGAGTCTGCGTCTCAAAATCGTCGTTTCGTGCCACGCTAATCAAAGTCTCATTAATAATCTGACAAGTTTTTCATTGAGTGATGGATAGCAAACTAATCTCATTCATCACTGCTCAGTAAATGTGTCCAGTCACCACTGGATGACACAGGGTGCCTACCATATAGCGATGCCTTGCAAGCCAACTTTGGAGACCATTGCTTGAGTCGTGTGTTTCATCTTCACCGGGTACATCCCAGTCGTACGAGGATACGTTTTGCAAATAACTATAGAGAAGGCTAACGATAGAGCTATAGATAGCAGCCTAGATTTGTAGACAATTGCTTGGTTAGTGTGTTCAAAATCACCGGATGCCGCTCACTTACGCCATCATTAACTATGTTTTCAAATAAATACCTACAGCGTCTGCTTTAGAACAATGGATGGCGATCAAGTCTTCTGGATCATTGCACTAGTATGTTCATTCATTATTAGGTACAGCACTCTTTTGGCCTCATGTCATTCTAAGCTGAGACTTACGATTTCAACTGTGACCTTAAAAAGGTTAAAAAGTTGGAACTCAGATGGGTAAAATTCTGAATAAATATGTAGTGTTTGTAAGGTGTAATGTGAGATAGGAAGAACCGTAGACTTGTGACGGACTATTACTACCCTGGTACCTAAAGACAAATAAACCCCCTTCAGATTCCGGTAACAAGGTTAGAATCACCCTCAGGGCAAAGGAATATTACTCGTCTTACGGCAAAACAATAATTAACATTCTTCGCCGAATGTACGTCTTAAATTAATGAGGTAAGACATTCTTGTATATTCATAGTAATCGTCAAGTAGACCACCCGTTAAACAGTTTGGGACGTGCCAATTATTGGCGTATGGAAACTTTGAGAATGGGACTATTTGGGGAAGCATATTTGGCGTTGATGTTCTGGTGTGAGTGTTTGGGCGTCATCTATTTTGGCGTAAGCCAATTAGGTTCAAGAAAAATATAGATTGATTCATCATCATTCAAGAATGAAACGTTTAAAAGCCTTTAAAACTGTGAATTTAACATTCTAGAAAAAAATACTTGTGTTGTGAATTAGTTAAAAGACTTTTTAAAGTTTCACCTTTGAATAATGAATAATCAATCAACATTTTTCTCAAACCAAAAACTTCTGTCGTCAAATGGGCTTAAGAATATTTTCATGCTGTAAATAAAACTTGAAAGTTGAAAAAATTGAACGACGGTTTTAATTTGAATTTATTCACATGTTTCAACGTGTTCAGAGTTAGTTTGAATTCAAAACCGTCGTTTAATATTTTCATACATTAAGCTTTATTGACATCACAAAAAAATTTCTCGATAAAGTCAAGTTCACCGTTTTGAGGCTTTTTAAAGTTTCACCTGTGAATGATGATGAACCAATCAACCTGCTTTTTCCTAACACCAAAACGTCAGTTGCTAAATAGGCTCTCACTAACATTGGTTTGACGCCTAAATGCTTGCATCAGAACGACTCAGCCACACCGGCTGCGCCGAATAGCACCTAACCCAGGAATTCTATGGTTAAGAACTTGATGTGCATGAAATTTTACATGGTTATGCCTGAACTACACAGATTTGCCCAAATTCTGACGGAGGGGCAATTTTTACCACCCACCTTGTACGCCTATGGGGCGAATGAAGCAGATTTTCACCTGTAACAAAAAGCGAAACTTCAGTCTCTAATAAACCTCAAAAGGAAGAGCGGAAACAAATGTACATTCATCCACTTCTGGACTTACACAAGACGGCGTATGTGTATTCACAATTGACGAGAAACGAAGGGACCGCTGATTCTCTTGAGAACGACCTGTTATTTTCTGATGAAGTAAACTATTTCTAACTAAGAAATCATCATTTGTTTCTCTGATTTATTTAATCGAAAACGAACGAAAAATAACGGTAAAAGAAAAAGTGAATCTGAAAGAGAGAATGAGGTAGAGGGATTGAAAAAATGAAAAAAAGAAAGAAAAATAAGGGAAGGAAAGAGATTGGGAAAAATAAACAAAAAAGAAAGGAAAAAAACAGAAAAAATTATAAGAAAGAAAAAGGAAAGAATGAGGAAGGGAAATATCAATTTGATTCAAGGGAAAAGAAAAGAATAGATAAAGAGTGATGAACAAAGGAAGAGAGAAGAGAATAAATCAAAAAAGAAGTTAAGAAAGAAAAAAAACAGAGAGTTTGAAATGGAGAAAAAGAGAAAAAGAATGGAAAGGAAAGAAAAAAGAACAAGAAAATATAAAACAAGCAAAAAAGAAAGAAAGATAGAAGAAAAGCAAATCGAAATCGGTAGTAGAGAGAAAAAAGAAAGAAAAACAGAGATAAAAAGGGAAGAGGGAAAAGCAGAAAGAAAAGAATGAAGATAGGAAAGAAAAAGAAAAATGAAAGAATTTGTGGCGTGGATAAATAGTGGAAAATGAAAGAAGAAACATAGAAGAGGGGAATAAGATAATAAGAAAGAAAGAGAAGAAAGAAAGAAAGAAAGAATGAAGGGAGGAAGGAAGGAAGGAAAGAAGGAGAGTAGAAAGGAAATAAGGAAAGAAGGAAAGAAGAAAGCTAGCACGTTGAGTGGGAGGTAGGTGTAGAATTACTTCAGTGTAGTCCACAGGGAGGGAGTATGTTATCGGGTGACTAGGGTGGAGTGTAATAGGCAGGCAGTAATAGCATTAGTTTTGGCCTGAAGGGTTCTGCTAACATAATCCAATATTGATGGTAATCAAAAAATGTCACTGTTCTCCATGGAGGGGTCAGGCGTCGAGGTTTCTATGGAAGACCAGAGGGGATGAGAGGGGGTTATTTCCCCTTTATCTTCATGTCAGACATTTCATCCCGATTTCCCCATCTTTTACATTCTATCTATCTATCTATCTATCTATCTATCTATCTATCTATCTGAATCTTTTCATATTGAACTATAACTCAATTGATTAGGGAATCTATCTATTGTCCGTGGTTTCCATATATATATATATATATATTATATATATACATATATATATATAAATATAAATATCATAGAAAAAATATATATATAGTGCATCCATGTGGATCATTTTATCCAACAATATCAGAATATATATATACATATATATATATACATATATATATATATATATATATATATATATATATATATATATATATATATAATGAGAGTTTTTTACTTTATATTCATGTTTCGCCTGTTCATTCAGGCTTTTTTCGATGAAATTTCAATGAAGATACAGGAGATTGAGTGTTATATTGGGTCTGAGTCTTGTCGTAGTTGGGTCGATAATCCAACTTTTTCCTGGTTTAATCTTAAAAAAAGAACATTGTATGATGCCCCCAAACCATATACACAAACCAGTTCCATCATGATTTCTTTATTCACTTGATATTAAAACCGGACCCAACACACAATAACCTATATCTCCATTGCATGTTTCTTGAAAAAGCCCAAATAAAATAGCAAAACGTTGGAATAAACCGAAGAAATCAATGCATGGTCATTTTGAATTTCATCTCACTCATATTGAATTGTGTGCATTAAACACTTTTTCAGGGAACACACAGGGGCAACACTCTGATCCATATTTACTTGCTTCTCGATGAGACTAAAATGTAACACAAGGCTGATTTAATGTTGGGCTTCTGCATAGAAGAAAGCGTAAAAAAATTGCTCCAATCCCCGAAACTCGTGTTGCGAAAGCGTTGGGTCAAGCCTGACCCTTGCCCTTTAGTTAAATGGGAAGGTGTAACCCCAGGGCTTGCTGAACCCCCAAGACTGGGCATGTTTATTTTTTGAGGCAAAAAGACGTATCCTAGGTCACTCGCACTCAGCGATACTGAGCCTCAGTAGACCATCATTAGCTGTTGTATTGCACAGGCGTATCGCTACTGAAGTATGTACTGCAAACAGATACTGTTTCTATTCGCTTCTCCATATGAGGAAGATTTGACGCTAAGTCGTGTTTAAAGTGGGTCCCAGTTATGGGAAAGCTTCAAAAATTGCTCCAGTCCCCGCAACAAGTGTTACGGGGGCGTCAGGGCAAGCCTGACCCTTGCCCTTTGATGCAATAAGAAGATGCAGCCCAGGGGTCGCTTATCCCCTGAGACTGGACAGATCTATTTCCTGGGGCCGCGAAACGAATTCTAGGCCTCTTGCACTTAGCAATACCGAGCCTCAGTAAGCCATCACAGGCCATGTCAATGCACCAGCGCAAGGCTACCAAAGCGTATATTGTGAACAGATCTGTATTTACTCGCTTCCCTACAAGATCCAGGTATGACACAATGTCGTTTTTAATGTGGAATTCCAGTTAAGGAAGAGCTGCAAAAATTGCTTCAGTGCTGGCAACTAGCGTTGCAGAGGTGTCAGAGCAAGCCCGACCCATCTCTTTTAGTGCAATGAGACGGTACTGTCCCGGGGGATGCTGCTCCCCCGATTTAGGCTGAGTAAATTTTGAGGCTATAGGACGAGTCCTAGGCCTCGTGTGCTTGGCAATACCGAGCCGAAGTAATCCATCATTGGCTGCAGCATTGCACTGGTGCAAAGCCAAAGCGACTTCTACGAACAGATACTGCGCTCTGATATTTGATGAGGGCCAAGGAGAGACCCATTGATCCCAAGCAGAGAGCACAGATGCTCTGATCTTAGCGTAAAGATCATGTAACTTTTGACTCGTTCTATGCTGGTATCGATGGCATTCAATTTATCAAACGTAAGATAACTGTTCATTTGTTTGACGCTGATTGGTTGATTCTAAATTCCCCAGAAAACAAAGGGAGACTATTCGAAGGCCTTTGATCCATAGTTTATTATCCACAAACTTATCGGTTGTTTTTTTTTTCTATAATCAATGTGATGGGATTTCCTAACGAATCATTCAGAGAACGTCGATTGTAAAAGTACTGTTTATTTACGTCAAGTTTCAGTTTTTACAAAATTAGTTTCATGTATAATAATCAATTACATTAGCGTATCTGTCTCTACACATATTACCGTACGAAATAAAAAAAGAGATTCTCATCATACACTATGTATATTGTAAATATTTCGTCTTATCGTACATTAACAGTACAGTTTCAATTTTTACAATGGATGATTTTTTCTCAAATCGTAGACAAACTATCATTGGACAAACTTTACAAGTAACAATGACAACCAGTGTTTCCGTAATTGATAAATTATGAAACAAAGGGCTTAGTATTGTCTTCCTTTGTTGGGGGAAGAGTTAAATTGACCCATCGGTGTTGAGCAAATGAGCTGACAGTCATCTGACTCAATTGAGACCCGGTAATATATGTACAATATGTAATCAGACAATTGGTTAATTTAGCTTCTCTTGAATAAAGAACATTGTGTGTGTATGTGTTTGTGTTTCTATGTGCGTGCGTGTCTGAGTGTATATATGTGTGTGTCTGTATGCGTGTAAATGTGTGTGCCTGTGCGTGTATGTGTGTGCGTGTCTGAGTCACTGGGTGTGTGAGTGTGTCCACGCTGGTGCGTATCCACACCCAAAATAGACAGAATAACTACTAGATGGAGTTCAGTTGAAATTTCACACACATGCTTTTAGATCTCAAAGTATTAGAAGCGACCAAAGGGGATACGACGATCTCAGAGTCTCATGAATTCATGGGGGTGAAATATCACAATTTTAGCTCCAAAGAATAGATATACATATATTATTTAAACTTCACTTCTTGAATGACATTCAAACTAAAAAAAAAACCCAAACATTTACCATCTTTCTCTAAATGAACAACACTGGAAATACGAGTTAGTTCCACTACCTTCTTTTCATATAATGGACAGTGTTTCTTCTCTGTTTCTCAGTACGTAATAATGAATCAAGCTATCTTCTACCCACCATCTGAAGCAATAGACTCTTCACTTAAATGAGTTTAGTCACTTTTGAATAAAATCCCAGGAATTTATTAGCCGTAATCATTTATTCATACTATCAAGAGCTCTGAAGTCGTTAACCATCAGGTCTTACAGTGAACTAGGTGTTGCTAAAAACTGCTCAAACTCCACAGAAAAATGTGTAGATATATTTCAAATATATTTCAACACACACACACACACACACACACACACACACATATATATATATATATATATATATATATATATATATATATATATATATATATATATATATATATTGAACAGGAAGTATGGATCCAATTTTGCCTTATAGTTACATTATAAATAGTCCCCCACAAAACGATCAGAATTTACTTTTTCCTAAAAATATTTCAATTCAATTTAGGAAAGTCTTCTTTTGTCTTCAGTTGACACCTTGAAAGAAAGCAAGAGCCCCCTTTACTTTTGTCACCATAAAAGTGAAATCTTCGGCCCATTACAAGGTGGGAAAGTCTTCCTCCATATCGAGACCTCAAAGAGTGGGAAAAGTTTCCCTTCATTCTTAACCGCTCGAATCGGGATGTCGAGTCTCCATTTATCGTTGACAACTTGAAAAAAGAAAAAACTTTTTCGCTTCTTTTGACCTTTTATCGACAGGGAAAAGTATCTCTTTACTTTTGATCCCTCAAAGGGAGGGTCTGCCCCCACTTTAGACCCCTTATATAATTATACATATACTTATAAAATTGAAAGATATGCACATGGGCAAAAGCAGATTCCACTTTGGCTTAATAGTTGCAATGTAAATAGAACCCCCTCTCAAACCTTTCAAAAATATTTTTTCTCTAAACTTTTTTTGGATTGTACCCATATTTTTTTAAACTTTCATTGCTTCGCAGTCAAGCACACCATACACCGTCAACGAAGATCTCTTCAGTTTTCAGGTTGGTCTGGTTGGCTGGCTATTACATAGATATCATATGTACAGACCGTATCAATAAACCAAGAAAGCTGAATCTTTCAACATTAACTCCTTATTATGTTTACTAACTAACTTGTTTTTCCCTGTGCCCAGAAAGGCTTTTAGTGGGATGTTCAATTTGAAATGTAACTTTATACTGAATTAGCCCCTTAGTTTGGGTCGGCAGAATTCATGCTATTTTTTAAAAAATTCAGACTTCTTTCAGTGATTACTACCCAACAAAAGCAAGAGGAGTGTCTTATTTCTTGATCACCACTTTTTAAAAATTTCAATCGATCACCCTACCGATTGACAGACTAATCAGTCTTTCTTAATCATAAACTCATGATTCAAACGTTACTGGTAGTATTTTCATCAAGTTTTTCCACATAAACTCAGTTCTACCACCATCACTACTCAATTCATGAGTTGAAAATCAAGAGACAGATCCGCAAATTGAGAACCATATAACGTGCGCATGAAAGAATTATGCTCAACCCCACATAGAGAGACCATAAGACAACACAGTACATCCGGGAAAAGGCAAGAGTCAGGGACATCATAGAATCCATTGAACATCTCAAATGGCAGTGGGCTGGCCATGTTGCAAGAATGGTGGACAACCGATGGACATCACAACTCACGACAAGGATCCCTCGAGATCACATGCGCAACCGAGGCTAGCAGAATATTAGATGGAGAGACGAGCCAGACAAATTCAGAAAATACTGGCCCTGCGACGCCCATGATAGAGAACTGTGGTGGATGGACATTAAAAGACTGATGATGATGATGATGATGATGATGATAATATGCAGGTTATACATAACATCTCTAGGAATGCCAGTATAATTTAGTTTCTTTTCTAAAAGAATTTCTCAAAGACATTTGAATATATCCATGTATTTTTTTACACGGGTGTTATCCGCTAAGAGAATTAATAGAAGTAAGCGGATCTAGGAAAGTTTTATTAACAAGGTACACCGTAGATGAAGCCTTGTTTATCAATAAATAAGACTTGGTTTTCAGAAGTTAACTTAAGCTGTGAGAACATGAAAACGAATTAGATAACTTTCTTATCAAAACGCAAATGTTTTTGTTAGTTTTATACGGATTCGGTTATTTAAAAAAATAATCTTCGTCTGTAGAATTAAAAACCAATTTACAGATACAAGTCGATATTTCAATAAGAAAATATCAAAATGAAAAAAAAAATTTCCATAATTAACTGTAGGTAGAATTTGGTGAGACAATTGGGATAATTTTCTTTGTTGATTAAATTAACGGCAGTGAATATAAATGTATCAAACTTAACTTTGACTGGCTCAAGGCCACAATAAAAGGATGCCAAATGAGGTTGAGGAGAGCTTGCAAACAATCGCACTCCTGTAAGGGCTTCTAAAGCAATAGTTCTAAGGGTTCCAGGTCGAACTCCGCCCTTGTATTCTAGTTATTCTTTTACCATTATCATACACACCCAATTTGACTACATAATCAAGGCTGAGAGGGGAGTGCTGGCACCCCAAGATCTCCATATGCTCCACCCATGCGTGCATTCCTTCCATTATCTATAGAGATAAAACGGGGACAATTTATACATTCATTCCTCCCAATACACCTGATTAAGATTCCTCTTCAATTACCCCCGGGGCTAAATTCCCCCTAGAGGATCCAAGTGCCCTTTCGCTTGAGAATCACAGCTCCAGAACTAAACTTGGCACAGGGCTATAATCATGTGTTATCCACTTCTGATCAAATTCACTAAACGAGAATTAGCTTATTTTTTCAATTGGTCACCCCTAACATGGCATGCTGTAAGAGGACGATGGTTACGAGACGGTTTCTATTGAATGACTGTCTAGACCTGATTTTTTCCAAAAATTTTAAATCCAATGAACAAGGTCACGTGTCACAGACCAGGGGTGAACCGCTCTATGTAGTTTGGAAGTAGGTTGTTGGTCAGTAGAGATAATTTTTTTCTTTTACAGTCTATTTCAATTAACTACAAGTGGGTGTCGGGCTTCAGGTTATTATGCTCTTCCTGTAAAAGCAACTAAGTTATGAAAATAGATATAAACACTTCACAGAAGAGAAAAAAAAGCCTGTATGCTCAGACTGGTATCGCGGAAATAATTTTACTACCTAATGTGTTGCGCGGTGCAGGAGCAACCAAGAAACTCCTTGACAATTAGAGACTCGAAATTCATTTAGATCAGTCTAGTACAACACGAGACCAAATGAGAGAATGGAAAATTATATGACTGTAATTTTTCTTGTTCGGAAGTACTGCTAATCTGGAAAATCAGCATTCTAAATCCCGGCTTTCCGCGGAGTCTCGAACATCAAACTCTAGTGGGAAATACATAACTACTTCAGTTACGAAATAGACACCTGGAAAGAGACTCGGTGAGTGGCCGTAAGAAAACTTACTCATGAAGAGCCAATTTGTTTATGAGATCGTAAACAATGAAGTGTCGGTTTGAATGTCAGAAACGTGAAAGAGCAACTGAAAGGGTTGAGTGGTTGTAAAGACGTCATTTAAAGAAAAAAAAATTGTATGAGTTTGTGGTGGAGCTAATATTTGTGGAAACAAATGAAGAATATCTTGTTTCAGCTGTTTGGCTAGGAGATAAACCGAACGTTCGGACGAGAAAAAAACATTCAAACAAAGAGCCAATTTGTGTGATCATAAACAATGAGGAGTTGATTTGAAGGTCAGAAATAAAACCTTTGCTGAAATGATAATTCTTCCTAAAGGGCAAACAATGTCTTGTAGACGGGGATTCGTTTTCGGCATCAAAGAGAAAAGGGAAGATATAACCATTTTAAAAATCGATTTGTCTTTTCTCTGGCAAACTTATCAGCAAGGTGACGTGATTGATACATAGTGTAAAACCAGAAGATGAAAAAAATCAAAACACTGCTTGATAAAAAAAAAAAAAACACGTGGGTACGAAGATAAAGAAAACGGTGATGTACTGATAAAATTGGGAGAGCTGAAATGGTGGGCTTCACCGAAAATTCTTGTCGGTTTGGTGGTGATGATTTTCTGAAATACAGTTTACTTCCGCTCTTCGGTGTTTGCTTAACGATACTTTTTTTTCCTTTTACGTAAGAAAAGCGAAAGCAAAAATAGTGGTCCGTGTTTGTTTTGCAGTGAATCATTATAGAACCAGCGTGTACACTATTCCTCTCTCTCCTAGTCTGGTGCACTATCATTAGTGACTTTGATTCTCACAAAGTGTTCCCCTGTTCTACCTCTTTGCTTCATAAAACTGAAAGTAATGATCAGCAACAAAGGTGAGGAAACTGAAAACAATTCAGTAAAGAAAATCAATCAATAAACAAAGCAGCCGACAGATTATCCTCTCTTAACTCGTCTACGTGTCTCTGTGTGTCTACCTGGGTGTGGTCTCGGTCACCCCTTGTCCGTTTTCTTTGTCTCTATCGTCTTTTTGGCTTCTGCAAGGTCATACTCATCCCTTACTTCCATTTCGACTGAAGATGATTACAGCAACTTTTGTATTGTATACATGTTAGATAAATTCATAAGTATGTAAGACTTGTCAGTTTTGGTCAGTTGGTAAGATAGCTGCCTACCCAAATCTTATGATGACTACAGTAATTCATTTATACAAGGTACTTACATCCACCTCTAAAGTCATGTGCGTAATTACTGGTACCTTTCTTCCAATGTCTTTTTAATATGTTCCTCGCTAAAATCAATGTCTAAATAAATAATCTTTGGTCAATACAAGCAAAAATGTTCAATGAACACCAAACAGCGATTCAATTTAGAACAAGCCTGGCTTCTGCGAGGTCATAATCGACTCTTACTTCCATTTCGACTGAAGATGATCACAGCTGCTTTTGTATTGTATACATGTTAAATAAATTCATAAGCATGTAAGACTTGTCAGTTTTGGTCAGTTGGTAAGATAGCTGCCTACCAATCACTTAGTCGTAATATCTAAACATGGTAGGGAAATCTTGATTTTGTATATAAGTTTGGTTTGATATGGCGTGCCAGACGAATAGTGACAAGTTTAACCTCTTAAATTTGATGCAGATTGTTCTTGTTGTTTTTGTGACGGGGATGAAACTAAGTCAACTCCAACGTGGATGCAGAAGTACCAAAATAATGGATGATTCAAAATTATTGACCTCCCCCCCAGAATGTTTGATGCTTAAAAATCAGCAGCCAATCTACGAGGGTAGTTCCCCATGAACTTGTTACACCAATCAGTAGGTGTTTTTTCTTGCATTCAGTCTTTCTTTATCGCCCATAAACACTTTTACTACATGATTAAAGTCAGGGCTTGGAATACGCAAAGCAGAATTATCTACTTCCTCAGATCAAGAGCAGTACTCGTGTACCTTAACCATGACGCTGTCGTGAAAAGTTGTGTTGAGCACTTTCAAGAATATTACATAGTGGGTGGCACGTGTGATCTCTCACGTGTTGTTCCAGAAGTTTATGTGCTCTAGAACTTTCAGGGGATTATGTTTTTGCTATTCGAAAAATATCCTTAGAATGTAACCTAAATCAGAGTTTCTTCAAAGCAATGTATTAAATTCTTCAGCAGGTGCCAATGATTTTTGGGCCTCGTCCGTAATATGTATCAGCTGATATCAGCGTATCGAAATGGGGGCCTTCTTATCGGCCTTTGCCAAATAGAGATCATATTCAGGCAATGAAGGAACCAACAACTCTTGCATAGACCACATAACATCAATTGCTGAAGATTTTGATGCGATTTCCATCTTTTATACTGCGTAAACGCTCCAGTACATTCTACACACATATATATTTGACGCATGTTTCCAAATGTTGAACGCATTCACACGGCAGATAGTAGAGAGTCAATCTTATAAAACACCCCCATACACAACCACATGCCCCCATATATATATATATATATATATATATATATGTAAGTTGATAGATATGAACAGATAGATATAAATATAGATATGGGTAGACTGCGATAGATAGATTGATACGTAAGACGTAACAGAAAGGATCACTTTGACATCTTCCCTCGAAAACAGTATAGGGGACTGTTAAAGTGATCCTGTGTTTGCTTGATCTAATAAGTTTTGTGTTTTACTCTGGTGTCATAAGCCCAGGTAAAACCATGGATACTAATTTTCAAGATTGGTAAACTCTCCCGTCAGATTGATAAATGAAATAATTGGATGGTACGAAATAATTGACATGTCTACAACATTAAATGATTACCAAATCAATACAGTATCTTTTTTGCCTCTTAACTTCTTTCAGTCTACAGAGATAGTTTTAAATGATCTTCTGGTGAGAATCAAAGGTATTTTTGAGCCTCCTTCAAACTCATATCTTCGTAACTGCTTCAAATTCGATGATATTTTTGCATTCATTCTTCTCTTTAAAATCAACCAAATTCAAAGTCAAGATTTGAGTCAAGATTTTGAGTTGACCAGCGGAGAAATTTTTCTCTCCTTCAAGTGAGAAAAGTGCTCGTGTACCTTAACTATGACATGCCAGGTGGAAGAGTTGAAACAATTGCAAGAATATTCTACAAGTGATGGCACTTGCACCCTCTCACGTGTTGTGCAAGAGGTTCCTGTACTCTTGAACCTTCCAGTGATTACGTAACCTGTCAACCGAAATATAGCCTAAAAATGTAAATTGATATCTTTTCTTTCTTCAATGCAATGTATCAATTTCTCAACGTGTGTCCTTTTTTCGGTCCCTAGCAAAAGACAGTTTTTTTTTACGAACAATGAAAGAACTAACAACCGTAGTATAGAAAGCATAACATTAATTGCCGAAGATTTTGATTGGGTTTATCAAACTCCACTATATATTTAGTGCAAACATTATAGTTTATTGTACACGGGTTTTCAAATGTTGAACGCGTACACAGACCAAATGATACTGAACCAATATTACAGACACACAAACAAACAAACACAAATATAGATAAATAGGTTGATGGATATAAAGAGACGTATATCTATCTATCCATCTATATATATATATATATATATAGAGAGAGAGAGAGAGAGAGAGAGAGGGAGAGAGACAGACAGACAGACAGACAGACAGACAAACAGACAGACAGACAGACAAACAGACAGAGACAACAACAGAGAGAGAGAGAGAGAGAGAGAGAGAGAGAGAGAGAGAGACGTAAAACGTAGTGTATCGGGTAACTTCAAAGCTCCCCCTTCTAGAAGGATCACTTTAGCACCTGAGCCCCTTAAAAGAGTCTATGAGTGATGTTAAAATGTTCCTCAGTTAGCCTAACTTTAGGAGTTGTATATTTCAAATTGGCCTTACGTAAAACTCTGGATTTCAAATGCTGATTCTCGAGGTTGGCTAACTCTTCTCACTTGAAGATAGTCAAAAAGCTTATTCAATAAAAAGTTGTTGATAGTAAACAAGCTTGGTGTATGATGATGATGATTGTGATGATGATGAAGATGATGAGGAGAAGAAGAAGAAGAAGAAGAAGAAGAAAAATACGGACGTAATAGGTACGAATAAGATAAGAAAATGAAGGACAAAGAAAGACCAGCTCCAAAAGATCATCAACAAAGAAAAAAAAAGTGACAAGAACTCGATCGACCATCGTTCTTGAGAAAACGTGTGTGTTTCGTATTTGGAGCCAAAAAACCCTTGAAAAGTCTAAAATGTCAGGGTAAGTATAAAACAAGAAGCGACGTAAAAAGATAAACGCCCGTGTCTGCCAATGCCGTCGAGGAATTCTGGTTGTTCTCTTCCTGCAAGGCGTTCCAAGACTCTTCAAGGCGTTTTTTTTTTTTTTTGCCCAAGAAGACTTCACTGTTGCCAATTCTGTCAAAGATTGATTGGAAAAATTCGAGGGTTTAATGTCGAGATAAACATAAACAACGAAGGTCGTCTCGTTAATTGCTCTAGCGCGAAAGGAAAACATATCTTCTTTTTAAAGCGCAGTTGATGTTCTGTAGCCTATTTGGAGTGTCTAAGGAGAATTGTAACCTGAGCTCTTTTCTGTCTGTCTCTGAATATCTCTAGATACGGCAAAACATTCAGCTACTTTTTCAACAGTCTCAAACCACCTAAAATGATTAAAGCTATCATAGATCACTCCATCTCAGTTCGCTAAATCAATGTGAATAGAAAAAGGTGTAGGAGAGATGTATTTCGTCAGGGTTTTTCCATCTAAGTACCTGTCCGCACGATATCTCCAAAAGAATTGAATTGATTTCAATGAGATTTCGAGGAAGGCTACGAAATAGGGTCACGAAGATGTGGTTCAATTTCGAGGTGGATAAAGGCTTCTTATGTTTGAGAAATATTTTCCCCAAGTTTATGTATATGCTTATATCTGTCCACACGATATCTCCGGAAGTTCTCTAATAATTTCTGTGAAATTTTGTGGAACAGTGAATTGTAGGTTATGAAAGAAGTAATCCAATTTTGGAACGAATTCATGTAAAATTACCTCCCATGCGTGGTAGGTAGTGGATGTCCGTAACACATGATATCGCCGAAAGTTCATGTTTGTCGACCTGATATCGCCAAAAGTTCTCAATAAATATTCTGTGAAAGGGTGAAGAATAAGATCTGGGAAAACTAATTTTGTAGTGGACCCACACACAATTATTTCCCATAGCAATAAGGTTTGCCGAAGTTCGCGCTCTCCGATTTGTTGTTTAAAAGTGTTTTTGGTATTATTATATGGAGTATTTTAACCCAATATTTTGACTAAAACCCTACTTGGTTTTTACTTGCTTTCCAAGAAAGAATCATTCAAAAATATTTGATCTCGAATGGACTTCTCCAGTCATGAAAGCCTTCGTGATAGAATCATCATTGCAGCCAGTTGTAAACCAAGTTATTCTATGGTATGAGGGACCACCCCTAACTATCAAGGACGAAAGGTAAAATCTCAAAATTTAATCAGCGGGGGAGGTCTCTGATCTTTCGGAATTTTTTTTCGAAATTGATAAGAGGGTCGGGGACGGTAATTAGACAACGAATACTAAGGTTAAAGCCCCAATACGATCTAAATTTTTCTTTCATTGTCTGGCAGACTGACTCACAGTGATCTCAACCTTAAGTCTTGGTTATTATCTCGTTAAGATAATAACAGCCCAGAATGTCCTTATTTTGTTTTCAAACTGAATGTATTCAGCAAACAAAAATACGATGTGCTGGAATAGCTATGATAGTTTATTCTGGTGGCGACTAGAGAAGAAGATGTAACATCCAGTAGGATAAAGATTTTCTTTTTCACGATACTTGATGTTAAAATTCCCTTTTATATCCTTGCACCAGACTTGCTTCAAAAGGGTAAGGCGAAAAGAGCGAAATTGTTAAGATTGTTTCGTTATTCTCTCTGGCAGCTGTATAACATGAATCACAAAACAGGTTTATTTGTTGGCTCTTGGCAGCCTGGGCACTTATCATGGAGCATATGTTTTGCCCAAGCTCCTCTTCCCCATCCTCTTAACTGCGCTGAAGGTTTCCAGAAGAAATAGTGGCTCAATACGTTCGGAGATCAGCACTGATTCAGGGGATAACGGATGATGCAATATCTTTTGATCAACTAACCCAGGACCCTTCCATCCGAATTCATGGTCAGAGTTTACTCCCTTACTGCTTACGACACCTGGTATTCCCAGCCGGTCACTTATCTAAGTACTGAACTGGTACGACGTTGCTCAACTTCGTTGATCTCACGTGAACATTTTTATCCAACGCCATACATAGATTTATAAGATCCTTCGTAATATGAATCACATCTGATTTGAGACTTTGGAATGACAAACAATTCATAATGAAATTGATTTGAGATGAAAATCCTGTAAGAAATGGAATCATGGCCAGAGCCAGGTGTGTCCATTGAGTTAACCATTGAATTGTGAGAAGAAAAAATAATAATTCTATCCATCTGACCTCAAACACAGAGGACGGTGTGTTGGTCTCTGGAGTCATTTCTTATCAGCTGAATACAAGAGTTCTGTGACCATGAGCAAAGTTATTCTTTCATACACACATACACATGCACACACGCACATACATGCATGCTCACATGCACGCAGGCAAACATACACACACATACGCACACACACACATTCAAATATAGTTCAGTGGTTAGCTGATTCAATTTATCAACTACATCAACGCACACATATGCACATATGCCAAAGGCAATAATTATATATATATATATATGTATGTTGGTAACTAGACAATTGAAAGGTAAAACAAAGTTTCTATTTCCAAGTGGGCATGTTTTGTTGCATTCCGATGGTTACCAACCACCTTTTTCAATGAAATTTGTAGCAGTTGCAGAGAGAACTGTTGCTGTTTACGTGTTTGAGGTATTTGTTATGAAATAGGGAGATATTCAGGTTGTTCCAAAATAAGACTGAAATAAGTGAAATATTTATCTCATGCTGTACATTTGTAAACATGTATCTATCTCAGTCTGTTCATATTTATTTATCTATCAATCTATGTCCCTTCATATTTGCCGTATTTACACCGGTACAATGTGATTATGCAAAGTCCACTTTTGTAGCTGAAAATCAATACGTTATCATTTTTTTATACTTGAGTATGATATTAATCCGAAATTATGACCCGGACTTTTATATCAAATTCCTCATATTATATACGAGTAAATGCAGAATCTACCAGCCTAGATCTTTATGTGTTTGTTTGTAAGATTAGCTCAATCTGATCCATCATGTAAGGGCGTTCAAGATTTGGAAACATGCATCGAATATATATATGTGTGTACAAGGAACTGGAATGTTTGAGCTGTATAAAAGATGGAGTCAGGGAATCGCGATCAAAATGTCACCCCAGAGTTGTCAGTTCCTTCTTTTCCTGAATAAGCCTCAACTTGGCTAGGGACCAAGAACAAGGCACACATTTCGATATGATAAAATCGGGTGATACAAATTTCGAGTCAAATCCAAAGTTATAAGCACTTGTTGAACCCCCCCCCGATTGACGTAATATTTCGCGTGATATCTGGACAGATCTAGAATATGGAAACGTATTCAACAACACGTGAGTTGAAACACGTGCCATTATCTGCGCGGTATTCTTGGAACAATTTCCTGCCCGACAACTCTGCAACACCATGATTTAGATACTTGAGCACAGTCATGACATGAAGAAGAAATTAATCGATGCTGGCCAAACACATGAACTTCAGCAAGACGAAGATCATGTGCAACGACCACATCGGAGATAAAAACCCTTAGATCAAAATCGAGGACACAGAACTGGAGAGAGTGGATCACTACATTTACCTTGGACAACGAATCTCCATGAGACCCTCAAAAGAAGAAGAAATCAAGTGAGGAATCATAATAAGGTAGCCAACCTTTGGTAGAGCAAGCTCAACCTTCAAAAATAAGAAGATCCCATTAACCCTAAAGAGAACGGTGCATAACCAATGCATCCTCCTAATAGTCACTTATAGAGCTGAAACATGCAAACTTACCAAAAGATAGACCTGCAAATTGAGAACCATGTAACGTGCACATGAAAGAATTATGCTGGGCCTCACTTGGAGCGACCAGAAGACATCACAGTACATCCGGGAAAAGACAATAGTCTGGGACATCATAGAATCCTTTGAACATCTCAAATGGCAGTGGGCTGGCCATGTTGTAAGAATGGCAGACAACCGATTGACATCATGGCTCACAACATGGATCCCCCAAGATCACATGTGCAGCATATTAGATGGTGAGACGAATTAGACAAACTTAGAAAGTATTGGCTCCGTGACGCCCATGATAGAGAAGTGTGGCGAATCCTGGGGGAGGTCTATGTCCAATGATGGACGTTAAAAAACTGATGATGATGATGATGATGATGATGATGATGGAGTTGGATATTGGACGAGTAGATATACGAGCATTCAAATGACTCAATCCCAACTGTCATGAACGTTGTATCAAAGTCATGATACTCTAAGACGTCTCCACTGAGTTCTGGTTCTTTATCTGAGATCCTGTTCATTAGAGAACAAGGGTTGACTGGACAAGGGAAGTACGTTTTCAGGGCAAGACAGTTTTCAATGATGGTAGTGAACAAAAATCCTTACGTGACAAAAAAAAAGAAAAAAAAAACAACCGATATGTCAGGGTCAGAGGTTTATACTTTACGGTCAACAATTATGTAATAGTTTGGAGGTATTCACTTTGATGGTCGTTCGAAGTTTGTGAAGAGCAATCTGAACAAACCTGAATGTTTTGGAATTCTATTCTATGGTCAGACAAGACAGAAATTGAAATGATCGGTTACTACAATATGACTAGCATGTGGACGAAAAAGGTTAAACCTCCAACCCGAAGAAAAGCTTTCCTACACTCGAACATTTTGTAGGTAGCACAATGATGTGGGATTGTTTTTTTCTGCTCGAGGCACTCAAGAGGTGGTTTGAATTGAAGAGAAAATTAAAAAGGAGAATTATCTCGATATTTTGAACGAAATATTGAAATCGTTGTCCAGGCAAATGGTTCATAGACTGAGGTGGACCTTCAGGCAACACAATGATCTAAAGCCCGAACGCATTTTAATCAAAGATTGGTTGGAAAATAACAAGATCAATGTTTTCCCATCGCCAGCCCAAAGTCTTCACTTGAATCCTATTGAAAATTTGTAATGGAATGTAAAAAGTGAATGAATGAAAATGGCATTCCTATAGTAAGTAGTTATGAGAATATGCGATTGAAGAATGGCCTATATTACATACCGTCTGACTTGTGCCAGAATCTCACT